>CM071872.1:29628038-29649484 GCA_036759665.1 Gynandropsis gynandra | reverse complement strand
AAATTCGATTTATGAGTTTTCGATTTGGGTTGCTAGTATATATGGGTCACTAACATTAAATCCACTAAGTGTTTTGATGTATTGACGTTATGTTTTTTCAGCTTCTAAACTTTCTATGCATTAATTATGGACGTTTCAAATCCATCTTAATTTTTGTCTCTTAAAATTTTAGATAATCCTATAATACTTAAATATCACTAACCGCTACTAAATCTAAAAAAACTTGAATAGAAGTTGGACATATTTGGCATTTTAAAAAATTGTGTAAATGAGTATGAATCTATATATCAAAAGTAGAACAATTTGAAGGTTTTTCAGCAATTTGCATGCATCGGCCATCCACATCATCCATTATCTACGTCACCCACCTAAAACCCTTACCCATTGTGCTTTTCTATCGTGCTTCTTCAATTCCCAAATCGTAGTTTAGCCGTTATGCTTCTTGAATTTCAATCGTCATTTTTCAATTGTTTCTATCTTTTTTATGTTTCATCAATAACATAGAAATATGTTTTGATTGTGCTTAATGGATTTAAATTATGTTATTATCTTATATTTTATGTTTTATTGTATTTAATGTGAATGCATCATGTTGTTCCTATACATAAAGAATGTATACTTAACCACAAATACTAAAACCGTCAAAAAGAAAAACATACATAAAGCAATATAAATGAATACAAAACACTAAAACTACAATTTTATATGTATTACCTACCTCCAATTCTTTTTTGGTCATAGCTATGTTGGCTTATGCATTCATCATATTGTTCAAAATATGTTTATAAGACAACAAATTTATTAATTATCGATTTAATAAAGATGAAGAAATTATCTTAAATATGTAAACATAAAGATTAAGAGATTTATAAAGTATTTAATTTTATTTTTTATTACTAATAATAATAAAAATTTTGAAAAACATAAAAATAAAAATGTTCGAAATTAGATGCTAAAATAATAGGATACATCAGCTAACAACTTTCTTATTTTCACTTCACTTCTTTGATGGAGGAGGTGCAACGCTTCTAGAGCAACCATCTTTGAGAAGTGGAGGCAAGAGTGGATTTAGAGGAAACATTTTGGGTAAACAATCATCTTTGATAGCCATAATTTCTTTACAACACATTGTACCAATATGGCCGAATTGTCCAGAGAAAATTGATGTCGCAACCTCTATTATGCATCCCGGAGCATTGAAGATGGTTGACCAACATTTTGAAACATCGATAGGAAATCCAGGTGGTAAAATTCCAGGAAAACCTGGTGGTAAGATTCCAGGTAAATTTGGAAATTGTTGTGGTTGCTGCACTTGAGCTAGACATGGCTTCATTATATCGACGATGCATAAAGCCAATACTACAACCGACACCAGAACTCGGGACTTGTTTTCCATATCTAAAGAATATAACTTAATTTATTTTGGGCTTTTCTTATTCTCTTCAAAATTGACCGAAAAGAACAAATGTTTGGGATGGTAAGAAAAACCCAAGCAACAAGATATTTATAAGAAAAAATTAGGACCATACTTAATTCTAAACGTTATAATTACAATAAATGACTTCAAAAGTCTATATACAACTGAAGTCTTCCGAGCAGTAACTCCCAACAAGGTAATAAATGAATTTGTACAAGTATCTCATGTGTAGACTCCATTTAGTTAGAAGCATAAAAAAGAGAAATAAATAAGTTAACGGCAGAATTGGAACATATAAGAGCTTTGTACCTTCACTCAATGAAGAGCTGCTTGTTCAACGAGCTTATTGTATTCTTCTGATACGTACGATTTCACCTTCAACTTCCGCTCCTCCCCTTTCTTCTTCCCCGGGGATTCATATTTTAGGCCAATTACAGTTGCCAAACCTTCATAGACAAGTATTTCAGCTCCTAGTTAGGTTATTATCCATCCGCTTATGAATTACGGATTGTATTGATAGGGTTTTGTGAGGTCCTTACTCCCATGAATGCGCCCATATAGAAATCTTTCGCCTTTCCAGTACTCTAGTGGTCGTGACTTGATCCTTGTACTCTTTCTCACGTCTGATTCCCATTTAGTACCAGCAGCTACACATGAGGGGGTGGCAAAATGAGTTAGCATCTAAAAAACGTGTTTTCGTGAAAGCAAAACCTGCGAGCAAACGCCTTACTCTCACGTGATATTCTTTTTCTTTGCTTATTCTCCCTGCTCTCATGTAATCTTCTTTCAGTTCCATTCTCACAGAATAAGGGTTTTTGTTTGTATGTCCTCATCACCTCCTTCTGCTTGTACATCTACAGTCCGTTTCGTTCGGACTAGGTTTTTGCATGTGGCACTATCGACCATACCATTACCTACAGGTCTCTCTGCTGCCCATGAGAATACATTATCAATATCATCATAAACACTGATCGCTGTTGAGGATCTGGAGTAGATATTTGAGTCCTTAGCCACATCAACATTACGGGGCTGTTGAGTGAGAGCTCTGATGGGTTTGTATTTGATCACTATAACCAACAAGGCAACACTCTTAACTTCTGAGAAAAGAGAACTCACTTTCGAACTTCTCATAGGCCGCAAACAATTCTTCAGGATTTTGATATTTACTATCATCAAAGCTTGGTTCAAACTCTGAAATACAAGAGAATTCGGCTAACTGTGTATAGGATTAGAAAATGAAAGATATTATAAATCCTCTTTGCATATTAACAGTCTATATTGATCTTTACCTTGTTGTAGGCTTCAAAGAAAACTGTGCTCTTTTGCGGCCAAACCCCTGTCTTCTTTCACGTTTGTTTGCAATGGGATTCATCTCAATGCCTTGGCTCGCATCTTCAGATACCACATTGACTAGAATTTCCTGGATTTAGAAGTTTTGAGCTGCCATTTAAAGTGGCCTTTGCCTGCTCCAGAAGCTTACTTTGAAATTTCAAAGGCTGAATATTAAGAAGAAGGATACAATGGTTTACAGTTGAGTTCCAAAAACTAAACATGAAAAAGGAAATACATGAAATTTGGCAGAGAATTTGCTCCGACTGAATGAAGAGAATCCAATACACAACAATAGCACGCAATTGGTTGAGAAGTTTTCCACTCGCATTCAAACATTTCTTATGCCTCATATCAAGAATCCTCCACCTAATATAAATGGGTACAGACAAACACTGCCCATTCAATATCTACTCTTGTCCAATTTCCCTTAGGGTTTGAAAGAATTTGCAGTTACAAAGATGTCTTACACCTCTGAATTTTAATCAAGCAAACACCGCTTTCACCTCAAGGAGCTCGTTCACCGACTATCTTTTCTCCATCCAAACACTCTCTAGACAGACAGATGCAGTAATAACCAAACAAACCCTAAAGAAGGGCAGCAAATCAAGCGTAATCACGGTAAGAGTGGAACATTTACCATAGATTCCAGGAGACTATGGGTCTGCTGCAGATCGTCGGATTCGTACATACGAGGAGAAGGAAGTAGTTTCGACAGAAATTTCAATACACAGCTCAGATAATGATAAGCCGATGGCCGTATAAGTTAGGAAGAAGAACTTCGTCGGGGAGCTGACGAAGAAGAGCCGAACCAGGTAAATACAGCACCTGCAACCGTGGAACCACAGGAACAGGGAGAAGCAGAGTAATTTGAGAAGAAGATTAAGGAGGATTGCGTATGGTTTTTCAGAGGCAGAAACATACGAGGTTTAAGTTGTTATAGAAATGATGTTTACTGTTTACATTGTTATAAAATCAGTGTTTGTTTTGAAATTGTTAGCATTGTAGAGTATGTTGTTAGCAGTTCCACCTGCAAGCAATTTGGTACAAATAGAAGAAACGGGTAATTCAAATATGCATTTATTATCATTTGAATTTGTATGGAAAGAGGGTTTTCGTGGCTCATTTTCAAATCAAAAGCTGATAGATCTGTTTTTTCTTTCTTTGATATCAATAAAATACAGTAAGTCTTCTATTGATTCGTATTAATTCGAGAGTGTTTTCGTGGCTCATTTTCAAATCAAAAGCTGATAGATCTGTTTTTTCTTTCTTTGATATCAATAAAATACAGTAAGTCTTCTATTGATTCGTATTAATTCGGTATCAGAGCCTTCGATCATAAAGGAATGGCGAGAAGCTCAATGCAGTTGGGAGATGCAGTGGATGTGATCAACGAGAGACTGTCTGAGCAACATGCATTCAACGAAATCCAGAGCAAGGAGATGAAATTATTGAAGAACAAGATGGATGATCTGCAGAAATCGGTGATGGATCTAGTGAAGGTGATCGGGAAATCATCAGAACGTGAGAGCCATTCGGTTTCGGCCGATCCTCTTTAGCAACAAGAGGTAAACCTTCCTTCTGCCTTCGCAAAGTTGGGGGTGAACCACACCCACATTTCCGCCATTTACAGAACATGGAATCATATTGTAAAAGGATAGAGATGTCGGTGTTTGATGGATCCGAAGTTCTCGATTGGATTTCACGAGCTGAAAGATATTTTGAAGTGGGTAGCTATTCTGAGGAAGAGAAGTTGTTGTTAGCCACCATGAATTTAGAAGGAGTTGGTTTACGTTGGTACAATTGGAAGAAAACACGTAGAACATTTACCGAATGGCATGATTTCAAACTGTGCATCTTCAATTGTTTTGGGAGATTTAAGATCGGGTCAGCGAGTGATCGCTTATTCATTCTTATCCAGACAGCTACGATATACAAGTATCTGCAAGAATTTGAAGACCTAGTCTCTCAGATTCCCCGTTTACAAGATAACGTACTCATTAGTGCGTTCAAAACAGGATTAAAATCCCAGATTAAGAAGGTGTTACGAGTTTTGAACCCGCAGGGGCTAGAAGATATCATTGACACAGCTCTGCATCTAGATGATTGCGAGACGAAATCGATGATTTTGGTTCCTTTTGAGGGAGATACGAAACCAGTGAGCTTCGTGAAGCACAGTCCGTTCTCGGGTGCGAGAGAACTGGGGAATCAAATTACCAATTGATCGAAAGTCTCGGGGCAATCGATGGTGAGTAACGCAGTGACGAAGCCGAATGTTCATAATCCCATGACTCGGGATACAAACGAGGAGGGAAGAGGGACCAATCGCAGACCCACTTATCGGCAACTGTCGGAATCGGAGACCGAGGATAGACACAAAAAAGGACTCTATTTTCGTTGTGATGAACGATACTATTATGGACACAAGTATAAGCAACGCGAGTTACAGGTCATTTTGGTAAACGAGGAGGAGGATGTTATTGAAGAAACGAAAGAGAGCTTGTTGGGGGACACTGTAATTGTGGTTGAAGACAATACTGAATTGGCTAAACTGTCTCTTAATTCGGCAGTGGGCATTTCTACTCCATCCACACTAAAGTTACGTGGATAGTTGGGCAGTCAGACGATAGTGGTGATGATAGATAGTGGCACAACTCACAACTTCATTGCGGAGAGCGTGGTTGAGAGGTTGGGATTGATACTGGAGAATACTTGAGAGTATGGTGTTTCTTTAGGAACGAGTATGACGATAAAATCCAAGGGAATCTGTAAAGGAGTGACTGTGACTGTGTAAGGAACAAACATAGTGTGTGATTGCTTACCCTTACCGTTGGGTAGTGCCAACCTCATTCTTGGAGTACAATGGCTCCAATCCTTGGGGCAGATTCAGCTGGACTTTAGCAAGCTAGAGATGTCTTACCATCTCGACGGAGTTGATCTTACATTACGGGGTGATCCAACTCTTCAAAATACACTAGTCTCTTTTAAAAGTTTAATCAAATCGGTTGACAAGGATGAACAAGGGTTTTGGGTTGAGTTATTAAATATACAATCCACCCAGGATACACTTATTACTCTTCCTCCAGCAATTGACTCTTTGCTGAATAAGTTTTCAGATATTTTTGCAGAACCTGCTGGTTTACCACCACAAAGAGAGCATGAACACCAAATTTCTTTGAAGGATGGAGCTGAGCCAATTAGTGTGCGACCTTACCAATATCCTCATGCCCGTAAGGAGGAGATCGAGAAGCTCGTTAAGGAAATGTTGGCTGCGGACATAATCCAACCGAGCCACAGTCCTTTTTCTAGCCCTATCTTACTTGTTAAGAAGAAAGACGGAAGTTGGTGTTTCTGTATCGAATACAGAGCCTCGAATCAAGTCACGATTCCAGATAAGTTTCACATTCCTATGATCGATCAACTATTAGATGAATTACATGGGGCACAATGGTTTTCTAAATTGGATTTGAGAGCCGGATATCATCAGAATTTGATGAACAAAGAGGATATTTCGAAAACTGCATTTAGAACTCACGATGGCCATTACGAGTTCTTAGTTATGCCCTTTGGGTTAACTAATACTCCTGCAACTTTTCAGGCTCTAATGAATGACATATTTCGTCCATTTCTGAGGGATTTTATGCTGGTGTTTTATTATGACATCCTCATTTACAGCAAGAGCCTCCAAGAACACAGAAAACATCTACACCAAGTTTTACAGACACTTTAGAGACATCAACTCTTCACCAACAAAAAAAATGTAATTTTTGCTCTACCACAGTTGAATACTTGGACCATCTCATTTCTAAAGATGGAGTTGCTACTGATCCTTCGAAGACTGAGGCGATGAGGACGTGGCCGTCTCCCAAAACTGTCAAAGAGTTTAGAGGATTTTTGGGTTTAGCTGGTTACTACCGCATATTTGTTAGAAACTATGGGGTCATTGTTAAGCCTTTGACATACCTTTTGAAGAAAGATGTTTTTTGATGGTCCGATGATGCTGAGAGAGCATTTCGAGCCTTAAGGAGGCCATGATTATAGCTCCTGTATTAATCCTACCAGATTTCCAGGATGAATTCACAGTCGAAACAGATGCTTCAGGCAAAGGGTTAGGGGCGGTACTAATGCAAAAGCAATGTCCCATTCCTTATTTAAGTCATGGACTGTCGGATTGAGAGAAGCTAAAACCTGTGTATGAGCGAGAACTAATGGTAATTGTTTTAGCTATCTAGAAATGGCAACACTATCTCTTGGGTCGTCGATTCAACATATGTACCGATCAACGTAGTTTGAAGTATTTGCTAGAGCAAAAAGAGGTGAACGTTGAATACCAACGGTGGCTGATGAAACTGTTGGGATTCACTTTCGATGTCACATACAAACCGGGTCGAGACAACAAGGTAGTTGATGGTCTCTCGCGTAAACTCTGTGAGTTATCGGTTTCGAGTAACTTGGAATTACATGACCTACAAGAGGACATATGTCTTCACCCAGTTTACGGAAAAATTTGGAAGGATTAGTGGAACAGAAGGCGACACATGAGGGATTTATCGGTGATATCTATAATAAGGAAAAATAGCTGTTGCAAGTTAGACAGGAGTCCACGGCTCAAGCTAAATGATAGCGGCGCAAAGGGCGTATAATCCTTTTTTGTTGTATAAACGCCGGGTTGTGATACCTGAAGATTCGAAGTTCATTCCGATGATCTTATCGAAGTTTCACGACAGTTTGATTGGGGTAATTCGGGAGTGCTGAAGACGATGAAGCGCATTCAAGAGTTATTTTACTCGAAGGATATGCGATGCCAAATTCAACAATATGTTGCGCAATGCCCTATTTTCCAAGTTCAGAAATATTAGACATTGTCACCGGCGGGGCTGTTACAACCTCTGCCAATTCCTCAGAATATTTGGGAAGATCTCTCGATGGATTTCATCGAAGGCCTACCTAAATCGTCTGGGTTTAATGTCATAATGGTTGTCGTCGATCAACTCAGCAAGTACTGCCATTTTCTTCGATTGAAGCATCCTTTCACTGCTGAGGAAGTAGCGAAGTTATTTGTCAAGGAAATCGTTCGACTTCACGGATTTCCCAAATCGATTGTCTCCAACAAGGATAAGATTTTTCAGAGCAAGTTTTGGAAGGAGTTGTTCCGTTTGTCATGGACGAAGTTGCGTTTCAGTACCGCGTTTCACCTTCAGTTCGATGGCCATACTGAGGTGGTTAATAGCTGTCTTAAAACGCATCTACGCTGTTTTGCCGGGTCTCACCCTCGAAAATGGGAAACATTTTTTCCCTGGGCTAAGTATTGGTTTAACGCTACATATCACACCTCATTGCAATCAACTCCTTTTCGAGTTGTTAATGGACGAGATCCTCCTAAGCTGATTCCATTTGAGCAGGGTTCTACGATGAATTTTACTCTGGAGCAATCTCTCATTGAACGGGACCTCATGTTGGCACAAATTAAGCAGCACTTACAGCGGGCTTAGCACCACATGAAGACCATAGCTGATTCATCCAGACGTGAGTTATCTTTCGAGGTGGGGGACATGGTTTTACTCAACATGAGACCGTATCGACAGTAGAGCCTTGCTCACCGACCGTTTAAGAAGTTCGCAGCACGTTTTTATGGACCATTTTGCATTCAGGCTCAGATTGGGGAGGTAGCTTATCATTTGGAACTTCCCATTGGCTGCAAAATTCATCTGGTGTTTCATATATCACAATTAAAGAAGGCGGTAGGAACATCAGTGGAGGTACAACTTTTACCCGACAATATATTAAGTGATCTCGTTTTCGTTTTAGAGCTGGAGTCTGTGTGCGACGACAGGTACATTGCTGATGGTTATTTGGAAGTATTAATTCGTTGGAAGAATCAACCCGAACATGAAGCTTGTTGGGTGTTAGCTAAGGATTTTGTTCGAGACTTTCCCAATTTTAAGCTTGAGGACAAGCTTCGAGTTAAAAGGGGGGTATTGATAAACCGATGGCGGTATCCGTTAGGAAGAAGAACCTTCGCCGGGGAGCTGACGAAGAAGAGTCGAACCAGGTAAATATAGCACCTGCAAGCGTGGAAGCACAGGAACAGGGAGAAGCATAGTAATTTGAGAAGAAGATTACAGAGGATTGCGAGGCAAAAACAATGAGAGAGTGTTTAGGTGGCTCACTCTCAAATCTCATTTCTTCTGATTCGTATCATATAGGTTCTAAAATATATAATTATTATATAATAATGTGATTGAAAAGGAGAGATAAAAACCTCTTGTACTTTAAAATGCAATCGGATGACAACCTCTTTATTCAGTTTAAATTGTAATCGGATGGGAATTATCATTGAGATGTATTATTTATTGACCAATTAGATATCAAAATTAAAAAGGAATGAATTTTCTTCCTCTAATTAGGGGTGGACAAATAGCGAATATCCGTAAATATTCGACTATTCGTATTTGTATTCGTATTCGTCGAATATTCGATTTTACTATTCGTATTCGTAATACGGATATTCGTAAATTCGAATATCCGCAAATATTCGGATATTCGTCGGATATCCGTATCCGTAATAAAATCAATTTTTTTAAAAAAATTAATAAAAAAATTCTAAATAATTTACATTTTAGTCCTTAAATTTTAAATATAATAACTATTTCTTTATATATTTTATATTTGATCTGAAAATCAATTAAAATAATGTTTTTTATTTATAATTTGGTCCTTAAAATTAATTTATTATAATAATTTGGTCCTTAAAATTAATTATATTTATATATATATATATCTATATATTAAATAAATTATCTATTTAGTACTTACGGATATGAATACTTACGAATAATTGACTATACTATTTGTATTTGTCGAATATCTAAATCCTGGTATTTGTATTTGTTCTTACGGATATTTGCTTTTTCGGATCGAATACGGTTTGAATACGAATCGGATACGAATACTTCGGATATTTTGCCCATCCCTACTTCTAATGGAGTCATGATGACATGTAGAAAAAATCTTTATTTTTTTTATTCTACATAGATTGAATGTATACATTTTTTTCTAAAAGAATTTTCAAATTAGCCTCAAAACCAAATAACAAAACATGGTTTAACGAGAATGTTTTTCTAAGATTTAGGACAACTAATCTTTTTTAATTCTTTTTTTATTATATGGGTATTAAGAGAAAGATTATGACCTTAAATCCACAACATCTCTACGGTATGTACCTTTAAACTAAATAATGTGAATATCTATCTTTTCAGAGATAGGATTCAAATCTAAAATGAAAATATAATTCATTCACCAAGAAAAGGTAATCTCGTTGAAGACATTCTCTGATATTATTCCAAAATCACAAACCCTAATGGATACATAAGACGCAAGAGAGCAAAGAGTGCCTTAAATTTCCTTATTCACTGTCTCTCCCACAAGAGGAGAAAAGGTGATTCAAAGATTAGAACGATGCCTCTCACCGCTCTTTGCGTGGTATGAACATATTCCTCTTCCATGGGAATTCTCGAGGAGATTCTACGAGAATTTGATTGGTTGGCCGCAGAGTTTCTCTAGCTCCTCTCCCAAGAGTTTGAGTAGGTTTGCTTTAGTTCGCCGATAAACCCAAGAATGAGAATCCTTATCCCAGTCGAACCTAGAGGGACCACTGCACCAACACCAACACCAACCAAAGAGAATTATGATGAATTCAGTCCAGTCATCCAGCAAAACCTAATATTGTCTACGTTTCTACGCATTATGAATCTATTAGGTACCATAAGATGCCTCTCCTAACTTGATAATCAACCATTGGACATTTCACACATACCCGATATACTCAGTGATCAGTGAATCAAAAGAAGTCGTGACCTCAGACTCTCACACACAGCCTACATAACAAGAAAAGCTTCTATATATTCCCTAGAATCACTGTTGTGATCTGATAAGAACCCATCTCATAATCGGCCCAAACCAATCCCGCAAAGACCCATGGGGTGAGGGTGCCCATGGCCTTATAAGGCATCACTTAGTCCCATTTCTAAGCGTTGTGGGATCCTAACACGATATTTGCTACTCTTCACCCAGACTGTGGAATGTGATAACCGATAGGCAAAGCTAGATATAGCTGCATAAAGTTGGTAGCTTGCAAGGTAAAGGAAGAAACTTACCTGACAGGTGAAGAGAGCCAAATCTGTCTGTTTGGTGTTTGCTTATTCAAAACATATGTGCCTAAAGATCCAAGTTTAACTGTCAAAACCTCATTCTGCAGAGACATAAAAAGAAAGATGGTAAACGACAAGGATTTTCAAAAGAGAAACTAAAGTGTAAATGCTGATCAACACTTTACCCCGTAATCTACATCAAATCCATCAATCTGAACGTTGTCACCGTATTCCTGTCACCAATGGACGAAAATGAATTTACACTGCTAAGTTGACGAAGCTACGGCTAATCCGCCATACTATGCAAGCTTATTACTGAGTAAGAAATCAACACGGTAAGACCCAAAATACCTCAATTTTCTCTAGAAGGTCATGGATAGTGGAGTTTGCTAATCTGTGGAATTCATCCTCCTGCAAAAGCAAACTGTTTTGTCTCCTAAAGTTTACATCTTTCGTGCAATGAACGAATTATACAGAGAATCAATGGCAATTGGAGAAACCCAGTTACCTATAATCGATAGAAGCAGGACCTTCAGAGCAGAATCTTCTGATACCGGAAGAAGAATCTAGGTGCGTAAGAGAACTTCTCCAGGAGAAAAGCGGAGATTCAATGGATTCCAAAAGAAAATGAGGAGATGTGCTCACGGAACGGAGCAGAGGAAGATGATGAGAAAGCCTAAGAAGCCTCGAGAATCGCTGGAGAAGCAGGAGCTTCGAAGCGGCGGCCATGGCGGATGAACGCGAATCTCCTCTTCCTCAGCCTTCGACAAAGGCCTCTTCCAAAGGGGATAGGCCCAACAAAAGCAAAGACAACTCTCATCTTCCAAACGCAAACGCCGCGTTTGCGTTATTCTTTAAACGGCATCGTTTCCATGCGAAATTCGTGAAGAAAAAACGAGAATCAAACGACTTTTTATTGTTTTTGTTCGTCATCTCCCTCTCTCTCTGTCGCCGGTGAATTGTCGGCGATAAGTCCGATTGTCGTTTATTTGATAGCGGAAGGTGGTCGCCGATGGAAAGCGCTGATGTATTCTTGGGGCTTCACGATTTCTTGGAGCGGATGCGCAAACCCTCCGCCGCGGATTTCGTCAAATCCATCAAAAGGTCCTCCTTCTCGAATTGTCTCAAGTCTTCAACTTCTCTCTCGTACTGATTTGGTATATATACGAGTTTTTATGTGAAATATATGTATCATCTGCTTGTAGATCAGTGTCTCTTTGTTCGGTGATACATACAGATCAGTTTCTTCTTGGATTTAATTATCTGGATCACTTGGTCAAATCGAGCTAGTTCAGATCTGAGACATTATCATGACCCTTTTAGTTTGATGACTTGCACTAAAATTTTGAGTGATTTGGCCATAAACCTCAAGAAGATTCCGTGTAGTCCACGATTTAACGAGGTTAGATTTGATTCCTCTGCATTTCCATAGCTTCTCATAGCTGATCTTGGTGCAAATTCTGTCTCTGGCATGATATTGCATATGATCAACATAGTGCAGCTAATTTCTGGAACAAGTGGTGAGAACTTGGGATTTAATTATCCTTGTGCCTCTGTCTGTGTGTATATCCTTTCTGTTGACTGTATAAGTGAGACATCCAAGACGAGATATTGCTTATCATCTATGGTTTACTGAGTTCTGCAGTTGTCATGTTGCAGTTTCATTGTTTCAATATCAAACAATGCGCCAGACATTGAAAAGGATTCTGCTGCAGTCCAGGAGTTCTTTACGACTATGGAGGCCGCTTTTAAGGCTCATCCACTTTGGTCTGGTTGCTCTGAGGAGGAGTTGGATAATGCTGGAGAAGTAATCAACAGTTTGGTGTTCCTTTGTTTTGTTTGCCCATCATTTCCTCCTGCCTTGACTTTCTCTCTTACTTCTGTACACACAGGGGCTAGAAAAGTACATCATGACGAAGTTATTCACCCGTGTTTTTGCTTCAAACCCAGAGGAATCTAAATGTGATGAGCAGCTTTTTCAGAAGATGGCATTGGTTCAACAATTCATATCTCCTGAGAACTTGGATATAAAACCGGCTTTTCAAAATGAAACGTCATGGCTGGTACGCACATCTATCACTTATTAAACTACCCTCTTTGTCGGTCACATATTGGTTCTTGCTTTTGATTTCTTCCTTATTGCAGCTAGCTCAAAAAGAGCTCCAGAAAATAAATATGTACAAGGCTCCTCGAGATAAACTTGTATGCATCCTAAACTGTTGCAAGGTTATCAATAATTTGCTATTTAATGCGGCAGTTGCTTCAGATGAGAATGCACCCGGAGCCGATGAATTTCTTCCTGTCCTCATTTATGTTACCATAAAGGTAATTATCCATGAATTTTGAAGAATTAAACTATTGATTATATTTTTGCTTTCGTATTGTTTCAGTCGTGCATGCTGGGGTTGACCCATGTTTTTGCCTACTACTGATCATCACTCTATACCATTTCTTTCAGGCTAACCCTCCACAACTTCACTCAAATTTGTTGTATATACAAAGATACAGGCGTCAATCTAAACTGGTTGGTGAAGTTGCCTACTTCTTCACAAACATGCTCTCTGCGGAGTCCTTCATCTCAAATATTGATGCAAAATCCATTTCAATGGACGAAGCTGAGTTTGAAAAGAACATGGAATTGTCCCGAGCGCTTCTCTCTGGTTTGGGCAGCCAATCTTCTCAAATTGATCAGAGCACTGCACATCTGCCTCCTGATGAGCCTACTGTTTCAAAGACTCAAACATTGAATTCCAAGAAGGAAAAAGACCTTCGGCAGTCACAGTCATCTGATAATCTTTCTGGAAACAAAGAAGTAACAAATCCAAACAATCCGATACCAATCAAGAAAGCTGAATCCCTTCCAGATTTGGAAAATAAAGGTGCAGCCTTGCTTTTGAAGGATAATCAGGCAAGCAAAGTCTTTCAGGACTATCCTTACGTATTTGTGACTGTTGGTGATTTAACGATAAGTGATGTCGAAGACTTGCTAAATAATTATAAACAGCTTGTTTTAAAGTATGTTTGCCTTTCCAAAGGCTTGAGTGGTGCCACAACATCTTCCGAGCCTTCCATTTTCTCACCCTTACAAGTGTCATTCAGTCCCGATACTTATAAGGAATTCGAAGATCAAGTATCTAGTTCAGATGTTAAAATAAAGAGGGATGTTGAGGAGAGAGATTTTGGCAGGGATCTTCAGTATGAGGGAGAATCTGTAATGCATAAGCACCCACATGAACATGCTAGTGTAAAGGTTCCAGATGCAAAGGAGGGACGCGCCAATCCGAAGGTGATCAGACCAGAAAATTCAGTTGCTGATAGCAAGTTTTTACAAGCAGACAATGAAGAGAATGCTGAATTTGAAAATTCCAAGTCTTCTCTTGCTGAAAACAAAGAGGCCAGTTCCAAGCATTCAAGTGTAGCAGATAAAGATGAACAATCTGAGATTTCAGATGACCCTTCGAAGTGATGGGGCTTTTAATCTAAACATACCTCTTTTTCCATCATATGTCAAATGGGCAATCGGTGAAGCTTCCTGATTTCTTTTTTATGAGGTCACATAATCAGACAGATCTTTTGTGGATGAGATTCTGGACCACAGCAGGTGCGTCTTACTCTGTTGCAGTAGTTTATTATGTTTCCTTCTTGTACTGATGTAAAACTTTTGAATGTGAACCAGGCACTATTATTGAGGATCACAGCAGCAGAACAATCATCGATGAATGTTTACATGAACATTAACATGTAATAGTTGTGTGAGTATTGTTATATCACCTTCAATTGCATCAATTTCAGCTCATGTACTTCCCCCTTCGTCTACCAGAGTCAGGTCAGTTCCGTACAGTGCCTTGTTTGAATACAAAATCTTTTCTGCTTTCTTATTTTTGTCTACAAAGTGGTCTTAAGATTTGGTGTCTTCTTTTGGATTTACTTTATGATCTGTCTTTGATCATTCAAGTTGGCATTGTTTGGCTTTGGTTGGTATAATAAATCCAGTTATGTATTGATCTCCATTGGACATATGCTTCTTCTACATATCAGTTAGTCCTATTATTATGGGTCATGTTCGTTTCGTTCTCAATTATGTTCATATGCTTCGACGATATTTGTTGTCCGATGCATAAGTGTTTATATATATATATATATCCTTACTATATTATAAAAAACAAAATATATAAACAGTAACTTGTGTCAATACACAAGAAAAACATCCATTTTTTACACATTGTGGATAACAATCCAATCTCACGTCTCCCTTCTCTATCAGAGGTCATTAACGTTCATTCAACATTCAATAATATACATAAATAGTAGTGCTAATTTATTGATTTAATTAAAAAACAATTATAATACTTATTAAAAATAATAACAATATATTTAATATTAAAAATGAATTATAATGATTGGAATTTTTTTAAACACTTATCTTACAAAATTATTTCTAAACGTAGCACATTTCAATTACATTTATTATTTTAGTATTAAAAAATGGTACAGGTAGTCTCGTCTAGATGATGGATGCATCGATTAATTTATAGACTTTTTTTTTTAAATATCGACGTCAAAACGATACCGTTTGGTTGCTTAAAGAAAAAAAAACTAATATTGGTTTTTATCCTCACATTTATTTTTTGCCATTTTTACTTTAATCTTCTTCTATCTCTTGCACCGTCTCTCATCTACGTCCTCGCATGAATCTCTTGTCTTAGCCTTCGTCTATGGTCATCACCGTTGCCTTCATCTTCGCATTCATTTTAATCTATCTCTTACACCGTCTCTCGTCTACGTCCTCGCATGAGTCTCTTGTCCTAGCATTCGTCTCTCGTCCTCGCATGAGTCTCTTGTCCTAACCTTCGTCTCTCGTCCTCGCATGAGTCTCTTGTCCTAGCCTTCGTCTCTCGTCCTCTCCGTTGCCTTCTTTGCGTTCTTATTTGCTATTGTCTGTCGTTTGTCGTCTCTCGTCCTCACTTTTGTCTCTCATCTTCGTCCTCTCCTCGCCTCCACCCTCACATTCTTCTACCTTGGTCCTAGCTCGACGCCCACTCTTAATAATTTGATTTTTTTAATGATGTCGCATGTCTTTATTAGTTTGATATTATGAATTTAATACTTATAAATATTTTTTTATATGTGCCAACACCTCAAAATAAAAATATTACTTAAATATTAAAAAATTAATAGATTTAAATTACTAAGAAATGGATTCTAAGAATCAAATATAGCTCCAATTGCTTCAAGTGTATTTTTTCATCAATTTAGAAAAAACTATAAAAAGCAATTTTTTCATTAAAGACATGACAATCATGACTTCCCAATACGATAGATCTCAAAATATGTTTTTCTTGTACCAATTATTAATAACTTCATATCTAGCAATTCTGGGATGATTGTTTCCTCTACAATCGATACTCCTATGAAAACCCAAGCAAGAAGTCGCTCATACAAAATACCTTCGCTGGTCAAAATTGGAGGAGGAAACTTTTCACACAACTACATTTCTCTTCAAATTTATGTTGTTATGTTGTAGTGTATCATGAGCAGGAAGAAAACAACGATAACAATTAAATAAACTTGTCTTTTAAACATGTTTCAGTTGGAAACATCTATTTCATATGTGCAATACGGATAAATCAATCGATCATGTGTTCTCATCTAGATAACATATCGTAAGCTGGAAAATCCCTTATTGTGCACATACTCATAATATGAAATTATGTTACCTTGACACGCCATACGCTTGAACACCCCCCCCCTCTCCAATCTTTTAATTCTTCACTCAATGGTTGAATAAATGTATCCTAACTTTTTCTAGAAAAATTCGACCCAACAATCAATCAATATTGTTAAAAACAAAAACTCATTTTTATGCACATGTCTGGCGGTAAATTGTATAGTGTCATAATAACTTGCCATAATGAATAATTCCTCCCAGATATTCCAAATAAATTTAAAATATCAGTGCAAATGCCTAAATAAACATTTTGACCTTCATATGCAAAGTCAAGATATACCTTATTAAAGTGTTTTCACACCTCACCTTCTCATGGATGACACATTTTTTCCATTACGACTTGACTGCTCAATATGCTATCTCTATCCCTTGCGGTCTTCTCAGATTGATAAAATCTTTTGATTATGTCTGTAATTAGTGAATACCACATACACGATATGAAACCATTTACCTTTCTTGTCAAATGAAAATGATATTTTCCGTAAATTGACTATTATTTAAGTCTGATATCCACCAATTGTTATCTTTAGATAAATAATCTCTTACTAATTACGATATAGAATCCATTCAACTCTCACAAATATTATTTTTTATCATCAAAGTCATCATATGTGCAGACAAAGATAACTGTGGAAAGATCTGTTCTACACCCATCATAAAGTCATTGTCTAGCACTTTCTAACATATCAAGAAATCATTTTTCTTATTGATTCATATTTTCTTCAATATTTTCTTCGTTTCTTTCATCGAAAACATTTTACACATTTTCACATCAAGGTTCATTTCTACATACTGACGCATCTCAAATACCATATTATATGCAATGCTCCTATTATGATCTTCCATAACATTACTAAGTTGGGGTGGAAAATTCTCCTCGTGAGTTAACAACTTGAAGTAATTCTGAATAAAACATCTTAAATAAATATGATTTCACACGGTTTTCTTTTTTAGCAAATTGACATTTTCCAATAAGTCATCCATAAATCTTCCAGTATGTTTCCAAATGGTTGCGTAATGTCCGAAATTTCTGGATGAGACTTTTTCCATCCGAAATTTTGCAGTAGACCAAAGAGTCGTCCATGAATTTTTGGATGTTTCACGTGTCTGTCCGAAAATTTCCATATGGAAGAGACGCCCATCCATAATTTCCGGAAGGTTCTCGTATATGTCTGGGAAATTTAAAACGGTCTTCTCGTTTGTTCCAAAATTTAGATGGACGTCTTTTCCGTCTGGAATTTTTGCACAGATGAGAGGATCATTCGAAATCTTTTCGCAATTACGGATATATTAGAGACGAGTTTTCTATCCATGAATTTATGATCAAATTATGGATGGGTTGCAGTATTCATCCGCAATCCGTCTGGAAAATCCGTTAAAAATTTGAAGTTTTCTAGTAATGGGATATATTCAAACTCTTCAAAGTATTCGTCAACAATCCTACTTCTTTAGCTTATTCTCTTATATCGTTTTCATTTTACGATGGAAATATTAAGGTGTATACCTCATTCATATAAGAAATTTAGTTTTCTCTAAGTGGCTACTTGCTCGTGAGGTGTATGTCTATGATCATCCATTTCTCAGTCCCACCATGTTATAACATTAGTAATGATTTGAGCTCCTACATATGGAATCTTCTTGCACTCTGGGTATGTGTTACAATAAAAAAATTTCATCTATCTATCGAGATAGATTTTCGGGTTAACACGTCCAACAAATGTAAATAGTTTAATTATAATGATGTCACCATCTTGTGATTCTTTTCAAGGACGATGCAACAGTTCATCGTTGGACTCATCGTGATAATAAATTTTATACAAATGATGTTGTTGTAGTCCTCGTGGTGGGTCATCGGTATCCTCACTATCATGAGGAGGTGGAAATCGTCGTTCTTCACACCTAAGGGGTGGGTTGGGTGGTTCATCCTCAACAAATTGAAGTTGGTTCTTGTATTTTTTAGCCTCTGCTAGATGATTCATTCATGATTCATTTATTGGAGTATTTTTATAATCATTGTGTTGAGAATTTTCTCTTTTCTCTGTCATATTATTTGGTTCTATTTTTTAAAACAAGAAACAACAACAAAGAAACAATTAGTTGAAAAGAATGAATTTAAAGGATAGAAATTGGTCTTGATACTAAAATGATAAATGCCTCGAGACTTGGATCTCAGGACACATACGAAGAACCCATTTTAGTCTATCTCTCAAGTAAGATTATTCAGATTGTTGAGGATTCCTAACTGGCCTAGAGAAATTATTTAAGAATTCATTTGAATAAAGGTGGATAAAATGATCACATGAGGTGAAAGGAAATATGTGAGATAAAGAACATGGAAAATTGAGATTTTGGTGGAATTGAAAGATCGCACAAGAGGTGTGAAAGCCTATTGATACAGTCGAAAATAAATTTAAATGTTCTGAAACAAGTTGAAGACACCAAGGTCTTGAGAACGATCAAGAAGAGAGAAATTGTATTTCTATCAAACTCAATTACGAAGAGTACAAATGGGATGAAATTCTTTATATAGGAGAGACTCCACATCATGCATAAGAAAAAACACGTAAATAAAGGATTGAAATTGATCTACTAGCCATTAGGAGTATTTCCTATTCGTTGGAGATTTTCGTAGCAAATAGAGGATTTGGATATGTTTGGATCGTTTCCTAGTCGTTAGAAAAGATAAAGAAAGATCTTTATCTTCCTCTTTTCCTTATTCACATGATTTGAAAATCTTTGTAAATGGAAAATATAGGAGTTCAAGGGATATTGATATGCTTTGGCGATTTTCTAGCTATTGAAAGTGATAAAAAAATATATTTATCTTCCACCATTATTTATCCATGTGGCCCCAACCACTTGGTAAATGATCCTTATCAAGTATCTCCCATGCCTCTTTAATTATATCTAATTACTTTTTCTAGAATCTTCTGGCCTGTCACGTGCAAGTATGCCTTGGGATAGTTTTGTCCTTTTGGTTCTATGGTTTGGCGCCTCGTCAGTGTAACCTTCCATTGGTGCGGTGTCATTGTCAATAGCCTCATCATGTTGACTTACTTTGAATATAGAACGTTTCCATGGATTTTTTTCATTTTTCTTCCTCCTTTGACTTTACCTTTAAATTTGTTCTTTCAATTATGGTTCCCTCAACTGAAAGTTGGTTTAGGATAACCATCAATGTGATTTCAGCTTCCATTTTTATTTCAATTTGTTGATTCAATGCCAAATATGGAATGTTTGTTAGCGCTTTTTGACGTAGCATGTTCATCATGTCAAAATTTTGGCCCCCAAACTCTTCACTCTTGACCTCTCGATGGGTTCATCCATTATACTGCATTCGGTGTTTCTTATATCTTCAAGTTCTTTAAAATCATCTTTGATCTCCCTTGTCTTGTAGCTCAAGCACTAGATGTCCTCATCATAATACATAGCAAAGGGGTGCATGAGAAGACTAGATTGGTCTCAAAATGTAAGATATTTAGGTGGTTGGTGGAAGCAAAAAATGCAACCAAATGCTCTAGTAAGAGTAGGTTTTTTTTACAAGCATCTCATATCTGAAAATAAGGTAACTATGAAAGTAACAATTAGAGCGTCATTGGTAACAACAATGTGTGTCTATTTAACTAATAGAAATTATAGATTTATGGATGACATATTTCGTCCAATATGATATTAAGGAACGCCTATATCTAAAATTAACTCATAATTAGAGATGATGTTATCAAGAGATGAGAAACATCATTTGCATCACGAAGACAAATAACACCATGTTACAAACTAGATTCGATTTGACACATATTCACAAAATATTGTAAAAGATACATGTATAGGGGTATATAAGTCTTTTTGTAATTAGATATATTATTATTATAATTAGGTCTAACTTTGTATATCTAGCCGTTTTGGCTCATTTGAATCAATTAATCAGATTTCAAATTATCATGGTATCAGAGCACAAAGTCTAACGACAACAAACTTCCCTAAAAACTCGTCCGCCTCTCCTCCTCTCCAACCTCCTCTCCTCCGGCCGTTCACTCCTCTCTTCCCTCCCTTCCCGTCGTACCGTCACGTACGACCCTTGCCAAAACACAAAACGCACCAAAACCCTAAAATTCAGGCCGTCGTTCTCCACTCCTCCCGCCGGCCCGCTATTATCGCGTCCCGGGTCGCCGCACACTGCTTGTCCCGCGCCGCGCTCCGTTGCTGGTGCATCGCGGTTCTCTTCCGTTCCAAACCCTAGCTCTGCATTCCTAACCCTAGATCTACTGCCCTAACCCTAGATCTACATCACCAAACCCTAATTTGTGCCCCTCTTGCTCACCGTCTCCAAACCCTAACTCATGGCCGGCCAAACAAGTCATCCTACCGCCCGTCTCTCCTATGCGGCCCCGACTTTCGATCCACAACATCCGCTCAGCACCCTTCTCACCGTCAACATGGCCAACATCACCAAGCTGACACCGACCAACTTCCTCACTTGGAATGTTCAGATTCGTGCCCTTCTTGAAGGCCACAATCTCCAATGTTTCATTGAGGACAACTCCGTTGTTCCTCCGGCCAAGATCCACCTTGATGGAGTGTCCGTCGACAATCCTAATTTTCAGCCATGGAAGCAACAAGACCGTCTCATCTTCTTAGCCCTATTTGGAGCAATTTCAGCCTCTCTACAGCCCCTAATTGCACGCGCCCCGTCCACCTACGAGGCGTGGAAGACGCTTGCCAACACTTATGGCAAAGCGTCTCGCGGCCATCTTCTAAAACTTCGTGATAAGATCAAACGCTCCTCAAAAGGATCCCAATCCATTGATGAATACCTACGTGC
>CM071872.1:29595415-29608427 GCA_036759665.1 Gynandropsis gynandra | reverse complement strand
AGAATACATTATACTTCTACCGACTCAAGCGACCCATGCGACTCAACCGTCCCGTGCGACTCAACCGACCTATGCGACTCAACCGGCCCATCCGACTCAACCGACCCATGCGACTCAACTGACCCATGCGATCCAAATCGACTCACTAAGACAACCGACTCAAACGACCCTTAGACCCCCTGCGACGCTCAAGTTACGATTGCGACCCAAACCGACTCACTGAGACAACCGACTCAAACAACCCTAAGACTCCCTACGACGCTCAAGCGACCATTCGACCCCAATCGACTCACTCAGACTCAATAGACTCACTGACACTCACACCCATTTCAAATCAATAAACCATTCTGGGACTCGACAGCCTGCAAAACCCTAGAAATCGACGCTCAACCGACCACCGCGACCCAAACCGACTCACTGAGACAACCGACTCTTGCGACTCAACCGACTCACTGAGACTCCACCGACACATTGACACTCACACCCATTTCAAATCAATAAACCATTTTGGGACTCGACATCCTGCAAAACCCTAGAAATCGATCTACTTACACTTATTGACTCCATTGAAGATTGCTCGTGCTCTCTTCTCTACCGCTGGTGATTCTAACCATTTCCGTCTTGCCAACTTCGAATCGATCCCTCTCAAGTTCGAAATCACTTATTCTTTCTTGGCTTTTACTCTCCCAGAATGTGGGTTTGGCTTTTACTCTCCCAGAATGCGGGTTTTTCCACGTTGGAAAATTAAGGGTAAATTTGTCATTTCTCCAGTTTTTTTTTCGATTAAATAATTATTTTAGGGAAGGGTATTTTTGAAGCGTTTTAACCCTACGAGGGTATATCTGATATTACGCCCCCTCAAAATTATTAAAGCATCTTGTATCTTCTAAAATTTAGAAATTTATTATATAATTTTTTCAAGTTTATTAAGTCATCTTATATTCTCTAAAGTTTGAAAATTTATTTTATCTCCCCCTAAAATGTGAAAATACAATATAAATGCAACATATTATATTTAAAACTTTTTATTACTTTTCTCTAGAATTTATAAAATTTATAAATGTAACATATTACACTTAAAACTTATAAACACAATATATTACTTTTAAAATTTTATAAAACGTGACATATTACCTTTAATTGTAACATATTTCTAAATTTTGGTTATTATATCTACATTTTGATGATTGATAAAATATATTAAAATAAAAAAAATTTAATTATAATAAATATTAAAATATCTTCAACATGAATGAAAACACAAAATTTTAATGATTAAAAACGATAAAAAATATGTAATGATGTCCCACTACGCAATAGGTTAACAATTACAAAACGATCGATCATGTAAATACATGTAATTCGGACATAACGTTAGAAATGATCCAAATGATCTCCACATAATGTTACAAAGGAACCAAAATTCATTGTGGATGATGTGGTGCATCCAGATATAATGTTAGTTCGTGTAAACAAACACGAGACGCCCAACTATTTTTTATGCTTTGTTTTAGAATTGAGAAAATATATCATTTTTTTGTCGGTTTGTTATTCTTCAGCAAAACGACGATATCACAAATCTTCTCAGCATCCAGAATCTCAAATTATACAATTCTTTGCTTCTCAAGACGTTTAGATAACATGTATTTTGGAACTTATCTTAGATTATAACATCTTCTAATATGTTTGTGTTTATTTATTTTGATATACCATTGTGTTGGCAAAATCATTTTGAAGATCATTTGTGGACATCATGTTATATTTTTTTTATCATTTTGTAATCATGAACCTATTGTGTAGTTGGACAACATAAAATATTTTTTATCATTTTATAATCATTAGAATTTTTTGTTTTTGGTCATGTTGAAGATATTTTAATATCTTTTATAATTTAAAGTTTTCTTATTTTAATATTTTTTATCAATCATCAAAATATGGATATAATAACGAAATTTAGAAATATATTATTAAAGGTAATATGTTTGTATACTTAAATGTAATATGTTGCATTTTTAAATTTTAAATGTAATATGTTGCGTTTATAAATTTTATTAACTTTAGAGAAAATAATAAAAATTTTAAATGCGATATGTAGCGCTTATATTGTATTTACATATTTTAGTGGGATATAAGATTAATTTCCAAAATTTAAGGGATATAAAATGATTCAATAAACTTGAAGGAGTTATATAATAAATTTCCAAACTTTAGGTATATACAATAACTTAATAAACTTAGGGGGGAAATAGGCTTAATGTACAACTTTTAGGGGACGAGGGAGATATGCTAAAAGTTATATAGTTCGGAGGGAATAGGCTGATTTAAAAAGATTTGAAAAAAATTAAAAAAAAAATTAATGGAGGGAGAATATGATGAGTATTGACACTACTAGAAATTTAGAAATTCCATACGGAATTTTCGGACGAACAAATCCATCCGCAAAGTGTCGGACGGATTGTAGACGGACAAATCCATCCGCAAAATGTCGGACGGATTGCGGACGGAATATTGACGACAAGAAAATTCTATCCATAATCCGTCTGAGTAGTCAGTAAATCGTCCGTATTTACGAATGGACTTGAGACGGAAGACTGGGTCATTGCTGATTACGGACAGGAAAAACCATCATCCCTAATTTACATACGATTTACGGATAGAGCCGCCCCGTAAGGCCGTAAAATTGCGGCTGTGTATGGGAAACTGCATGGATTTAGAGATGTTTTAGAGATTACTCTTCGACAAATATTAGTCTTGGTTCGTAATCCGTCCTTAATTGGTCCAGAAATTACCTAGTTAAACCCCTCCTACCTTCACCCCTTTCTCACACACAAGTATCATATATTTCACTACATACCTTCTAATTATTTCTGATTATAATGACATCATCATCAAGATCAAATATTTTTATTTCTAGACAATGGATGTACAGAAGAATTGATCCGAAAACTCAAGGTGTATCAAAAGAGTTTATAGAAGGCATTACACAGTTTATGATGATGGCAATAATCAACAAGTTTATAAAGAAACCGGTAAATTAGTTTGTCCATGCGTCAAATGAAAAAATGAAAAATTTGTTATTGAGAGAACCGTCTGGAATCATTCTTTTTAAGAAGTTTTACGCCAAATTATTTCATGTGGTTATCTTATGGAGAGAATTTTGCACCACGACCTAGTAATATTGTGGAAGATTTTAGTAGGAATATTGTACATCATGAAGTGTTTGAGACTTCTCATGATGTAGAAATGAACCCTTATGTGGAAATAGTGCAAAATGTATTCGGTGAAAGAAACGAAGAAATTGTTAAAGAAGATCCGAATGAAGAAGCAGAAGTTTTTCTTGAAATGTTAGAAAGTGCTAGGCATCCACTTTATGATGGTTGTAGAATGGGTCTTTCACAATTGTATCTATATTATTTGTCTGAAAATAATAATGCAGTAGAGTCATATTATGAGACAAAGAAGATGGTGAGATCATTGGATATATTGTCGTATGAAAATAATGATGAGATTATTGGGTTTACTATTTTAAACTTAAAAATCTAAACACATTTCACCTGAAATTTTTGTCTCTTATGCCAAACGAATTACAAATGTTTGAGTTTCCAAACAATCTTATACAAATGAATGTTAATGTTCTTAAATCATCTAGGAAAGAAGTGTAAACCTCATTTTTTTACGATTTAATTTTAGAAGTACAAATGAATCGACTAATAGAATAAATAAATCAACACAATCAATAGGTAGTCCCTCCATAAAGTCTAAACTTATCTCAGACCATACCCGTTAAGGAATATGTTATGGCTGAAGTAAGCCTGCATGACTAATGTTCTTTTGGCGAGTAGCCAATCTTTGTTGGTCTTTAAGTCACAAAGTCTAAGTAATCAATCTCTGTTGGTCTCAAGTCACAAAACTTTTTTTCTAACAGATACTTAATGCTCTTTTGGCGAGTCTTAATGATGAATTCTTTCTTGTTATATAATGCCTCCACCTCTAATGGCTAAAACTGTAGCCAACAATTCCTTCTCATAAATGGATTTAGCCTTTCCTTTCCTACAATATATTTGGTTCATATAAGTTATTGGTCTTCCATTATGTGAGATAACAACTCTCACAACCAACTATCACTCTACATCTGCTCCACGCGCCTCCTCCTTTACTGCCTTTCCATGCTCTAGCTTTTTCTTCTTCCTCAGGTTCCTCTTCTTTGTCTTTAGTCGAGCTAGAGCAATCAACAACCTATCATGAACCGCGATACATCTGTTGTATACAAGCATCAAAGTGACGTGTTCATAACCAAGGTTGCCATGGGAAGACCGGTTCACATAGCAGTAAGGGAAACGATGGATGAAACGAATGGTTTGAAAAACAAAACCGAAGTTCAAGAATCATGAATGAATTATCTAAACATACCAAATTTTTCCTTTTTTAAAAAAAATTGAATTAAAACAAAATTGGTGTCCCAACACCCAAACACAAACTAGTATTATTTTCTTCTGTTACAAGCTTTGATATAAAATGTAAATCTTAATTTTACGATTCGATTTTAGATGCCGAAACAAAATATCTAATAGAACAAAATCAACCAAAGCAATAGGAGATACTTATTTCATCCATAGTTCTATGCTAAATTGTTCTTCTACGTCAAATCCACAAATATCTCATTGATTTTTTATAATATAATAGAATTGTGTTTTTGTTTTTGTGAATGTTAATGATCATTTCTAGATGGAAAAAATTTCTTTTAAAATAATTAAAATACATATATTTTGACTATACCTTTTAGCTTTTATTAATTGCATAATAAATTTAGTTTTTTAATTAAATACAAAAACATAATTTTATATTTAAATATAGTGGATTGGTCCATTGGATTTTCATCCAACAATTGTCTCATCCATACTAATGAGATTGGATTCTCACTCATCACTTGAACTTCTTGCACACACAATGAATTCGAAAGAGATGTGCAGAAGTTAACAAGAATAAGAAAGATTGAGATATGAGGATTTACGAGTTCGATTAGATATTTGATATTGATCTAACCTACGTCTCGAGAGATTCAAGAATTATTATTAGCTGATCCTTATCGATTACAAGACAACTCAAGATCATTCAAACAAACTATGAACAATCTCTTCTCTAACGATGAAAAAGATTTTGTAAAAAATCTAACCACTAACGCAATTATGTTTTTAAATAATAGAAGTAGAGGAAGAAACCTCGGTATCTCTTATGTGAAAGACTTTGCTAAAAATATCGAAATTAAACCCTGAACTGGATTAAACTGATATCAAACCGACAAACTGTTAAACAACCAATATAACAAAATTTGTCGTCAACCCATATCTTCATCTTCATTGACTTTAACTTCTACAACAAAAAAAATATGTAAATAATCCCCATACATACAACACTAATCATCATTATATATGCAACAATAATAACTATCAAACATTTATTCTTATAGAACTCAACTTAAAAATTTAAAATTTCTAACAAAAAATTTTGTTGTCTCTAATTTAATTGTTTCTAGGAGGGCTGAACTCTTTGAATTTATGATAATAGTGTTGAACTCTTTTGGATATGTCTACGTCATTTTTCAATCCTAAATATTTCTAATAGTTTGATTTTTGTTTTCTTGAGATTTTATTATCCCAATTTTTTTGTCACTTATATATAATTATTTAATTATAAAATTTTCAATCAATATTTTTCTAAAAAAACTTGTGTTCTAAATGTTCAGTTTTTATAAAGGAGATAATATAGATAAAAGAGGGACAAAAGAGCCAAAAAAAAATGTCAGTAAGACTTTATAATGAGACAAATCTAACACATCTAATACCTTTACATGTAATATATTACTCAAGATTTTACATTTCTGTGGAATGAAAATTATGACTTACATTTTCCAATTAATGAACTTGTTTTACTATTTGGTGACAACATTTTGTTAGATTTATTTAAGGAAAAATATATATTCTATCATAAACTTTCACACTTTAATCCGATTCTTTAATATGATTAGTAATGATAGTTCAGGGGAATAGAATGAAAGAGAAAATTCAAAGGAAATAGGATTAAAAGAAAATAGTTTAGGAAGAATAGACATTTTTTTCCTTTATTTAACGTATGTTTTTATTTTTTTTCTGTGTTCCTTTACTTTTGTTATTTTTTTATTTCTCGCTTTGATTATATTCACTAATTGGTACTAACCGATCGCTGGACGACCATCTACCATTAAAATATTATTTTCATTGTCCTTCAAAGCATTTTCTACAACCGTCTCTCAACTACCTTTCTCAATCTTTTCCTTTGTGAAACACTAATTCATTTAATCTCAAATCTGTATCTCATTGTTTTCAATCTTAGATTTAAAACAATGATAATTATCTAACAAGATTTATATTTTTATATTTTATTTTAATAACGAGAACTAAAATGTTTAAATGAATAAGAATTGCATTAAAAAATCAAAATAAAATATTGATCTTTAGTTTCATTAAAAAATTATCTTAATCAAATAAGTGTAACATGAAAAGAAATGAATAAGAAATGAGCAAAATAAAAAATGATTAAATCAAAGAAATCTTTCATTCACTAGATCATGTATTTGGTGAAGCCTTTCGTTTGATTTATTATTTAGAAACATAGGAAAATAGAACCTAAACAATATTATTTAAAAACAAATTCAAAATTTTTTCCATTTTTTGTCATTTCAGTTTGAGGGACAACTTCAAAAATATGTTTAAAATGCTATTAGATTTCAATCATATCATTCTCTAAAAAAAATTAATTCAAAATTAACTATACGATCCAATACGATTCAAACTATCCATATAATCACGAGGCTTTCAAACATCGCTCGAAATCACTAAAAAATTTCTATAAAATCTTTGGAATAGAAATTACCCTCAAAACACACATATATGATTTCACTAATAAAATATAAAAATACATATTTTTTTTATTAAATTTACGAAAATATCTTTGCAACTATAGTTGATTCTCCCGTTTGAGAGAGAACTAACTCAAAGAGGATAGATTAAAAAAATAATATATTATATTATGAGTAGAAGATAAAAGCAAAAAACGAAAATGAACCATTTTCATTCACTTTTTTTCTCATCTTTTTTTCCCTCTAAGCAACAAAACGACACCGTAGGCTTCTTTCCCTCTTTCCCATAAAAAACATGAGACCCCAAAGATGCAAACACAACTCCCTGAAGATGTTGCATCTTTCAAGACCAAAAGACCTAAAAAGTCACCTCTTTCATCTGCTGAGACAGGACTCTTCATATGGCAAACTCAAAACCCCACAAGCTTATTTGCACTATTTGCAAAGGAAAAAAAGAGAGTCCTGCCCCTTTCTTCTTCCATGTCAAAGTTGCCAGCTTTTCTCAGGACAAAAAAAAAAAACAAAAATGAAAGACAAACCAAAGAAAAAGAAGAACGAAATCATCTTCCATAGGAAAAAAGGGTCTTCTTCAGCTTGGTGAGGCAAAACGGCACGATTTAAGAGTCTGCTGAGGAGGTTACGTCTTCGTGTATCACGCTCAGCTTCTGCAGCAGTGATGGTTTAAGCTTCTTGTACTGTGGAATAGACAGAGTAAGAACCTCAGCTGCCGAGATTGAATATGATGATAGGCTAAGGCATTGGAGAATAATGTTTTGGTCTTTTTACCTGTTCAATGAAGGCACTGATCTCCTCCTGGGTAAGGGCTTCATCCTCGCAATTGTTTTCATCCCAGCCAAGGGATCTCAGAAACTCAGCCTCTTCTTCATCAGGTGTAGCTGCTGCCTCAAACCTCATAGGTCCCTCTCCCATCTGACACGAACTTTGGGTCCTCTCTGTGATGTTATCTTTTTCAGTCACTTCTACACCATTCGCAGACTGTGGACTAATCGGGTAACTAGCCACATGCTCCTTAGAACTATTGGACTTTTCTTCAATGGAAGAAGAGATGCAAGAGCTGTAGTTAGCGGGATCAGTTGAGAAGTTTGTGGATGTCTTCTGCTTCAGAGCATTGTAGAATTCATTCATGCTCTGAGTTTGAGCCGAGGATGGTCTTTTCTCAACAGTTTGCCCTGATATAACGATCGAGGGCGCCCCCTTGGTTTCCTTTGGGCTATTTGTACTTCTCACAGGAGCAGATTGTGTGGAGGGAGCAACGGTCAGCTGACTAGTAGCAGCTCGAGCATTGGTGTTATTGCTAGGATTTACAAACTCTTTAACAGCAGGGACACCATTTTCTCTAGCAGGTTTGAGAACCAGCAGCTTCTTTGATGTATCAGGCTTGATCTGCCCACCAGAATTAGATTGGAAAGCATTAAACGATACAGCAGGCTGTTGCTGGGCATTTCTTGTAGTAGCAGGACCAATTTCACCAGCTCGAACCGCTTGTTTGGACTTGGATTTATCAGAAGAATTCAAAATCTGAGGAATCAACCAAAAGATATTGAAGATAGCACAAAAATAGGAGGAGAATAAGAGTTCTAAAGAAAATATTCTTACCGAACCCTTTGGTGCTGACGGTACAACGGGTATTAACTGTCTTGATTGCTTAATAGCCCATTCCTCAAGTCTTTGTGTCTTTACAGATCCCTGAAAATCATAACAATATCTAAGACAAGCACACAAAATAAGTTGCAATATACAAAAGACATGCCCGTCTGGCCACCCTTACCTGGGGTGGAGTATGAGTTCTGGCTGGAGCCTGCACCAGTGCTTCAGCCATGTTAAGACTAGTTGTCCCTGATAAAGTACCAGAGGTAGCAACACTAGGTTGAGGGGAAGGTAATGACCCAGTGCCACTCTTCTCAATGACATTGGGCACCTCAGCCAAAGCAGATGTCCAACCTTCCCTGCCAATCAAGGTTGAGCTACCAACAGGCAAGCTCTGAACAGCAGAACTATGACCAGGAGATGAGACTCTAACAACATCTGATCCTCCATGCCTATCTTCGGCTCCAAGCGAAGGGAAATCCTTATCAAAACCGGTTTTCTGAAAGCTATTACCGATAGTAGGTCCAGGAAGTATACCATTTCCATTGTAGAGGTTAGTTTTGCCACCAGTTTTCAAACCAACTGAAAATCCTCGAGACAGAAAATCACCCTGTTTCCTTGTGATCATTGAATGGGACCGTCTCAATTGCTCTTGATCCCTACCAGTTAAGACGTTTCCAAGAGGGAGAGTATCATTGTCCCACGGATCCACGTAGCTTAACCTATCTTTCTCCCTGCTACGATCCTTATCTCGATGACTCCTACTGAAGTTGAAACTACTATATGCATGTTTTGCAGACCCATTACTAAAACCCCTCCGGGAATTGGTGGAAGAAGATCGATCCAGAAAAGGGGATCGAATCGTATCAATATCACTTTTGCTCCTAGAATTCCTATTCCTGCTAGTACTCAGTAAAGAAGCAGAATCTAAACAAAAACAAAAACAAAAATAAGTTACCATCAATGCTACCCAACAAACAAACGATGTAATTAAAACAAATAAAGAGCAAAACATCAATGTAAAATAAGAACATATCCACCAAACGTAGATAAGATGATTCTATCATACCTGAATGAGAAGAAGATGATACAGCTTGGTGGTTCGAACTCCCACCACCAGACGCACTCCCTGCAGTTCTCAACCATTCCGGAGCTAACGAGGGTTCACTATTTGCCATTAGGGGGACTGTACATCATCAGATAAAAGAAAGAATACTTATACGGACTTCCTTCCGCCCCCAGGGAAAAAAAAAGGTTCTTCTTGCAGTCCAAAATGCACAACTGGTCTAACTTATCCTAGTTCTCTCTTTCATCTAATCGCCTACGGACGTTAAGGCCAAGGAAGGCAGCCACTCAAACTCAACTGCAATCTACCCACGTATCGGAATAATTGTGTAGACTCTGAATCTCATGTAAGCGCAGCAATAGGATGAGGTGATGCGAAGACCCTCTACAAACCTATCTCTCGCACAGATGGATTAGCAGATGATCAAAACTCAAGCTAGAAGACCCTCATCCTTATGAAGAAAGGAGAAAAGGCACGAAAGAAGAATCCACTCCACCTATTATATAATGGGGAAAAAGGGAATATTCTAGCAACCTACTTCGCACCTATAACCCATTTCAACAATGAAATACCGATGCCGCACCCAAAATTACAGTGATGGCACCACAGTTCAACAATCGCCTCAACCAGAAACCCTAACACCTAAGCATATATCTCTATATAAGACTACCACTCAAGATATCTAATCCGCCAAGGCCCTAGGATTGGAGACGGTGCAGAATTCGTTCAACACAGCATCAAGAGAACACGAACGAGAAACAACAAACGGGGAACCCAAACGGCGGCGGGCGAAAGAGAGAGAACACAGCAAAACCCTAACCCAGAGAGAGATGGCTCGCACACACGCAATACCAGAAGTTTTGCGAGTGCAATCGCTCTGTCAAACAATGGCTCAATCCCCACGGAGAGAGGGGGAAAAGCGAAAAAGGAACCGGGTATTCCAGCCGCGACGGAGCGGGGATGGGAAGAACAACCGAAGAGGAAGGGTTGGACGATGAAATTAGGGTTTCAGAAGGAGGTGTGAAGGAGGGGAAATTAGGGTTTTTGCGATGGTGGTAGCGAAGGAGGGAGAGAGACTGGTAGAAGAAGGGGGGCGAAACAAAATTGCTTTGGTTCTGTGTTTTTGGGAGACTTGTAGGAACGAAACGTATGAAGAAACAACAGCCTCTTTCTTTTTCTTCTCCGATTAAAAAAATCGATTTTATAATATCTATATTTTTTATTTTGGAAAAATTTGTAAAATAAATTCTTAAAATCAAATAAAAAATTAAGATTAAAATATTAAAAAATAACTAAAAGTTAAAATAAAAGTGAATTAACACGAAAAAAATGAAAATTATATTCAATTAAAATATATTTTAAAAATATTGTGAAAAATAAATGTAATAAATTAATTTTCGATCATGGTAATTACCTAACTGCACCGTTGTTTTCATATTTCACATTTTTATATTTCAAATATGGATATTCGAACAAAAAAATCGTTTTATTATATTTTTTTTCTAATATGTTGACTTATGCTTTTCTTGTAATTTCATAAAATGTAAAAATTATATATTTTTCTAACATGTACGTTATTAATAAAATTTATAATCTAAGATCATGTTTTTATGGAATTTCCTTTATTTTAGGAGTGTGCTGTCTTAAGCTTTTCTTGGGTTTTTAGTTTCCATGATTATTGGATTGCCGAGATTTGGATTAGATTCCGAGTGCATAGGTACATATAGGCCCAATAATCCGATATGGCCCAAAAATAAAATCGTGATGTCTCAATTTTCATTCTTTAAATTGAAAGTAATCTATGCTCCAAAAGAATATATTAACTTCCCAAATTCGCTAAAAAAATGTATACTCAAAATTAATTCTGCTGAAATATTTTTACAATTCAATATTCGAAATAAATATATCTTTAAATATATTATGAAATCAAATAATATACAAATTATAAATTTTCTTCCTTAATATTAGAAAAATGTGCATACAAGCAAAATAATACACGAGATATCATACATGGTTTTTCTCCTCTTTTTTCTTATTTTAATTTATGTAACAATAAATATTGTTATAATACAAACTATATAATGAAGATGTTTAAAAACTATTCTCTTATAACTTTAGACCTTCAAGGGTATATATATATATATATATACACACACAAAGAAAATCATGTAAGTAAATGTACTTATTTTATTCTCCACGTTTTATAAATTAAATTAAAATTATATACTGTATTAAAAAAATCTTTATTTCATTTATATTTACCTTGTGATATATCATTATTCCGTTTCTTCGATTTGAATATATATTTTATGTAATTATTACACGATTTGCATTACTGTATATTTTTTTGTGGTTTTACCCAATATGTATCATGTGGTTTTACTGATGGAACAAATTGCGAATTCACATGGTTATAAAAAAATAAAAATCACAAAGTATTATATATCACTACAATTAATTTTACGCCAAACTGTAACCTAAATCATAAAATCTTATAATCATAAACTAAAGGGGTAAACCCAAAAAAAAACACTCACAAATATATTTTAGTAAAAAAAAAGCCCCTCTACTTTCAAAGTTGTATTTTATCCGGCGGAATATCAGATATACCCTCGTAGAGCTAAAACGTTTCAAAAATACCCTTCCCTAAAATAATTATTTAATCGAAAAAAAAAACTGGAAAAAAGACAAATTTACCCTTAATTTTCGAACGTGAGAAAACCCGCATTCTGGGAGAGTAAAAGCCAAACCCGCATTCTAAGAGAGTAAAAGCCAAGAAAGAACACGTGATTTCGAACTTGAGAGGGATCGATTCGAAGTTGGCAAGAAGGAAATTCGAAGTTGGCAAGAAGGAAATGGCTAGAATCAGCAGCGGTGGAGAAGAGAGCACGAGTCAATCTTCAATGGCGTCAATACGTGTAAGTAGATCGATTTCTAGGGTTTTGGAGGATGTCGAGTCCAAAATGGTTTATTGATTTGAAATGGGTGTGAGTGTCAATGAGTCGGTTGAGTCTCAGTGAGTCGGTTGAGTCGAAAGAGTCGGTTGTCTCAGTGGGTCGGTTTGGGTCGCGATGGTCGGTTGAGCGTCGATTTCTAGGGTTTACAGGCTGTCGAGTCCCAGAATGGTTTATTGATTTGAAATGGGTGTGAGTGTCAGTGAGTCTGTTGAGTCTGAGTGAGTCGATTTGGGTCGCAATGGTCGCTTGAGCGTCGCAGGGAGTCTAAGGGTCATTTGAGTCGGTTGTCTCAGTGAGTCGGTTTGGGTCACAATCGTCGCTTGAACGTCGCAGGGGGTCTAAGGGTCGTTTGAGTCGATTGTCTTAGTGAGTCGGCTTGGGTCGCATGGTTCAGTCGAGTCGCATGGGTCGGTTGAGCCAAAGGGTCGGTTGGGTCGCATGGGTCGCATGGGTCGCATGAGTCGCATGAGTCGCATGGGTCGCATG
>CM071872.1:29555219-29579936 GCA_036759665.1 Gynandropsis gynandra | reverse complement strand
TACATGATATTTGATGATATATTGAAGAATACATATACGAACATTGATGATTCTCAGCTCCAAGAACTTAAAGAAAAATATTTCTCGACATGGATGCGACAATATGTAAGTAATGAAATTTTACATAAATAACTTTTATAATATTCTGACGATGTGTCTAAGTTAGTACATATGTACTGCAGGTTGAGATGGGCAATCACCCGTTGTGGCTATGAGATCTTGTCAAAGGACCGATTGTGAAAGTTATGAGTTGGCTTATGTATTTTACATGTGGTTATAATTTTCACACTTACGAACATGGGAAATTGAAGTCGACGATGAACTATGGTATATGTGTGAAAGGTGAAAGCTATTGTGCATCGGTTGATGAACCCGATTTTTATGGGATTTTAAAGGAAATTTTGCAATTGTAATATTCAGGTATGGAAAAAAAATTTAAAACAATGTTATCCTTACCACGTATGTCATTTTGGATTATATTGACTCATATTATGATATTTTTTGTAGGTTGTGTCGGTTTAAAAGTGATATTATTTCGATGTGATTGGTTCGATCCAATAATCGGTCGCAGAACAAGATTAAACAAACTAGACATTGTAGAAGTTAACTCCACACGAAGATATGTAAAATACGAGCCTTTTATTCTTGTGTCACAAGTCGATCAAGTTTGTTACGTTTCCTATCTGCATATTAGAAGATCTTCAGGTTGACGTGTCGCAATGAAGATACTTCTGAGGGGTAAATTTATCGACAACACAGAATAACAACAATTGCCAATGCAACAACAAATGACCGAGATTGTTGCTATTGACGAGGTACATGTTGAAGCATTTACGCACGGTGAAATAGAAGAAATTGAAAGAAATGAAGATGATCTTTATGAAGATATAGAAGAAATGAGTTAGACGAATTTGAATCAGATACAGAAACACAAGAGTCGACGGAACAATTGTGTGACTCCGAAGATGATGAATCATGCTAAAATGTTTACAGATATTCAACTGTTTCTATTTCTTAATGCATTGTTTATTCAGTGTTGAGAGTTTATGGATATTCATGTAAGACGTTAACATCTTAATGATTTGTTAAATGTTTACGGATTGTTTCTATTTCTTAATGATTTCTTAATGAATCATGTTAAATTTTTAAATGAATACTAATATTCGAAGCTTTGTTTCTATTTCTTAATGATTTGTTAAACCCGTCTCGGCACATCTTCCCGTCCCGACATATCGTTCCGTCCCGGCACATAGTCCCGTCCCGACACATCGTCCCGTCCCGATCCCAGAATCGCGGAGAATGAGCTCATCCCCAATTGGGGATGGGCTTTAGGTAGCCGTCCCTAACTAGGAACAACCGTGGCTCATCCGTCCCCAATTGGGGATGGGAATTTGGTAGCCATTCGAAATTTTCTTTAAATTTCCGACGACAGCCTAATTAGGCATTTCCACGTCGCCCGCAGCTCTCTCTCGCCCATAGCCGCCCCCGTCCGCAGCTCTCTCTCTATCGACGACAGCCGCGACTCTCCACCTGATTAAGCGCTCCTCCTTCCTCTCTCTCTGTCGATGGCAGCCGCGACTCTCCACCTGATTGAGCGCTCCTCCTTTCTCTCTCTCTGTCCACGGCAACCGCAACAAATTCGAAGCAATAGTTGTTCCACTTTACAGTGATTTCCACTGGTCGCGGGATCATCTTTGCGAGAGATACAAGGTATTTCATTCCACCGTTCGTTTTAGCGATTGCTCCGAATTTATTTATCAACTACACAATTGCACCTCTTGTGGAATTGATTTTGATGATTCCTCACTCATTGCCCTTGTTAGGAAGAGAGATACGTGAATTATTTAGGAAGAGAGATACATGAATTATTTATAATATTATGAATGTATTATGGTATTTATTGATATATAGAATCCTTAATTAGATATTGAGAATTATTTACAATATTTTGGGAATTCATTTATAATATTTTCTAAGATATTCATAGATGCAACTGAGACGAACGTGATTTTGCGCCTTGTGGTGCATTAGTGATTAGATTCATAACAGAGAAAATTAGGGTTTACGAGGAATCTTATGTTGGATATTGTTTAGTTATGTTGTCAAAATTTCGTTCTAACGTACGTAATATTTTAATTGTACATTTCAGTATGTCGCAACACGTTGGAAGATGCAGTAATACGAGAAACCGCCCCCAGTCTGAGGAAAGCGGCAACCTTTCATCTCATTCCCGACATTCCAATTCAGGATTTGAAGAATATATGAATCCAAATTTCTTTCGAAACACTAGATCTACACAATCGGCGCAATATACTCCTTATTATCCGCAAATCCAACCACCAGCCGATCCAATAATGCATCACGGACCTGAGATGCACGATGAACCAACTGTAGAAGAAATTTTATCAATGGATGAAGAACGACGCAAGCTTCCTCGTTTATACCCTATTCGTGGAAACAACAGACTATGGTAAGTATACTCAAATTCAAATGTCAATTATAAATAGTTAATTAAATGTTAATTTATCTTTTATTTTGATATGTAGGTTTGGATTTGATCAACTTAATTGTCACATATCAATGACAATAAAAGTTGATTATGATCGGTCGTGTTACAATTGGACACGGACCGATCCAAAAATTAAGCAACGATGGTGGAAATCATTTGTGGTATGTTTTAAATTTTTTTTAATTTTATCAAGTAATTTAAATTACAATTTAAATATAATAAGCTTTTTATTATTTCAGGAAAAAATTTATTGGAATCCCGAATTTACCGGACTAGTAAAGTCCGAATTTGACAAACATGCGGGAGTTCGTCTCAAGTCTATCGTAAGTACCTGTAAAAAAACGAGAGAAGAAAGGAATGGATAGTAGAAGATGTTTGGGATCAGATGTGCGCATATTGGGATGATCCAAAATTTAAACAAAAAAGCGAGCGAGCAAGTTAATCCCGGCGTTCTGATAGAGGAAGATACGGGATGAGCGTACGTACAACATGATCTCGGCGTTCTGATAGAGGAAGATACGAAGATTTAGTAAGCTTTATTCTACTTTTTATGCATTTATATAAAATTAATATTTCATTACAATTATATCGTTTTTATTTGTTTCAGGCGAAAGAGAAGGGATCTAAATCATCGTACCTAGAATTGTTGGAACCTACGCACGTTAAGAAGTCAGGTAGTTCGTGGGTAGATCCCAAGGCAAAATGTCGTCACGATGAAATTGAAAACATGGCAGCGGAACGAGAATCGCAAATTCCCCCGTGAGAAAACGGAACACAAACTACCCTTAGTCAGGAAGAGTACAACGAGTTGTATCTCGAGGTAAATTAATGACATTTCAGTTATATAATTTTACTATTTATAAATGTTATTAATTCTCGATATTTGTTTTACAACAAGTTACGCCATACAAAGGTCGTATTTTCGGACTTGGAGGAATGGCCTCAAAACATTCAAGTTCCTCCAAGGGTAAAGAAAAAGTATCAGAGTTGAGTTCCGACATTCGTTATCAAAAGTGTTCGAGGCGCAACAAGAATTCGAAAGGCGCGTTGAACAGGCACTAAAGGAGGCTGAGCGATCAAACAAGCGAGCTGAACGATCAGAAAGGCGAATGGAATAGTTCCTGCGCATGATGAAATCGCAAATGCCTAACATCGATTGGGATGCAATTCAGAACAATGATTCCGATCATGACAATTCGAAAATACCTCCAACGGATTATATTAAAAATGTTAGTTATATGTATGCTTTTTAATTATTGTTATGTACTAATTTTTTAAATTTAATCTAATCAAATTTATTTCAATTTTATTTTTTTTTAAATTGGGCACGCACCATTTTCCGTCCCTAAAATTTTGGGACGACCAGCCATCCGTCCCTAAAATTTGGGGATGACCAGCCATCCGTCCCTAAAATTTGGGGACGACCAGCCATCCGTCCCTATAATTTAGGGATGACCAGCCATCCATCCCTAAAGTTTAGGGACGCCCCGTTTTCCGTCCCTAAAATTTGGGGACGCTCCGTTGTCCGTCCCCAAATTCCGAGTCCTCTTTTTCTCCTTTTTTAAGAATCGTTTGCGGACTGCAATTTCCGTATTTAAATGCGGACCGTTTGCGTACTGAATTTTCCGTCTTTAATTGCGGACGGATAACATTTGGCGACGCGCGTTTGCGGACTACCACCGGCCGTCCCTAATCCGTCCCTAAACAATATTAGAGACGGATTAGGGACGGATTCTTCAGTCCCTTAATCGTGATTTCTTGTAGGGGTAAGAGGCGGTAAATTTTATTATCCATGTTGTGGGTGTAGAAATGAATAACTACTTAGTGCATATATTGTGTTTAAACACCTATACAAGAAGGTTTTATGGAAAACTACAAAACTTGGGTTTATCATGGCAAAAGATGTGAGTACAATGAAAACTCATATGCACGTGGTAGAACAAACAAGTGATATTTATAATTTATGCACCATTTATGAATGAAAATAATTTTGACGATAGTACTCATCATGATGAATATATGGAAATGATTGGAGATACTTTTCATGGTAATCAAATTATCCATGATCACCACATGAATGAAGAATCGTGATACCAAAAATGTATTGGTCGATATTTATCACCTTAAAAATGAAAAACGTGGAAATGGCTAATTTTCTATTGGAAACGACCTTTTTCAATTGATTTCAATAAATTTTGATTGTTAGAAATCAACTGATGGAAAACCCAATCTATTGTAATTTCCAATGATATTTCAACGGGAACTATCCGTTGCAATTATAGCCACGAATTGTACGGGACGAGGCGTTAAAACATTTAACAGATGCCCATTGAAAAGTGCAACGAATGCTAGTTGCAAGTTGTAACGGATTCCCATTGCACATTTCATTGGGTATCCATTGGATCATCTACCAGAAACCAACATGTTTCCATTAGAAACCTTCGCAAGGGTTTAGCAACGAATGTTAGTTCGTGTTTGGCGAGAAATTTTAGATGTTACCAACGAATTCCCGTTGATAATGGGTTTTTACAATCAATGGGCATCCGTTGATAATAAATCAAATATGAAAAAAAAATAAAAATAAATAAAATTTAATTTTAATATATTTAATGTTTATATAATATTTAAAACTAACAAAAATACAAATCAAACTAAACTAGCCTACATGTCGTCTAAGCCGCCACTGTCTTTTTTGTTTCCATCTTCTCTGGCGTCTTGAGAAGGGGTCGCATCGAAATCGATAATTGATTCATGCCTTGGGGGTGTTTCCTATGTAGGTGGTGGTGGCTGATACGGTTGAGTGATGCATGTGATGTTTTCTATGATATTCTCCATGTGATGCATCTTCGCCATCGTATCTCGAAGTCTAGCCTCGAGTTTCTTGATGCGCCTTTCCTTTGCGTACGTCTCCTAGACCGTGGAGGGGTACCGTCGTGGCATCCTCTACAATATCTTTTTTGTAAATAACCCAAACTGTATAGACGCCCATTATACGGTCTAATAAACTGCAATATAAAACAATTAAAAGTGAGTTCTCAGTTTATATATTTATAAAGTCAATATTATTATAAATGACAAACTTCATTTAACAATAAATATATTTTGTCCTTTTTTAAAGAACTAACTTCATCCGGAGATGAACCGACGGCTTGTGATTGCTGAGTGATCTTATTTATCACAACTTTCACCATCCGTTCTGCTTGAGGGTCGACTAATTCGGGGTTCTCGACATTTTCCTCAGTTATGGACTTTTTCTTGGCATGTGTCTCGATGAACAGCTCAAGAAGCGCCAATTCTATTTTCATCCTCCGTATATGCAATATTCAAATAATTTCAATTAGATAAAGTTTTCCTTTTGGGGAATGATTTTACTCCCAACGTACGGCGATGTAGATTTTCCCCGAGAACCTTCTCATGGTATCGATACTTCTTGGCCTTGATGTCTTCCAAATCCAAGTGTTGGGTGAGTTGGTTGAAAACCTCGTTCGTTGCCTATATCGATTTGGCGTTGTTGTAGTAATAGTTCTGTTTGACATTGTTCATCATCATCATATCACCAATACCATGTAGTACAGATGCGTGATGTGTCCTTCTTACGTCATCTATAAGGTCACTACAAAATAAAATTTAAATAAAATCAATATATTACATAAATTTAATATATAATAACTTATAATTATAATGCAACTATACTTACAATAAAAGTACATCACCATCGACGGTGTACCACCTCTAGCATCACTCTCTCGATGTTTTTGTTTATGTGTTTAAGAACATCATCTACGTCAAAACCTACATTTTTAAATGAATATATTAGATAATTTAAATTAATATAGTATATATATATATGTTTAATAATATAATATTATACCATAACATCCCGTCAGAATGTTCAGATCAATGATTGGAAACATTTAGACGGTCGTCCAAGGTATCAATCAAAGCATCAATATCCAATATATCGTATTCGTCATCAAATATCAACGGTGTTGATAAAAGTGATGAAGGACAATATGGTGGTGAAGGAGGTGGTGGTAGGTTCTAGTGGAACCAACCCACAATACCTCATGACCAATGAATCATCGATATCTCATAGTGTCTAAAGAGAGAGAATTTGTAGTTTTGATTTTGAGATTTTGTTGAAAATGGAACTGTTCAGCAAGTTATATACCCATATTTCCAAGGAATGTCCGTTGGAAAAGACGCCCAATCAATGGACGCCATTAATTGACTTGACATTTGAGTTTCCAATAGATGCCCGTTGGAAGTTATGTTCCCGAGGAAATAGACTCGCAGTTCAGTATAGATCATCATTGTTTTTTCCAGTGGATGTCCGTTGGAAAATAGCAACAGATGCCCGTTGATAATGTATGATATAGTTTAATAGACATCCACTAAAATTAGCAACGAATGCTCATTGAAAATTGAGGAAATCCTTAAAGTTTTATAAGCCATGAACGGAGTTCCTAAGAATCAACGGGCATCTGTTAAAATTATTAACAAATGGTCATTTAAAATAAAATAAAAAAATTTCTAGATTGTAAAACCGTGATATTATAATTACATATTCACAACTCCTCTTCCGTTGATTCTTCAATTAGTGAGTATTCATTTGATGGTGCATTGAATTCATCGCCACGTTCATCTTCTGCATCTTCCGGTTCAATGTCTTCATAATCGCTGATGTATTCACCAACTATGTCAGTCCTTGCAAAAATCTCTTCATGATTTTCAATATCAATCAGGGTTGTTGGTTTGCAATGGATCTTCTTTTTCCTCTGTCTTTATAACGCCATACTGTTTAATCTTAGCTACGACCCACCACTCCTCTTTTTGACATTTCAATAGTATTGGATATTACACGTACCATACTTGATTTGCTTGATCTGATTTGATGAATGGATTTTAATTTGCGTAATGTCGTGTAGAGTTGATGTCAATTCCTTCCCATCGATTTTTTTTTTGTACATCCTATGGTTGGGTCGAACCACTAACAATTGAAGAATTATCTTCAATCCAACCAGACCAAGATAATTTGACTTGTAGGATTTGGTGCAAAATTCCATAGAAATTATCATCTTTTATTTCACTATTAAAGCAAATGTCGTAATTGTATATGCTTCTATGTTTTCCGTGCTCATATGTATGGAATGTGTATTCCCGAGTAAACATAATTAGCCAACACAATACATTTCTTGTAGAACCATTAGCCAAAGTCTCTTAACCATGTAAGATATCTCTGATCGCAACTCTTAACCTATAACATAAAGATGAATGATTACTTATAAAATATATTATTTTAAGAAATACATATTCTAAAGTACATGAGATGTATATATTACATAATCTCTCAACCACGAGGCATAATGTTGGACTTTTATTTTGTTTCGTTCATCTGCATTTAGAAAAATATATGTACCTATTACTTCTTCATCAAAGATCAGGTAATGAAAACAATTAAATCACCATGTATTAATTAGCACGTTAACATATATACGTACGTAATAAATTTTAAGATTTTCATCATTTTTACCTTTAAAAAGGTAATAGCTCTTACCAATTTAACAATATATATGTGTGGACGTGATTATACTCGTCTAATATTAGCCAATATTCCTCAATTTTCCCTCCCGTATCTCCAATTGGTGCAAAGATCTTAGGTATCGCACCAAATTGAGGATTATATTGATATAGATAGATTCTGTGATGTTCTTCTAATGTTCTCTGTTTTATCGGAACATGTGACTCCAAATAGAATGTGCTAAAATATGTGATCATTTCGAAGAAGTATTGTTTAACAATAGATCTTTATACCACTGCTTTGTTTTTCGTCTTCTTAAGATGAAAGAAAAACCTTTCGAATGGATACATCCATCTGAATTGAACTGATCCATCGAGTATTACCTCGTCTAATAAATGTACTGGCAAATGTTCCATGACATCAAAGAACGAATGTGAAAAGACCTTTTCCAAAGAGCATAATACCTCTAAGATATTGTTTTCAATAATACCAAGTCATTTCTTTTTAAATTTTTTGAACATATATCTCTAAAGAATATGTTAATTTTGCATAACATGTCATGCATATTACATGGTAATAGCTCTACAAATGCAATTGGAATGAGTCGGTGCATGAAAACGTGGCAGTGGTGACTTTTTAACCCGATGAGTCTTGGCCTACAATATCCACTCACCGAGCAATGTTTGATGCATATCCATATGGAAATATAACGTCTTCTTTTAACCACCTTAATAATGATATTTTCGCATGCCCAAGCAATTTGAATATCAAGATATGTGTCTTTCCATCACCTAACTCTAACTCAGGTTTTCGACATATTGTCTTAAAATCTTTCCTTGATTGTATGTTATCCTTCGTTTCCTCCGTCACATCCAAAACAGTGTTGATGGTGATATAAGAAAATATTCTTTTTTAATATGCATAATATCCAAAGTATGACGTAATATGAGTGATTTCCAATATGGTAATTCCCACAAAATGATGCGCTTGTACGAGTTTTGCCATTGACCTTTTCCTTGCAGTTTGTAATGCTCACGAGCTCCTCTACACTGCACAGATTCTTGTAAAATTACCATCGTGTTTAGTCCTTTATACAGTATCTGATTGCATGCATGGTATCTCTTCTTTATGTACCGCATTCTTTGGAAAATATTTCTGATCTTTTCTTGAATGTATTTCCACACACTATAAAAAAACATGGCATTTCCGTCCGTAGATAAGAATTTCCAACGGATTGCAACGGATGCCCGAGAATGTTCAACGCTTACAAATCCATTGCAATCCAGCACTTGTCATCGAACAAGCAATGGACATAATCCGTTGCACTGATCCTTTGAAACGCCATTGGAAACCCAAAAAATTGGCCAACGTTGCACTGAGCAAAGGATTTCCATTGACAATGGTAACAGATGCCTGTTGAAATTGTAAGTTTCGATGTCGCCTTTGGAATATTTCAACGTGACGTTTCAACGGGCATCTGTTGAGGGTTCCAATAGATGTCTATTGCAAATATCATTATTTATTGATCGAAATCAAGGCTTCCACCATCAAACCATCAACACAAAATATATTTTCAAAAATGTCGTCTTCTTCAAATTGAGATATATATAGATCGAGAGAATGAGTGTATAGAAGAAAAGATCCCGTAATCGAGGAAGTTACTCAAGAATTCTTACACGAATTGGAGCAGTTCATGAGTTTTGCGTCGATGCAACCTTTGTGTCAAGAATGCGGAACAATATTATGTCCCGGCAAAAGATGCAAAAATAAAGTATCGAATTCAAGAAATTGTTTGCAAACAACTTTACAAGGTGAGTTTCATAGAGAATTATGAAATTTTGTTTTTTCACGCTGAAAGATATGCAATAAGCACAAGAAATAGAAAGAAATGACGAAGTTGTTTATGAAGCATCAATGACAAATGCATATATAGAAATGGTGTCAGATGTTTTTCCTAGAGTTGTTGAACAACCACATGAAGATATATCGAACAATGAGGCACACCGATTTTTCAACCTATAGGATTCGACGAAATAACCTATATATGAAATTTATCGTGAAGGCAAGTCTCATTTATCTATTCCTCAAGATTGATGAGTATAAAAATAGACTACAATGTTGCGAAAAATTGCATGGATTCATTTTGCAAAACCATGCGTGAATTTTTACCGGAAAATAGTCAAGCTCCCGAGACATATTAAAAAATAAAGAATGTTTTAAAAGATTTGGGAATACCACATGATAAAATTGATATTTGTAGAAACGATTACATGTTGTTTTGGGGAAATCATAAAGACTTGTTAGAATGTAAATTTTACGGTGCAAACAGATTTCGTCCAAAGAAACCATCTTCATGTAAATTTGTATTGTACAAAAAATATTCTATATGCCTGTAGCAAATAAGTTGAGAAAATTATTTGAATTGAAAAAACCATTGCGGTAATAAGATGACACCTAGAACACTCTACGGGCAAAGGGAAAATGCAACATCCATCGGATGGTAAGGTTTGGAAAGATTTCAATGAAATATTTCCTGAGCTCACGTATGAAACGAGAACTGTTTATCTTTTTGTGTGCACCGATGATTTTAGTCCATATGGACAATCTGGAAGTCAATATTCTCTGAGGCTGGTGATTTTGTCTCTGTATAATTTGCCTCCCGATATGTGTTTGAAAAGAGAAGTAATATTTCTGACTTTGTTGATTCCAAGACTAGAACATCCGAAGAAAAGTTTTAATGTCTTTTTACAACCCTTAATTCATGAATTAAGATATTTGTGGAATGATGTAGTTCTTCCTTATGACGTGACTATGAAGAAAAATTTCACATTGAAAGCGGTCTTGTTGTCGATAATTAGCTTTTTTCCTACCTATCGAATATTATCTGGATGGAGCACGCATGGGAGATTGGCTTGCCCATATTGTATGGAGGATGCAGATTCATTTCAACTAGTACATGGGAAGAAACCATGTTGGTTTGATTGTCATAGAAGATTTCTTCCCCGTTGACATGCTTTCAGAAAAGATAAAAATATATTTTCTAAAGAACGTGTATGAAAAGAAGAGGCATCGTGCATGCAAATGGAAACGCAAATCCTTTACCAACGATTGAATACAATGGGAGATTTACAAGAATCGTTAGAATACGGTGGAGATTGTGGGCATCGAAAACCAAAAGACCATTGTGAATGACATAATTGGTATAAACGTAGCATCTTTTGGGAACTACCATATTGGAAATCACTGATATTATGCCATAATTTGGATGTTATGCATATCGAAAATAACTTTTTCGATAACATCATCAACACTGTTTTGAATGTGACGGAGAAAACTAAGGATTATATATAATCAAGAAAGGATTTGAAGACAATAAGTCGTTGACTTGAGTTGGAGTTACGAGATCGAAGGGCATCTATCCCAATATTCAGATTGTCTTGGCCAGCAAAAACCGCATTATTAAGGTGGTTATAAGAAGACGTTAAATTTCCAGATGGATATGCATCAAACATTTCTCAATGTGTAGATATTGTTGGTTCGAGGCTGATCGGATTGAAAAGTCACGAATGTCATGTTTTCATGCATCAACTCATTCCAATTGCCTTTGGTGAGCTCTTACGACGAAACCTTCACGGTGTGCTATATGGAATTAGCATATATTTAAGAGATATATGTTCAAGAAATTTAAAAAGCAATGACTTGGAATTAGTAAAAAATAATACCTCTGAAATATTATGCTCATTGGAAAACGTTTTTCCGTCTTCCTTCTTCGATGTCAGTAATCATTTGCCAATTCAATTCATATAAGACAATACTCGGTGGGCCAGTTCAATTCAGATGGATGAATCATTTCGAAAGGTTTTTCTTTCATCTAAAAAAACAAAGCAGCGGTTGAAGGATCTATTTTTAACACTACCTGTTGGAAGAAATCACATATTTCAGCATATTTTATTCCGACTCGCATATTCCGATGAAACAAAGATGTTAAGCGGAAGATTACACAAATTATCTATATCAATATAATTTGTAATTTAGCACAATTCCTGAGATGTTTACACTGATTGGACGTACATGAGGTAAATCCGAAGAATATTGGCTAACATCAGAGGAGTATAATCACATCTACACATATATATTACTCTATTGTCAAGAGCTATTACCTTTCGACAGGTACAAAAGAGTGAGAATCGATCTTTTGAACACAAATATATATATTTAAAAATATATGTGTTAACGTAATTTTATTACATGATATTTGATGAAGAAGTAATGTATACATATCCTCATCTAAATGCGGATGAACTCACGAAAGTAAAGTTCAACATTATGGCTTGTGGTTGAGAGAATAGTAAGTAAATGTATATTCGTACGTTTTATATATAAAAATAAAATGTTATGTTATAAATTATTCATTTGTTTTTTTATGTTATCTAGCTCAAATGTTCTGACGAGAGATATCCTACTTAGTTTAAAGATTTGGCTAATGATCATGTACGAAATGTTATATGTTGGCCAATTTTGTTTACTCGTTGGTACACATTCCACAGTACCAACATGGAAATCATAGAAGCACATACAACTACGACATTTACGTTAATAGTGAAATAGAGGGTGATAATTTCTATGATACTTTGCACCAATCCTATAGGTGGAGTATCTCGTTCTCGTTAGATTGAAGGTAATGCATTTTTAATGTCAGTGGTTTGACCCAACCGTAGGACGTGATACACGAAAAAATCGATGGGGAGGAATTGACATCAATCCAGCACGACAATATGGTAAGTATGATCCATTCGTCACAATAGATCAAGCAGATCAAGTATGTTACATGCAATATTCAACAACATATAAACGTCGAAGAGAGAACTGGTGGGCCGTAGTAAAGATCAAGCAGCGAGGAGTTATAAGCACATATAAAAAAGAAAATCTCTCAAACACTTAAACACAAAACACAATGAGAGCTTGAGGATTCATCAGTTACAATGGTATGTTGACGGGTTTGGTAGGAGCCCCGCCACCGCCTCCACCGCCACCATATCGACCTCCTTCACCTATATCGGCATCACCAATATTTGATGAAGAAGATGATATGGTGGACATAGACATTTGATGAAGAAGACGATATGGTGGACATAGACACAATGATCGATAATTTTGACGAGCGTCCTTATCTTCCGATTATTGACCCTGAACGTTCTGACGATACGTTATGGTAAGATTTTAATTACATAATTTATATTGTATTTAATTATAAATATTATCTAATCATTTCATTTTCACGTGCATGTTTAACGTGGATGATGTTATGAAATATATGAACAACAACATCATCTATAGATCGCTACAGGATTGACTCTACTATTTCTGGTCGATGACGCCAGAAGTTATACACCGCCGATGGTGGTTTACATTCACGGTAAGTAATTTTAATATCAAATTTAAATTTTCAATTATTATTTACTTTTATTTATAAATTAATTTATTGTAATTTAATTTTGCAGCGCGTATATAGATGGCGGAAGAAGGATACATCGTGCATCTACACAGCTTGGATGCATGACATGCAAGCTCGGTTGTACTTGATGATTAACAATGCCAAGCACAACTATTACAAGAAGAATGCCAAACCTTCATGGGCAACGGACGAGGTAATCAACCAACTCGTCCAACATTGGGAGTCCGAGGACTTCAAGGCCTAGAGCGAGTAGGCCAAGAAATGTCGCTGCGACGAGAAGGTTCTCGGGGATGATCCTTATCGTCATACTTCGAGATCAAAATCATTCCCCAAATGAAAGAAAGAATTGGTAAAAATTATTTTGATTAATTATTTAATTTTTATTGTTATACAAAGTTTTGACCTAATTATATTACAATAATATTACATATGCAGAGGATGAGAAGAGAACCGACTCTTCTTGAGCTGGTTGTACGTAGAAACCCACGCCAAGAAGAAGTCCATCGTCGGGGAAGAGAACGACGAACCTAAAATCATTGATCCTCGGGCAGAACGAACCGTGAAAGTTGTGACGGAGAAGATCACACATCAATCAAAAGCCTACGATTCAACTCTCGGCGATCTCAGTCCTTTCCAAAAGGACAAAATTTATTTAGATGTAAATAATAAGATTATTGTTTGTAATTCTTTACTTAAGTAGAGAAGATCACAGTTAAAATATTTTTTAACGATGCTAATTTTAAGGCATGTTATTTTTTAGTCTATTAGACCGTATAAGAGGCGTCTATACGGTCTTGGTTTGCTCCTAAAGGATATCATCGAGAAAGCCACGACGGTACCCCTGTGGTTCAAGAGAGTTACACACAAGAACAACGTATCAAGCATCTCAAATCCATTCTTCGAACAATGCAAGATGCTCTTCATGGAACGCAAGATGCTCTTCAGGTAACGCAATCGAAGCTTCGAGAAACTTGAGCAAAGATGTATCACATGGAGAGCATTATCGAAACGCTATCCTATCGAGCCTATCAACCACCAGAACCGACGCGAGAATCAACGGCGAGACAAGACCCGATAATTGACTCTGATACAACCCCTTCACGAAGTGATGGCGATCACGGGGATGAAGTCGGCGCTACTAATTCAGATGATTTGTAATAAATTATGTTTTTCATTTGTATAAACTTTTTTATAAATAATTTTTTTATATTTTTGTTTATCAATTTTAATTGTTTTATTTTTTTGTTAAGTTTTCAATGGATAACCGTTGATGTTTTTTTTTGAAAAGTTCAACTAGCATCCGTTGGAATGTAAGAATTCTCGCCTTTTTTGGCATCGGAAATTCATGGACAGTTTCTGCTAATTTTGCCAATGGGTATCCGTTGAAAGTTTTTAACTCCCGCCATTATTACTTTTCAACGGGTGTGGAACGGATATCCATTACAAATGTTTAACGGGTATCCGTTGAACTATTCGTAACGAGCATCTGTTGTCATTGTCCAATGAATATATTTGTTACACACCTATTGAACGTTTTCAACGGATATTACCGGTTGCACGCCCGTTGCAAATCGAAACGAATGCGAATTTTCAACGATCAATTCCTCACGGTTCAGAATCCGCTAATGGTCATTTTCAACATACATATAGCAATTACCAACGGATATATCCCTTGAACATGACCTTTTCTTTAGTGACGAGGGAGAAATCTTCTATGACAATCAAACCAATATGGTTTCTTTCAATGTACTAGACGATACGAATTTATATCCTCTATACAATATGGATATACTAGTCTCTCGTGCATGCTTCATCCCGATAACATTCAATAGGTAGTAAAGTCTCTAATTGTCCTAAAAAACAATGCTTTCAATGTGAAGTTTTACTTCGTAATTATGTCATACACAAAAATTCTATTGTTCCACAAATCTTTCAATTCATGACTTAAAGGATGCAAAAATACATCGAAAATTTTCTTCGAATGTTGTGGTCCTAGATCAGCAACGCCCGAAATATAAGTTCTCTTTTTAAACACATCTCGGAAGGCAAATTATATAGACAAAAAATATAGACCATAAAGAATATTGACTTCCGAATTTTCTATATGGACTAAAACTATCGGTGCACAGATAAAAATAAACAATCCTCATTTCATAGGCAAACTGAGAAAACATTTCTTTGAAATTCTTCCAAGCCTTACCATCCGATGGATGTTGTATTATCCCTTCTCTTGGCAAATGTTCTGCGTGCCATCTCATTGTGGCAGCGGTTTTTTGACTCGTATAACCTTATAAACCTATTTGCTACATGCATATAAAACATCTTTTTGTACAATACATATTTCTGTGAAGATGGTTTTTTTGGACAAAATCTACTTGCACAGAAAAATTTACATTTGTCCAAAAAAACATGGATCTATTTTTACAAACATAAATCTCCTCATGTTGCATTCCAAAATCCTTTTAAAAAATCTTTGTTTCATAATATGTCTCAGGAGCTTGATTATTTATCAGAAAATATTAACGCATAGTTTTCAAAAACGAATCCATTCAATTTCAGCCACATTGTACTATATTTTATACTTATCAATCTTGATGATAAGGATAAATGAGACTAACATTCACAACAACCTTCATATATACTTTTTTTCGTCGCATCCAAAAAGTTGAAAAATTGGCGTACCTCGTTGTTCGACATCTCTTAATGTTTTTGCTCAACAATTCTAGAAAAGTCGTCTGACACCATTTCATATATTGATTGGTCATCCACTACAAAAACAAGTCCCATTTCATCTGTCCATTGATAATTATTGCAAAGGATTGCAACAAAAAATGGATATTTATCAACGGTTAAAAGTCTGTTACAAGCCGTTGGCATTTCCAACGGACTATCAACGGATCCAATCCGTTGAAAATTCAAAGACGAATCCATTGGAAGGCCACTGAAAACCAATAATTTTTTCAATGGATGACTGTTGGAAATGCTAGAATTTCGATGCAACCGTTTGAAAAAATCGAACGTTAGATTTCAACAGACGTCCATTGGAATACTCACTATTTATACAAAAAACTCGAATTGCTTACCATCAAACCATGAACACAAATTATACTTTCAAAAAACATCTTCTTTTTAAATAGACATATATACAAATCGAAAGAATGGATGCATAGAAGACAAGATCTTGTAACCGAGGAAGTTACGTAAGAATTTTTACACGGATTGGAGCAGCTCATGAGTTTTGCATCGATGCAACCTTTGTTTTGCAAACACATTTACAAGGTGTTTGCAAAAGATGCAAAAGCATAAAATATCAAAGTCAAGAAATTGTTTTGTAAACACATTTACAAGGTGGGTTTCCGTAGAGAATTACGAAATTTGGTTCTTTCATTGCGAAGATTGTGGTGTTAGAGATAGTGTACAAGAAGCACAAGCAATGAAAAAAATGAAAAGGTTCCTTTTGAAACAACGACGACCACACCATATGTGGAAATGGTTTCAAATGCTTTTCAACATATCCTCGTGGTTGAGAGATTACGTAAGTACACGTATTTTTGTATGAATCATTAAAAATAATATATGTTATAAGTAATCATTCATCTTTATATTATAAAATTTAAGGATTGAGATGAGATACAACCTACTTGGTTAAGAGGGCTAACGGTCCTATAAGAAGCACATTCACTTATGACGTTTGAAATTTCAGTATATAAACCGTTGGAATAGTTCATTTTCAACACAATCTCAAATCCAAAACAAAAAATTTTTTGAAACACAAATACTAAAAACTTAAATACAATTATATCTAAACATTTATCATTCATGGTGGTTTGTTGGTTTGTTCCGCAGAAGCCCGGCCACCACCACCCACGCCACAATATTGGCCTCCGTCACCTATATCCCCTAATATGTTGGTGTGTTAGGAGATATTGTCAAATTAAATCTAAAATTTTAATAAATTCACGTAGATTATACTACTGTAAGTATACATTTTATACCTTGTATTATCAGGGTTCAGTACAAGGACAAAAATATATATGGTCATGAACATTTATGGAATTGTGGTTAAAGAAAACCAGTCTTACAGTATTTCAATTTAGATACAATGCTTTTAAGTTTCGAGAATTGTCTAATGTAGGCAGATTCATTTCTAAAGATGTTAAGAAACAAGTTTTTTTTTCGTTTTATTCAGAAAATTCAATCTCTTTAATCGTCCTAGTTTATTTTGAAGTCTGGATCCCTATTCAATCATTCAATCATCAATATCACTATTAAATTATCTAAATGTAAATGCAATCATAATTTTTATAACGGTTAATCTACCTTTCGATATGATTATTCAAATTTATTTCATGCATATGATCTAAATTCATTTGACATCTCTATCAAACCTTATTTAATATAAGTGACAATTCGAGAATCAAAGGAGATTAAATGATGCATTAGACTGAAAGTGGACGAGTAATATAAAATTTGAAATTCGATATGATATATTCATATACGCAACACTCTAGCCTAAAGCATGAGTACTACTTGGACTTACATATTGAAAACACACTAAATAAAGACAAAAATTAAAGATAGAAATCATAGTGTCTTCTAAGCTAATGTCTCGAGAAGTCGCCGACATAACCTTGTCTTCATAACTCTAAAAGTCGTTCTTTAGCCATTTTAAAATAATTTAAATTTTAAATTATTTGATTGTTTTCAATAAGACACTCGACCGACTGATCACCAACTTGAGGTGAGCAATGAGAATTTATTCACATTTTATTGATCATTCGGGCCGATACGAACATGATCTTGTCATCTACTCGATTGAGCAATGATGCGCTCGACTTAAGCGAACTCTCATGGACTTTAAGCAAATTCTCTTGAGCTTTTTGGCATCTCAACATTAGCTACTCGGCTAGAGCAACACTTTATTGCTCCAGTGAGTTAAATCTCTACATCATGTCTATGATGCTAGTTAAGTCCCGAATCTTGTTGTATTTTAAAGATGTTCCTATTAGTCCATATTATCTAAAATATCATGAATTAACATAAAAATACGTAAAAAATAATCTGAGATTTGAAATAATTTGATATTACAATGTTACATAAATGAAACAATAGAATGGAAATGAGATGATCAAACTCCATTAGACTTGTTCGTATTTGAACAAATATAATCAAAGAATAATACTAGAAAAGGAAGTACAAGATTAATCGAGATCATAACTGATTTCAAGAATATTTATGTCCATCTAGTCTACGTTTATTATGAAGGAAATCAAAATACTCTTCTATAGAGTCCTCTAACTACAAGAGATTCTAAGTTATGAAACTTTTATTAACACTAGAAACCGTTAAATTACAATCTAAACATCCTGCCAAACAATTTTTTAACCTATTCATCATGGTTGGACGGAGTAAGTCAGTCTAAAATGGGTTAAGGAAAGATTTAGTGAAACTGATGTAATACAATCTTCCACAATTTTCTTCTTTCCAAGACTTTGTCTCTTTGTTATGAATTGGATTTTTTTCTTTTTTTCGTCTCTTATCCTTTTTTTTTTTGCGTATAATGAGTTTATCATACATAACCATAAGAAAAATAAAATATTAATTCTTACTACATTCAACGAAAAATAAAAGAAAAGATGAAAGTAACAAGAAAAAGAAAAGGGGTAGAATATGTTTTATGCTCAAATATCATCTCCCCATGATGAGGCTATTGGTGTGAGATATGCTACTGCTCCATGGATCGGAGCATCTCTACTTGCTAGGGTAGTAATCTCCTATAACAACATGAGGTCACGAGTGTGGCGCTTCTGGGTTCGCAGTACCTGCTGCTTGACTCTCTTTATCTCTTGAATAACTGCTTGCATATCCGTATACTCTCTTTACCTCTGCTCTCTATTATGTGTGTTATGAGTACGAGGATCAGATGATGATCTCGACTCGTAGAATGGTAGTGGTGGAAGTAGTGATATGGAGATAGGTGACCCATTATGAAAATCTCGTCATTCTTCAACTCGTCCATCTTCATAAAGTGTATCATGAAAACCTCTTCCATGAGGGGAGGTAGGAATCGGTTCGTTATCACCATATGTAGTTCATGTTCCCTTTCTCAATTATATCTAAAACATTTCATTGTCCTCAAAATGTAGGATAGACTTCACCCGCAAGACATAGTATTCCAATAGGTATGATCCCTCTACTTCATTATTATTTCAATACTCCAAATTAATATAAGGATATTGATACGATACCTCAGACGTAGATAGGGTATCCTTTGTCTCCTTTTCATCAATAAGCTTTTTTAAGTGCATGACAATGTAGGATGGCCAATTAATGTTGTTCAATCCCTAGTGGGAGTCTCCCTAAAGGTGTTGGAGTCCCACACGAAAAACTAATAATTCAGCCCAATTGGCTGGTTTCGAGTCACTACGGGCAAACATAGAGGTCATAATTAGAGAATGTAAGTACCTAACTATAGGATGCCGGATCCAAGTAGCTTTGGTTTGGTTCCTCGCATATTTCTACACTCCTAACTTTCTCCAAAACAATTTCATTTGATATTTTTCAATGTTAGGGATAATTTTTTTAATGACCTAGAGCAAATCTAAGGTTGCTTTTCATGGTCCTCTCTTATTCTTTGTTGTTGTGCAAACATAAAATAAAAGGAAACACTCTCTTTGTAGGTAATCCAATGCTAATGTTCTTGCTAGAAATATTGCAGAAAGTAAGATTTTTGTGAATAATACTCTCTTATCATTTAGGGTTTTTTATTACATATTTATATCTGAATACGCCCTTAATAAATATTATATAAGTCTTTCATAATTGCCCATAACTTTGGCTCTCAGTATAACCAATTTTATTCTTGTTGGCATGGAATGAACATGATATTGTGCTGAGTTTGTTTACTGGAACGTTTCTGAAAATTGCTGAGTATCTGAGGTAGATATGGGCTTTTGCTGCTGGGCTTTTCATTGCTACTGAGCTCCCGCATAGTTGCCTCCCGGCCCAACGACCTTCTTCAGCCATATCTTCAAGTCAGCTCGGTCCACCCTTTTGCTCCAGCCTTCTTCTTCCACGCAGGCGCGATCCACTCCAATAGCTCCTGCACGGTAAGTCTTCGAGACCTTTCCTTAGCTTTGTCTAAATTCCCTAAGTCACCGTCTCTCCCTCACCAGATACTTCGTCGCTGTCACGCCAGAGGAGACCAACATCTTCGGTCTCCCTCTTTGTCTTCTCCGTCGTGACTCAGGTTAGATCCCTCAGCTCCTCAAACTTTCCGCTGCCGAGAGGTTTCGGCAAGATATCGACCAGCCGCAGCTCCTTGGTAAGTCTCTCGAACTCTCTTTTAGTATCCATTTCAAACCCTAACTTTGTTTCTTCTTCCTCTTCAGGACTCCTGTCACTACTTTCTTCTTCTTCTTCTTCTTCTTCTTCATCGGAGCGAAATTCCCTTGCCGTTTCTCTCTTTCCATATCGGTCTTCACATGGTATGTCTTCGAGTTTTAGTTTACTGTCTGAGAACCCTAGGTTTTTTATTAGTTTCTGCAACCACACCACATGGTTTGTGGTTGTGCATAGGACTGTCGTGTCCTCAGCCGTAGGCTAAGTTATGATACCTTGTTTATGTGTACCCCAACTTACAATTGCTGAATAAACCCTAAAATAATATCTCGTGGTATTCTTAGCATCGGTCTTACTGCCGGCTAAGTCCAAATCCAAATAACCGACCAACTCAGGGTTCTTAACCCTCTCAAATAATAAATTGTAATCAATTGTGTCATTCACATACCTCACACCACTCTTAACCCCATTTAAGTTTCATTTAGTAGGGTTTCTCCACTCTTTGTCAATCACAGCTTCCTCAAATGAAACCGGTTCTTCCACTGTTAAATAACAACTATCGTATACGTTGTTTGATTCTTCATTCTCACCTTCTAAATTTATACAGCTTGCTTAACCTCCTCATTTTGTGAACTTTCCTTGATGAGCTACTGCTTTCTCCTCTAGAGTCACTTACGTTGAATGGTACAAGAGAGAATGGAAAGGAATATTTTCTTCCACTCCCTCCTAAACTATTATGCCGAGGTGTATTAATATTCAGTGTTTCTTCCTTCTGTAGTGTAGTGATAGGAATGTATTGAGCAGTCACAGACAACTTGTTAGTTTCTATCTGTGTCTCCCAATTCCAGCCTTTGTCCTCCTCAAATACAACATCTCTTGCCACCTTAACCTTCTTCGAGCTCAACTTATAAATTCTGAAACCTTTACTCATACTGTCGTATCCAACGAAGACTCCTATCTTCGATTTATCATCCAACTTCTTCCTATGTTGTACTGGTACTAGTGTATGACACAGGCTTCCAAAAACCTTCAATTGACCCACTGATGGTTTGTGACCACTCCAAACCTCTAGTGGTATTTTATTTTCCAACGCTCGTGTAGGCAGTCTGTTTTGAAGATAATAAGCTGTGAACATAGCTTCTGTCCTCTGTTGGGCATTCCCTTGTCTTTAATCATGCACCTTGCCATCTCTAACAGTGTTCTATTTCCCCTCTCAGCAACTCCATTTTGTTAAGGATAATAGGCTACTGTTAGATGTCTTTGAATCCCATGATCCTCCAAAAATTGCGTAAAATCCCTCGAGTTGAACTCCATACCTCTATCGAACCTCAACTTTTTCAGCTTCTTTTCTGTCTACGTTTCAACCAATATCTTAAAATTTCTGAATGTTGCAAACACACCTGATTTCAATCTCAAGAATACACCCTTAACATGTGCGAGTAGTCGTCAATGAATGTCAACAAATACATGCTCCCATCCAACGAAGGAGTCTGTATTGGTCCATAGATATCTGTGTAAACCAATTCCAGAATTTACTCCGATCCAGCTTCTGACACCTTAGGGAATTCATCCCTGTTTTGCTTCCCGTTCCAACAAGCTTCGTAAACCTGTTTGCTCACTGTGAACTTTGGGAGCCCTTTCACCATTTTTTTATTCTGCATCTGCTGCAGATTATGCCCCCTAGAATGTCCAAATCTCCTATGCCACAAGTCTGATAAGTCATCCTCCCTAGCTGGCATTGCCTTTTCTTTGACCACTTTCCATTTTAGTGAATAAGCCTTGTTGATCATCGGAACCTCAACAATCTTACTTCCATTCTTGTCTTGTATCTTAAATACAGTTTCGATGAATATCACTTTATACCCGTTGTGTACCATCTGCGGTACACTCAACAAATTTTTACCGAGGCCAGGAACTAAGAACACAACTTGAATGGTTCTCCTGCCTCTTTTAATTATAACCTCAATAGTTCATCTTCCAGTTGTGTCCAACGTATCCCTGTTACCTACTATAATAGGTATTTTAAAATTCCTATCTAGAGTGATAAAGAAATCTTCCTCTCGGGTCATATGATTTGTTGCACCGCTTTCAATTAACAAAACATCATTCTCCACTATTTGACGCATTACATGAGCTATTGTAAATAGTGCATCGTCTTCATCTTGCTCACTGGTCATTTGTGCTTGATTTTTTGGAAATTTTTTTAAACCTGCATTCTCTAGAAAAATGCTCAGGTTTACCACAGTTGAAACGCTCTTTCTTCGTTTTAAAAACCTTAGATCCTTCTGGTTTTTCAGTTATATTTCGGAAATAGCATTGTGTTTCGATGTGGTTGTCCTTTTTGCAAATACTGCACCATTTTTTGTTTTTAGACCTGTGATCTGTGCTGCCTTGAGTTCTCTTTACTAAATCTGTTTTCTGTCCAATTTTTGTGTCCTTATATTTCGTGTAGAATGCTCCCTCTAGACTTGTACCGTCTCGGTCGTCCAGCCTAGACTCTTGTGATTCTAGTGCGATCATAAGCTCACCCACTCTTAAAGTTTCCAGATCCTTAGTCTGCTCTAGAACCCCCATATATGGGTCAAATCTTTCTTGTAGGGAGCACAATATTTTAGAAACCAGTTCATGGTCCCCCATTCTAGCTCCATAGGCTCTAATCTCATTCTCAAGTTCAGTAATCTTACTTGCATAGTCATTAATCTCTTCTTTTCAGACTGCCTCATGTTGTAAAATGAGGCTCTTAACCTTTGCAGCTTGATCTGAGCTACGCGGCTTTTGATGTCTCACAAGTGGATAAATGGGCACTAAAAATCTCCTCAGTCACTGCATGATAGATTAGCTCAAGTGCCCTTTGATCCTTAGCCTCCATCTCTTACCATTCTACCATAATCGTTTTTTTTCTATTCCTAAGTGGTCCTGTCACCCATTGTGGACAGCTCAGGTAACCCTTCAGTGACTACGTTCCACAACCCCTTAGACCTTAGGGTTGGCTTGATTTTAATCATCCATAATGTGTAGTTTTTACCCTAAAAAACAAGAAGAGGTGGGGATTTCTACGATCTATCGATCTAGATCAGTTTAATAGCTGGTTTTTAGGGTGAGACATATGTTACCTGAACTGTGTTTTGTGCTCGTTTTGTTTGTGCTTCTGGTATGTTGCTTGGTGCGTTTTTGTGCTTGGTGTTCACTCAATATTGTGTTGTTCGTGCTGCTGCTCGCTTAATATTGTGATGTTTTCGCTGGTTGTGCTTTTGTGCCATTTTTGTCCCCAAATCTTATTCGCTCTGATACCATTTGATGTTTTTAATGACCTAAAGCAAATCTAAGGTTGCTCTTCATGGTCCTCTATCTTGTTGTACCATGCTCTCGGTGCTTGTTTCAAATCGTAGAGCGCCTTTCTCAATTTATATACCTTGTCTTCTGCACCTTCCACTTCATATCCTTGAGGTTGTTCTATGAACACCTCTTCAGTAATTTCTCCGTTTAAAAATGTTGACTTTACATCCATTTGATGCAACCATCTCATTTGTGCAGCTAGGGCAATCAAGGCTCGGATAGTGCCATGCATCGACACTGGAGCGAAGGTCTCTCCATAGTCAAACCCAAAGGTTTGTGTAAACCCTCGAGCTGTGGAAAGGTTTTCGTGTATTGATTTGAATATGAGTTACATCAGATATATATCAATATACAAGAGATATGAAACCCTAACGGAAACCCTAATAAACACAAAATTACATTTATGTCCCTTTCATTTATATGCCCCCTCAAGACGGAGCACCTTCGGTGATGTCGATCTTGTGACAAAGTGTAAGAAATGGCTGACGAGCGAGTGATTTAGTGAGTAAATCCGCTAGTTGATCCTTGGAGTTGACGTGAGAAACTCGGAGGATG
>CM071872.1:29531346-29545975 GCA_036759665.1 Gynandropsis gynandra | reverse complement strand
GAGTTTGATAACACGTAATCCGTTGTAGTTTTTATATCATTCTTAGGTCTAATTTTTAGTAGATTTCTTAGATTTCATTCACTTATCGAGTTTATTCGAAGACTTTATCTACATTTCATGTTTTGCATAGGAAACAAAGACATGAGGAGAAACACGAGTGATTATGGCAATCTAACCCCGAAAACATAGTTGAGTAACAAGGTTCGACTTGTCCAAGGCCATGGACTGAAAGCGAGCACTCAAACACCGAGCAAAAGGAATGGAAACAACAAATCAATGGCGCCCGCTCGGGTGGTAAATGAGTGCACGATCGGGCTAATTGATACCAAACAACCCCGTAGCTTTGCACGACTCGGGCACTCAAGGAACACGACCAAGATGGAGTGCCCGCTCGGGTGGAATTGGAGTGCCCGTTCGGGCTAATTGATGCTAAGAAATCGCCGAAGGTTTGCACGACTCGGGCTGATGATCTACACGATCGGGCATGGTGCCCGCTCGGGCTCAATTGTGTGCACACGGTCGGGCAAGTGACCTGCACGAGCGGGTAGAGGACATGCCCGCTCGGGTCCTTGTTTTACTCAACTAATTCCCAAATTTTAGAACTGCCAAATCAAGGGGAAACAGATCTGAAAAAGGAGTTTTCGAACCAGATTGGATCAGAGGAGATTCAGAGACATTAGGGCAAAAGGAAGAAGGAAGAAAAGACGGATCTACGGATCGGGAGCAAGGAGAATCTACCTAGGACATCGGTTTATGAATAGGGAGTCATCTCTTTCTCTATCTATGTCGAACTTAGAATTCTCTTGTGTTTCCTTTGCTGTATTCATGTCTGAGTAGATCCCTTGCCATGGGTTAGAGAGAATTACCATGTTGTAACGAAGTCTTACGCTTAATGAATGGTGGAACTTAATGCCTTCATTACTTGTACGCCACTCGAATGAATGATGTTAGTATCTTATCATGTTTTTCAGATTTCATGGTTGTTCTTAATGCTTTCTTTACTTGTATGCCACTTGAGAACTTAGCCATGATTTAGGGTTTAGCCGGTTTAGAATCTAGGCCAGGTCAATCGGTTGAATCTAGGGATTAGGATAGCGGTCGTAATGCGTCTATGCATGTAAGATGCGCAATGGATACATTGGTATATGCATGTTAGATAGTGGACAAGTCTACGCCAGTCAGTTCCTATTGGAGAGCTTGAATTCCCTGAACTCATGATAGTACCTTTGACCAATTATCCTTTTAGAACTTCGTTATATCATTATGCAAACTCTCGACACCCATGGTGCTTAGTCATAAGTTTATCTCTTCGATTTAGTTTAGTTTAGCTCAATCACAATTCTATCTTTAGTCACCTTACACGTCTATTCCATTAGTTTAATAGCTTATAAGTCGCATCAATTCCTTGTGTTCGACCCTAGTTACTACACGATCCGTATTCTTGCGGAAGCGTTAGTCTAGGTTTTATTACTTGAGCTTAACGCACACCAGATATCCTCGGAATAGAAATACTCTATGACAATTAAACCAATATGTTTTCTTCCTATGTACTAGACAAATGAATATGTATCCTCCATAAAACACGGACATGCATGTCTCTCGAACGTGCTCCATCCACAACAAAAACTACTTTAAATGTGAAATTTTGCTTCATACTTACGTCATATGCAACATTTCTATTGTTCTATAAATATCTTAATGCATGATTTAAAGGTTGAAAAAGACATCGAAATGTTTCTTCGGATGTTCTAGTCTAGGAATCAACAATGTCAGAAATATGACTTCTCTTCCAGACACATATCGGGAGGAAAATTATAAGGAGACAACATCACAAGCCATAAAGAATATTAACTTTCAGATTGTCCATATGAACTAAAACCATCGGTGTATAAAAAAAGATAAAAATTTCTCATTTCATATGGAAAATTAAAAAATATTTCATTGAAATCCTTCTAAATTTTACCATCCAATGGATGTTGCATTGTCCCTTCACCCATCGAGTATTTTACGTACCATCTCATTGCCGCATAGTTTTTATTCATATAACCTTCTCAATCTATTTGCTACAGACATATAGCACACCTTTTTGTACGATACATATTTTCACGAAGATGATTTTTTTGAACGAAATCTGCTTGCACCGCAAAATTTACATTCCTAAAGGTCTTTATCTCCTCCCCAAAACAACATGCAACTATTTCTACAAACATCAATTTTCACATGTGACATTTCTAAATCTTTTAAAACAATATTTATTTCATAATATGTCTCAGGAGCTTGATTATTTGCCGGTAAATATTAACGCATGGTTTTACAAAATGAATCATGCAATTTTCCGCTACATTGTAGTCTATTTTTATACTCATCAATCTTGATGACAATGATATACGAAAGAGACCTTCACGATAACCTTCACATATAGGTTGTTTCGGTGCATCCAATTGGTTGACAAATCGACGTACCTCGACGTGCGGCATTTCTTCATGCGTTTGCTTAACAACTCTAGGAAAAGCATCTAACACCATTTTCACATATGTATTGATCGTCGTTATTTTACAATGAACCTCTTCAATTCTTTTTATTGCTTGTGCTTCTTGCACACTATCTCTAACGCCACAATTTTAATCGTGAAAGAACCAAATTTTGCAATTCTCTATGAAACCCACATTGTAAATGTGTTTGAAAACAATTTCTTGACTTCGATACTTCAGATTATTAGCACAAAACTCATGAACTGCTCCAATTCGTGTAAGAATTCTTGTCTAACTTCCTCGATTACAGGATATTTTCTTCTATACATCAACTATTTCGATCTGTATATATCTCTAGACAATATTGTTTGAAAGTATATTTTTTGTTCATGGCATGGTGGTAAGCAATTTGAGTTTCTTGTGTAAATATTTAAATAGCCTATGGATGCCAATTGGAAACAACAACGAAAGACCATGACAATACTAATGCATGCCCGTTGAAATCTAACATTCGATTACTCAAACAATCGTATCAAAATTCTAATATTTCCAATGGGCATCCATTGGAATAGCCAACAAATGCCCGTTTAACAGAGAAATGGTCATCTGTTGCAATAATTTGTTCGTTTTCAACAACCTTCCAACGGATGGATCAACAAATTTGCAACGGATACAATCTGTTACAACAGATACAATATGTTGAAAGAACCTTCAATCATTTCTATATATCCATCATGACAAGTACAATAGTCAAATCTTTGGCATGGTAAAACATGATATAGTATATTTTCATAAAACCTTTCTTGTATATGTGTTTAACTATTGATTTTTTTAATTTCTACACCTACAATATAGAAAATATAACTTATTACTATTTCTGTTCCAACTTAATTTCTAGAAAATTTCATAAAATTTTCTAACCCACTTTTGAATTCAATGGAAACATTGTTCGTATTTGATAAAAGCTCTTATATATTCACCTTTAAAGTGACCAAATGTCTAAACCGCTTGAAGACATTATATATGAATGAGTCAGAGAGTTTATATGATTTTCCAATGAAATTGTGTTGCCCTTGCGTTACTTTGAAAACTTAGCAATACAATCACACTGTATATTATAGTGCTCGTGAAATGTTAGTGTTCCAAGTTTTGTTAGTGAAGTATTATAATTGCGTCACGATACCTTATGCGTTCATGTTACTCCTTCTAAACTCTACCATCGTTACTTACATTACAATTTGAGTGTTATGATGGCATAAGAAATGCATAACCATTTTTAATGTCGTTGTGACATAGAGGCGATGTTAGCCTTGCATTCCACAAGCGTTACATTCGCGTTGAAACTATCAATGGAATTACCTACATAATATAGTGTTTCCCGTGTGTTAACATTTTATTTCACAATTTTTTAAATTTCCCACGCCATAGCGACACACACACACACACACACACACACACACACACACACATATATATATATATATATATTATATCTTAAATAAATATACATGAATATATTTCTATGGTGTTATTTTGTAGGATCGATTTCTCTTTATATGCCTTTGGGCAAGACCTTGGTTTTAGAAGATTGTTACTATGTTCCGAAATTTGTTTCGAACATAATTTCCATTTCTATGTTAGATAGATGTGGTTATAAAACAATCTTCGATAATAAAATTTGCTCTATTTTTCATAATGATGAATTATGTGCAAATGGTTATTTACATCAAGGCATTTCTGTCTTACCCAATGCAAAAGTTAATATGATTAACATGCATATTTCTGATTTGAAGAGAAAGAAAGATAATTCAGTAAATTAGACTTTTCTTTGGCAATGTAAACTTGGTCATATAGGCGAGAAAAGGATAAACAAGTTGCATAAAGAAGGCCTTCTTGGTCAATATGATTATGAATCATATGCAACTTGTGAGTCTTGTCTCACTGAAAAATGACTAAATCTCCGTTTACTGGAATCTTAGATAGAGCTACTGAACTTCTAGGACTCATACATACAAATGTATGTGGACTTATGAAAGTTCAAGCCAGAGGAGGATATTCTTATTTCATAACTTTCACTGATGATATGTCTAGATATGGATCTGTGTATCTTATAAAACACAAGTCTGAATCTTTTGAAATGTTTAAGAAATTCCGCAGTGAAGTTGAGAAACAAATTTGAAGACCATCAAGACGATGAGGTCTGACCGAGGTGGAGAATATCTGAGTCATGATTTTCTTGATTATCTAAGGCAAAATGGGGAACCTTATTAGATATGGTGAGATCCATGATGGGGTTCACTGATCTTCCAATGAACTTATGGGGCTATGCTTTAGAAACAGCTGCCTATCTGCTAAACAAAGTTCCCACCAAAGCAGTCTCGAAGACACCATATGAGATATGGAAAGGACGTAAGCCAAACCTGAGGCACATCAAGGTTTGGGGGTGTCCGGCCTTCGTTAAGAGACTTCAGCCAGACAAGCTTGATGCTAGGTCTGACAGATGTAGGTTCATAGGTTATCCCAAGGAAACTATGGGATATTATTTCTACCACCCGTCTGAACACAAAGTGTTTGTGGCCAGAACGGCAACCTTTCTTGAAAGGGAATTCCTTGATGAAGGAATTCATGGTGGGGAAGTAGTTCTTGACGAGATTCAAGAACCCGATGAGCCAACACAAGCTCATGGACATGAGATGTCAAATGAGCGTTCTTGGCTGAGTGATATAGTGTTAGGCTCCGGCGCTTCATCTTCAAATGTTGAAGTGACAGTGCCCGTTCAGGAACAAGTTCAGGAACCTGTTCAGGAACCTGTTCAGGAACAAGCCCAACAAGATATCCCAGCGCAGGTTGAACCTGCTACACAGGCTTCCTTGAGAAGGTCAACACGTTCTCGACGTGCACCTGACAGACTTAATCTGATGGTGCAAGAGGATGTGGTCGGTCATATAGATGACGACCCTTTGACTTTCCAAGAGGCTATACAAGGCCCTGATTCTGAGAAATGGTGGAAAGCCATGGAATCCGAGATGGAATCTATGAAGATCAACAAAGTATGGACTTTGGTTGATTCTTCACAGGCTTCCAGACCGATAGGTTGTAAATGGGTTTACAAAAGGAAGATTGGAGCGGACGGGCAGGTAGAGACCTATAAAGCTCGTCTAGTTGCCAAGGGGTATAGTCAACGAGAAGGGATTGACTATGAAGAAACGTTCTCCCCTGTGGCAATGCTCAAATCTATTCGGATTCTGCTTGCGATAGCGGCATTCCATGACTATGAGATTTGGCAGATGGACGTGAAAACAGCTTTCCTTAACGGAGAGCTCCAGGAAGAAGTCTTCATGACTCAACCTGAGGGTTTCACGTCGCCAACTCAAAGTCATATGGTATGCAAGCTTCAGAGGTCCATTTATGGACTCAAGCAAGCTTCTCGAACCTGGAACATTCGCTTTAACAAGGCAGTTGAAGAGTTCAACTTTGTTAGATGCGAAGAAGAGCCTTGTGTGTACAAGAAGTTTAGTGGGAGCGCGGTTGTCTTCCTTGTGCTTTATGTGGATGACATATTGCTCATAGGGAATGACATTCCGGCGTTGCAAGAGCCGAAGTTCTGGTTATCCGAACAATTCTCCATGAAAGATCTGGGAGAAGCAACCTATATTCTGGGAATAAAGATCTATAGAGATAGATCAAGGAGGTTGCTTGGACTATCGCAGTCCCAGTACATTGATACCATCATGAAGAGGTATAACATGGAAAATTCCAAGAGAGGCTATCTACCGATAGGCACTGGAATTACTCTCTCCAAAGAGGATTGTCCTCAGACACAAGAAGAGAGAGAACGCATGAGTAGGATCCCATATGCTAGCGCAGTGGGAGCCATCATGTATTCCATGACATGTACGAGGCCTGATGTAGCCTTCGCGCTAAGTGTAGCGAGTCGGTATCAGGTAGATCCCGGTGAGGAACATTGGAAATTGGTGAAAACCATTCTCAAGTACTTGAGAAGGACTAGAGACCAATTCCTCGTTTATGGAGATTCTAACTTAGAGTTAGAAGGGTTCACGGATGCCAGCTTTATGTTTGATAAGGACGATAGCAGATCGACATCGGGGTATGTCTTTTGTCTCAATGGGGGTGCAGTGTGTTGGAAAAGTTCCAAGCAAGCTACTGTAGCTGATTCGGTTATTGAAGCAGAATACATAGCAGCTTGCGAAGCTGCTAAGGAAGCGGTCTGAATGAGAAAGTTCATAACTGAACTTGGTGTGGTACCTTCAATAAAGGAACCAGTTCCTTTATTATGTGATAATACCGGGGCAATAGCCCAGGTGAAGAAACCAAGATCTCATAAACGATCAAAGCATGTTCTGCGGAAGTACCATCTGATAAGGGAAATCATTGAGCGTGGGGACGTTCAAATCCAGAAAGTAGAAGGAAAAGAGAATGCAGCAGATCCGCTCACAAAGGCGCTTGGTTCAAATGAGTTTGACAAGCACAAGTTGAAGATTGGATTGAGAGACATGGCTTGCTGGAATTAGTTCTAGGAATAGTACAACTGTTGTAACTATTTAAGAGCTATTTTATGTCTTGTATTTTGAACACTTATAAATCAATGAAATGGCATTATTTTATCATTTTGATGATATTTGTAAATATATATGTGTATATGTTTTCATAGCTAGTATGATAGAGTCCATGATTAAGTTTAGAAACTTGTCATCATGATAGAGATCATGATAAAGAGAGTCAAGTTTTGGTAAAACTTAATCTAAATCGTTCTTGATCATAGGATAACTAATTGGACGTTAGTAATCCGGATAGATCAACATGGATGTGATGGTTTCTATTTGATAGAAATTAGTAGATCTCTTTTACTAAATCACATGTATGGATGATGCACATAGAGATGTGATCATTGAACAGACCCAAAGGGAGAATTCCTAATGGTTACATTACCATTGAACTGTCAATAGGAATTTCTCTAGAAGGATTGGAATATTATAATTTCCTTAGACCTGAGATCAACATGGTAATTGACAAGTTATCTACCATTCTTTGATACTGGACACCTTATGCCTTGGGATGTAAGTTGAAAGGATATTGGGAATGATTAGATGCTTTTGCAGTTAGTGATTGATCAAGATGGAATCCGTCAACTTTGGGTAAAGAATTTGAGCTCTATGTTGTCAGCAACATAATGATTGAAAGACCTTGGCCAGGGCATTTGAATGAGAGAAGAAAATAGTTTCTTGCGATCATTCACCAGTCAGTTATGTTAGACATGAAACATAGTTGATAATCTATTAGGACTTGACAGTCAGACCATGTCCTAGGATTATCCGGAGCTGTAAAGACGGAGGGAAATAATAATATTATCCTTCTACCATGGTTCTACAGAGTAAGGATGTTACTTCACACTATCTGGTCGTTGAGGAGTGTTGCTAGACGCCAACCTCGATTAGTTAATTAGTAAGACTAATTGACTACCAGTTTAGTGATGAACCTACGAGGTCACACGCATACGAGTGTCTCGGTATCTGCTTATGATTGTTAGACAATCAGTGTGGGATACAGTTATATTCATCCGCTAGCACCGAAGAATATAATTGTACTTGATTTTCTTTTGGGGTTAGTACATCAGATGTACAGAAGTATGTGTATGGAGATACATATACTTTGAATGTTTGAAATATTACGTAAAGGCAAGTGGGAGATTGAAAGTAATATGCCTATTATGTAATATTTGAATAGTCTCGGGTTAAAATTGTAATTATTAAAAGTTAATAATTATATAAGAAACGAAAATTAGGTTTTCGTTATTATATTACACAATCACAAAATAAAACCCTAGTAGCCGTCAAATAGAAAAAAGAATAACGAAACAGTTTCCTTCATCGGAAATTCCGCACCAAAGGTTGAAGGCAGATCCCGATCTCGGCGTGGATACGCGTAGAGGGCTTGTACCATCAAGCCTCACATCCGACGATCATCACGTTCAACGCTACATGTACCATGAAATTGTTTCTGTATTTGTTTGTCGTTGAATATCCGTGAAAAACTAATCCGAACATGACTAGATCGTTATTCGGATTGATTAAAACACGTTTGCGCATAATCAAATCAACCCTACATAATCATCATTGAAACTTTAAGATGTGAATTCACTAAATTATCAAGTCTCTCTTTCTGAATTAGATAACAAACGAATTGAACTTGTAATTTTGTTATTTAAGTAAGAAACTACACAATGAATCATGGTGGGTTGATAATAAATTAAGGTGTGACTATTTGGTTCAAGTATTGATTAATACCATAAAATATCTAAATGATCAACTTGAAAATGAATTGATCCTTATATATCCCATGTATTCATTCAAAAAACGATGGTAATTCATTCCCAATCTTGACCAATAATAGTCTTATTATTAATTTTCTTGAGACAAGCAATTCATGTAACTTTGTTGGACTGAGATATTTTGTCAATTTTCAACATATGATAATTAGAATGTTTAGATTCATGTATCATTATTAATTTAGATTAATCGAACATGTCAAATCTTAAAAATGTGGATATATTTTTTGGGTTTAAGGTAACATATCATTCGACTATACTTATTATTCTAAAATATAATTCAATGGATAAGACAAGTAATATTTCCATCATATATTTATTTTACAGAGTCATTTTTGTGTACAAAGATATTCAATATTTTCATCAGTAGTCTCTATATGATATCCATAATGGTCTATGGTAAACTTTATCCCTTCAGACATCGTGAAATTAGTAAGTTCTAGCCCATGGTTACTTTTTATTTCAAATATTGTTGTAACAATAAAACATGTATTCTCAAAGAAAAGAACTACTTTATATCTTTGAATATGGTATGAATCATAGTATTGTGGGTTCATTATATATCCTAATCACGGACTTTAGATTTGGACATATCTACGTCAATTTTATTAATGTGAAAGATGGAGATATACCTAAAAAGTAAAAAAAAAAAATTGCAAGACAGTACAAAAACAAAAGTGTACATCAACTTTTCAAACAAAATTCATAAAACAATAAAAAACTATATGATAAAGATTTTTTATTTCACTATTCATCTGTTAATTTAAGTGCTGATCATGAAAATCTGTCACAACCAAATGAGTCACATTTCCTTTATTGCAAATAACCAGCGTTATCGGGAAAAATGACTTTGGGAATTCTTCCTTTTACCATTATATAATTATTAGAATAAGTCAATGATGTATCTCAACATCTAACAGGTTTTTGGCAATGGTTGTTCATACCTAATCAATAACAAGCATTTTTCTATCGAGTTTTATTTGTTCTGTCGTCTTCGTTTCCATGATATTTCCTTTTTTGTTTCTCCATTATAAAAATTATATGGTTGATAACCTCAACCACTTTCTCGTCTACAACCACAACCACAACCATAGTCTCGCGTGTAATTTGTTCCTATAATCGAGACAAAATCAGTTGAACAAGCTTAATAATTTCTCATTAAGATTTGATTATTCTTTGTGGCAACAAAATAATTTGTATCAAATCTTTATGTTTTGTTAACTCTCTGTACGATGTTTTGATGCATAACAACACTATCGACATGAAATATGGATAATGTTTTTATTTGTTTTATCACGCTCTATTATTTTTTTCTCCATAAAACTCCATTATTCTTAATATTACATAATCATATTCACATACAAATAAAGTTTTGAAATTTCAGATTTAGCTAACCATGTTTTCCGTTTGGAATGATCATATGTTTCCGGTGATTAAAATGATTTTTCAATGATTCTCATAATTAGGGTGATTGAAACGATTTCTCAATGATTCTTGTAATTGGGGTGGTAGAATCATATTACTTATATAATTATTTAAAAATGTTCATGTTATTGATTGGTAGTTGATCTAGTAACTCTGATATAATATGATTTAAAAATATTGTGAACGTGGGATTAATATACGAGATATATATAATATATTATAACGATAGATTTAGTCTGCGAGTTCTAGATAAATTATTATTAGTATCCGATTGCATGAAATATATATATATATATATTGTTATTTGTAATCGAATTTAAATTAAAATCAAATTGATTCAAAAGTGAACTCGTAAAAACTAAAATGAAAATAATATATACCACTTATTATATTTGAATGTCCCGAAAAATATAGATAAAATCGTGTTGATAATGTATTAATATATATATATATATCATACATGTATAATTATATTGATGTATAATAATATATATTATATATTATATATGTTGTATGGTTATACTAAAAGTTATATGTGTGTTATGCAATATTAAATAATTTTAGGGTCAAAACATAATTACTGAAAAGTTCAGTAATATAAATACGAAGAGAAACAGGTTTTCTCTGACGACATATTCTTTTGTCAGATCAAAACCCTAGCCACCAGAGAGAAACGAAGAACGCGAAAGGTCAGTTTCCGTTCCCGACGAAATCTACGCCAACTGTGGACAGTAGATCCCGATCTCGGTGTGTATACACGTAGAGAACTTGTCCATTCAAGTCTAATATCCTGTTACTGTCAGTTTCGCCAAAAACAGATAACATCGAAATCGTTCCTCATATTTTTGTTCAAACCCTTCGAACCCAATCCTTAACATGACAAGATATCAAATATGAATTATTAAAATACGTTTCTGCACCCTACATAACAATCCAACATACTGTGAGAATGATAACAATTGACGGGAGCGTAAATGTAATGGGAGAAGAGAAAAATATATAAATGTAATAATATTTGTAAGAATGCATGTGTATAAGTCCATATATAAATGTTTTTTCATGATAAACTTTTTTCGATACGAAGAAACAATAGATATTGATATTTTATATTAATACCAACAATTTCATACTTTAATATATATACATATATATAATTTGGTTTATGAAAACTTAATAGATAGAGAAATCTATTTTTTTAGTAAATGATAAATGTATAAATGTTCGGCAAAAGGAAAGTTTTAACAAATTAATTTAGTAAGATTATCGAGAATAATATAAATAAATTGCATCATTTCGTAAACTTGACACATGCTATTCTTCGTCTGTTTATGAGTGAGTTTAAAATAAAAAAAAAATCACTGGGTTCAATAATACATTAACACTGAAAGAAGGAGACAAGTTTAAAAAAACAATACTAATCAAACATTTTTTACAACTTGATTTGTTTGAGAATTAAATGTTGATCCGCAATCATGTCAATTGTTTTCTTCTCACGTTTTAATAAAACACGTTGTCAAGTTGTCACTTGCACTAAATGTAGTTATGGCTGAAACAACTTTCTCGCACTATATCTTTGTCCATATGAGATCCATGGAGGAATGTGTTCTTTGGACTCAGTTTGCTAACAATTTCAACAAAATAATGGCATAGCTGTTTGGATTGCATTTGTTAAATCTTGAATTAGGATTTACAAAAAAAAAAATTCAAGATTACTTTCAATTCCTCCGTGGACATAGAAAAACATCACTGCAATGTATTGTTCAGTTTGTTAGTCTTCTTAGTAGGAATCTGATGATACCTAAACATCTCACATGTCATATTAGATGGATCAACTTTCTCTCTTCATAATGAAATTGCTTTTGCGCAAGCGCTTGAGCAATTCTATTCAAGTCAACACCTAGCTCAAGTTCATATTCTCTTGTAGTTGGAAGATTAGGAGTACCGAGATATATATTGATCTGTTTGGGAGAAAACTCAAACATCCTTAGGTAGACCCAATGAAACATAGGGATTCTCTCCACTTGTAGTGGTGAGCGCCCTACCTTACTACAACATAGGGCCGCTCGCGCCCGCCTGCCCTATTAGCTTCAGTCAGTCGTCTGGCCGAAGAAGCATCGGATAGGTTGGAATTCTTGCCTTCTTGGGACTTCCCATTCATCCGTTGCTTTACCTAGACTTGCAGTTACAATGGCTTTGATTTGATAAAGGGTAGTAGGTCTAGGTCTTTCCAGCCGGTCCTTTTCATAGCCCTAAGCGAGGAAGCAATTCCAGCACCTTCTCGGACTTACGCTGCCATTTATCCAATATCATTGAATAGCATAGCAAGAAAATGGATGCGCGGAAGAAAGAGGGACATATTGATTCAAATCCAATGAAAGAAGGACTTCGTTGACAAAGATATTGGTTACACGTACTTGTCCATATTACTGGACCCACTGACGCTTTTTCCAAAGCTGCTCTGCTGGTCATGGAAAAATGGATGAAACTGAAGGGTAAGACGTCGGCTATTGCTGGAAGTGGTGCTAGAGCCCTTGTATCAGTCTTGGTGGGAGCCCAGTCCTCATGAAAGGACAGGGAATGGGGCTAACAAGAGAAAGAAAAGAAAGAACTCTAGCCAATTTTCCTTCATTTTGGAAGAACTAGAAGATTCCACCTTTGGAAAGCGCCTACACCTCTAGGCTTTCAATTTGTTTTCTTCATCCGCTACTCGCTTTCCCACACTCCATTCGATAGATGCCTAAGAGCCGCACCGAAACAGTGCTTTACCCCTAGATGTATTATTTTTATGGTCGTGCCTTGTGGCACGGCAGCACCCGGAAGCCAATCCATCTCTGTTAACGAATGCTCCTAGGAGAAATAAGAATGTATGTACCGGGCGGAAACTTTCTCTCGTGCTAAAGGATTTTTTTATACTGAAGAGGAATTACGACTTATTTTATTTCTTTGACTCCTTTCACTGACATTTTTCTTCAACTTCGAGATTTTTTTCTTTCCTAATTTTTCGGCATGTAATATACTTCTTCCATTTCTTTCACATCACAAAGATAGTTCTCTAGAAGATTAGAGAATTTTTATTAGGGTTAACTTCAAAAATATCTTCGTAGAGTTAAAACATTTCAAAAGTATTCTTACCGCAAAAGAAAAAATTTTTAACTTCAAAAATATCCTTATAAATGTTGATATTCCCAAAATACCCCTGCGACCTTACGATCCAGTTCGACCCAGCGACCCAGTTTGACCCTGCGACCCTTGTCCCTCTACGACCTTTGTTCCTCTGCGACCCTTGGACCCCTGCGACCCTTGTCCTTCTGCGACCCTTGGACCCCTGCGATACTAATTTATTATTTACAAATTATTTACAAATAATATGAATAAAATTTTGAAAATACAAAATACAGCTAAATATGTGGGACCCGTGCGACCCTTCCGACCATTGCAACCCTTCCGACCATTGCAACCCTTTCGACTAGTCTTTTCAATGTCAAACTACTGCTTTTTCCAGGTTCTAGCTATGCTTTTTATTTTACCAATGCCACATTGAAAACCTATATTAAAAGTTCTTTAATGTGGTCAATACATGCACCTTGGTCATTCTTTGTATTTACTGTCTTTCTGTAATTTTAGGAGTCCATTGATTTTTCGTTATAAATAGAGGAGGAAAAACCGAAAAGCTAGAACAAGCACCAAATCATCTCTTGTTTCGAGTATTTCATTCTCTCAAAAGGGCGATTTCTAACATCTAACCCTAAATTCTCTGAAAAATTCTTCTTACCTTTGTGACCGTTAAGATCACATGGTCGACCCAGGGCATCGTGCTGTCTATTTGTTACTCAATGTCTTGGTAATCGTCGGACTCAGTCTGTATGCAGATACACACAAGTACTTACAACTTGGATGGAGAACTTTGTGATGTATCTGCAGTACATAAGGTCTTGGTAATCGGCGGACTCGGACATCAAGCTGTATCCATGTTACCCAAGGTCACGGTTGGAGGTCAAATTGGAGAAGTCACACACGACTCTTCTTGCGGGGAAGGGCTCCGATGTGTCTTTAAACTTTGACAAATTTGACCTTTTTTTCTTTCCTTTTTTTCTCGAACTTCTTTTTGCCTTTTTCTTCTTCTTCAACTTTTTTCTTTTTTTTTAAACCGTTGTAACCTTTGAGACCTTATGTAACCTTATGTAACTTTTGTGACCTTTGTAACCTTTGAGACCTTATGTAATCAATATTTAAACGTTGAAAATGTCTTATTTTGCATCTATTGTACGTAATATTATGACCCAATATGACCCGTTATGAGACGCTCAATCGGATTAAATTATAATCAGGTTTAAACGAGTACGACTCATGCGACCACACATAACCCTTGTACGACTCATGCGACCAC
>CM071872.1:29515265-29528114 GCA_036759665.1 Gynandropsis gynandra | reverse complement strand
AGATGATTTGGTGTTACAAATTGTTGTAGCTTTTCGGTTTTTCCTCCTCTATTTATAAACTCATATTCAACGAAAAATAAATGAACTCCGTTTTAACCAAGGTGCATGCATTGACCAAATTAAAGAACCTTTTAATATAGGTCTTGAATGAATGAATGTATTGACCACATTAAAAAGCTTTGATATTTGAGTCAATTATTTGTAAATAACTTGATAAATTATTATTTTCAAAATTTTATTCATATTATTTGTAAATAATGTGTCACATGGGTCGCATGAGGCTCTGTGACCCTTGTACCAAATATTAAAAAAAACAATGTACCAAATATTAAAAAAAAAACAATGTACCAAATGTTTATATCTACCAGTCCAAAAAAACAATGTACTAAATATCAAGTTAGTCTTCTTCGGATTCAATGGTACGTTCTCCATTACTATATATATCAGCCACCATCTTCTCACACATGGAAGTAACCTTGTCGTCGCAAATTAAGCGAAATAGATTCCTATCATTTAATAACGAGGCTTCTACGAATTTATAGGAGAAAACACCACAGATAGATTCCTCATTTAATAACGAGGCTTCTACGAATTTGTAGGAGAAAACACCACAGTCATTCCCGCTTTGATTCTATGGCAGACCTTTATAATACACATACCTCCATTCATCTTCTCCAGAAGCCAAAGAAGGAAACCCTCCGAGAATGAGCATCTTGGGGACAACTTTTCTTATCTTCTCAACCACCGGATCGATATGTGTTTCCTTAAGCTTCATCTTGCAATCGTATATCGTGATACATCGGGTTTTGAAATCCGCTTTGATGGCTACCCAATGACATCCTACCCATCGATTTTTGTCCGTTGGAATGTTTAGAACCGAGACAAAACCTTCATAATCACTAATTGGTGCCTTGGAGTTCAAAAACTCACTAAGCTTTTCCGGCAAAGTTTCCATATCCTCGTACATCCACATCGAGAGCGTCTGCATGAAAGCAACAGGACAAACGTAATAATTCTGATTCGCGCTAGGATCCAATGCAAAGCGAGAAGACAGCTCCATCAACGCTTCATCCAATTGCTGCAAAAAAAAAATTAACACACAGGAATACATATGACACAAAACTCTGTGAGACTAAGGTTTAAAAAAAACTTACTTCATCTTCACGCCATGCGTTGGCCTTTAATATAATCTCCTAAAACTTTGGCCCCCGGGGAATATCTAGCTCAGGATTTCACCACCGCTCATGTCGAGGTGCCTTCACGAACCAATGTAGGCTAGTCAACTTGTCACCGCTAGCCTCAATGAACGTAGGAAATAGGCTTACCAAGCCCTTTACTAATCCCCTGGGATTCCACACAAACTCCTCTTCCCCTTCAGGTTTTTGAACCGCCGTTTTTTCGGGTTCTTGAGCAATCTTCTTTTCGGGTTCTTGGACTCTACCAGCATCTTTCTTTCGCCCTCTCCCTCGCACTGTTCTTGCTCTTTTCGCCGTCGGAGGTTCAACATATGGCGCAGACTCCTTCGATAAAGGTCCAGCACCTGCATAAAATTTACCTCATTAAACATATGACGACCAATGCGACCCATGCGACCCATTCTCCCCATGCGACCAATGCGACCCATGCGACCTATGCGACCCATGCACCCAATGCGACCCATGCGACCAATGCGACCCATGCGACCTATGCGACCCATGCCCCCTATGCGACTCTAACAACCCTGCGGCTTATGCGACCCTGCGGCTTATGCGACCCTACGACTCTAACGACCCTACGACTTATCCGACCCTACGACTTATATGTCTCGATGGAAATTGACACTCAAATGACCTTTTCACTAAATATTACTTACTTGGTGGAACTCCATCAGGAGCAATGTTTCCCAAATCCTCTTCTGAGCCATCCCCGCTTGGCTCTTTTCTTAACACTGGATTTGGACATCGAAGGAATTCAAAAGTAAAATCACCAACAGTGTCGGAAGATTGGGTTTCGGTGATCGCAATTTTCTCGGCAGCCTTTGATTTTGGATTAGGCACATGAATCCCGACATCCCTTAGAAAGTCTCTAACGGCGTTGATGATTTTCTTCTCCGACTTCCTTATTTCCCCTATTAATTTCTTCTCCAGTGTCAGAGGGACTACAGCATCAGCATCAGCATCAATATCAGCATCACTCACGCTCTCCTTCCTCTTAGTCCCTTTTTCCTTCTCCTTTTTTGATCACCAAGTGACCCTTGTTTCCCTTGTGACCCTTGTGTAATTGTTACCTTAGAATCTCCAATCTGCCTTATCACATCTACATACTTCGGGTTAAAATTGGATTTAACCATCTTCTTGCACATTCTTGGGCATGATCGATGCACATCCACAACCTCAACATACCATCCCTTTCCACCCAAACAAAGGATGGTTTCAAATGGAAGTAACAGAAACATTAAAACAAAATGATAAGAATGCAAAAAGTACGAAAACATTCAAGTTATTCGAATAATATATACAACTTACCATTAGTAGGATCATGAAACCGCCACAATAACATTTTGGTTTCAGTGATTCCCCGCTAACGTGCTTGCGGCAAGTATCCACAATTATCTCGAATGTGTAACGACCCCATGGAAAGCCTTCACAAAATTCCAAGTCATCAACGATGTCAATGAGATCATGGCTGATAGATTTTTCTGCTAAAGGCTTCTGAGCCATAACTTGCGCCAACAACGTCAAAGTTGCCAACCTCTTCCGGTCGTCGGAATTCTTCGCCTTATCAAGCTTTCCAATGACTTGTTCGGGGGTCACCTTTCCACGGCCGAAATGCTTCACCTTGAATGTGACACCCATCATGGACTCCCATCCTATGGGATATGGTCCGCATTTCAATCCGGAAATTAGTGCGTGTTCCACTATAGAGTACCGGATGAGAATGTCGTTTATGACGAACCACAACTCTGTATTGTCCCGTATAATCACGGAGTAATTTAATAGTACAGACATTTGAACCTTCGTCAATGTGGAGTCACATTGTAAGTGAAATAAATGCCTAAATTGTGACTCGTTCTCGAAGTAATGCAACTCCTGATCATTTAAGATTCCTCTCAGCATCCTTATTGTCTCGTGAGGATAACACTTCGTGGTGATCTTGGGAATTCTGTCCATGTGCTTGAATTCATACACAAATCTCGGCTTTGGCGCCACCTGCAAAATGACCAATTACGAATACATTATACTTCTACCGACTTAAACGACCCATGCGACTCAACCGACCGACCCGTGCGACTCAACCGACTTGTGCGACACATGCGACTCAGCCGACCCGTGCGACCCATGCGACTCAAACGACCCTCAGACACTCTGCGACACTCAACCGACTCACTGAGACTCAACCGACCCACGCCCCTCAAACGACCATTGCGACCCATACCACCCACTGAGACAACCGACTCACTGAGTCGAAGATGTTCATGCAACTCGTGCGACCTTTGCGACCTAACCGACTCACTGACACTGACACCCATTTCAAATCAATAAACTGAGTTGAAGATGGTCATGCAACTACTGTGACCCTTGCTACTCAACCGACTCACAGAGTCGAAGACGTTCATGCAACTCCTGCGACCCTTGCGACCTAACCGACTCACTAACACTGACACTCACCCATTTCAAATCAATAAACCATTTTATGACTCGAAAGCTTGCAAAACCCTAGAAATCAAACTACTTACACCCTAGAAATCGAACTACTTACACTTATTGACGCCATTGAAGATTGACTCGTGCTCTCTTCGTCACTGCTGCTGCTGATTCTAGCCATTTTCCTTCTCGCCAACTTCAAATCGATCCCTCTTAAGTTCGACATCACTTATTTCTTTCTTGCTATAAACTTTTAAACAGGTTTCACGGCGAAAAACTGTTCGGCTTTCTCGGTTTCACGTCGAAAAACTGCCGAACGTGGGTTTTTCCACGTTCGACCATTAAGGACAAGTTTGTCTTTTCTTCAGTTTTTTTTCGGATTTAATAATTATTTTAGGGAAGGGTATTTTTGAAATGGTTTAGCCCTATAAAGGTATTTCTGATATTCCGCCTTTTTATTACGTAGCAAGATTTTCATAATGTATTTCATCTTATGTAGCTAGGGTTTCTTCTTCATTATGAACATCATGTATCACCAATAGTTCTACAGTTTTAAATGAGGTACTTCTGAAATAAGTGCTTTACGAACCATCGTAGATGGTTCTTGAGCTTCAAGAACGTCTCCGATGAGCTTGATTCAGTCTAAATACCCAAATTTAGTTAGCTTATAATTGAAATGTATTCTTTTAATCTCTCAAATGTAAGCTAACAAGTTTAATAAATATGTTCCAATAAACTTCGATTAAGTTACATTTATTCTTTAAATTCATTTAAAGAATTTTGAAATAATATATTTTACTAATAATCAATTTTTATAAGATATTTTTAATTTTTTATATAATGCAGACGAAGAGTCAGTACATGGATACTTAGTGCTTCACACATGTGCACCTAAAACATAATAATTTTACATGATTTTTTTCACTTCAGCCGTTAATCAATATTTGTTCATTTGTGAACACACTATATGCTTTCAGAACCGGTAGATTTAGGGAACAACCATTGGGCTCACATGCCCCACTGGTTGTTTTATTTTTTAAAACCTTTTTATTAAAAAAATTAAAATTAAAAGTAGTTAATATAAATATTTATAATTAAATAAAATATTTTTATAAAAAAAACTAAATTTGCCCCCTATATAATTATTTTATAAATTTTACGCCTTCGACGTCGAAATTGATGGATTTCGAACCATTTAGACCCAACCTACCAAATTGATATACCATTGCGATTATGTATTAATTAAAGCGGAGTTTATAGGTTTTTTTTCTTTTAAATTTATTTTTTATTATATATAATTTAAACTTAATGCTTCACCACTTAGAACTTATCGAATCATAATTTAATTGCACTCATATTAAGTTTTTTTTCATTTTCGTACACTTTTTGCTTTAATAGTTTAGTGGAGAAGAACTCTCCGAAATCTACACACTTAACATTAAGGTTGTGTAGATATAATATCGGCACACTTTAGATGTAACACGATAATTACTTATTTTCTTGTTAGTTAAATTTTTGCAAATCCTTCCATGTTTAGTAATTTTCTTTTTTATTAAGTTTATGAAAATCCAACAAACTAAACATAGAAAAACTCGCTCAAAGTATTAAAAAGAAATCTCCTAACTTATAACATTAAATTATTCGAAGAGATAATCTTGTGTCTACAACCGAGAGAGTTGAATAGTTGGACATAAATACCCATTGCTCTCAAGTTTCAGAAATGAGACATACAGTGAAAGGAAGAGTTAGAAAGAGAAGAAAGTTCCAATCTCTTCTCAAGGGTAGCAACGAGAGAAACTACCAGAGAACACACTGGAAACATTTCTGTGGTTTGGGGGTGTACTTCGAAGGTGTTGGACTGAGCATAAAAAAATACAAAACAAGATAATCAATGTGTATGTGTTGATCAGCGGTTTTGCTGATGACTATTGGCTAGGGGAGAGAACTGAAAGTGTAAGAAGGTGAGAGGGTGTCGATACCAGAAAACACAAGTGAGCCTAAGAGTGCAGGGTTTTGGGAAACACGAGCGAGTATTCCAACTGTGCTTGGATACTAGTGAAGTGAATCTGGAAAGTATCTTAATATAACTCTTGTAAAGTTCTACCCTTCTTATTGTAAGTTTCTGGGTTCTGATCTCGGCGACATATAGGGTTATCACACTGATGGCCTAAACTCGTTAAATTTTTTATGTTCACTTTAGTTTTAGTCCTTGGTTGATTATTCTTTTCTTGGATCAAACTATTTTGTATTTCAAATCAAGAGGTGCGAGGTCGACGAGTGTTTATTTCCCAATAATTCGATCCTTGAAACACCAACAAGTCGTATCAGAGCTTGGATTGGCTTTGGGTCGATCTCAGAAGATGTCTTGGCTAAAATCATAATGGAAAAGTTTGATGGGAGAAGAGATTACATGCTTCGGTTTGAGTGAAAGTCTGGAAGATGGAGGTGTATTTGAAGGTGAGGCGGAAGGACCTGAAGAAGTTGGTGAACATGTTGTGACTGATAAACAATTGGTTCTGCAAGGAAAGAAAAGGAAGGTAATAAACAAAATAATCTTGAGTACGTAGCAGACCAAGTTTTAAACAAAATTATCAACGAAAAACTGCAACGAACATATTAAAGGTACTTGACTAGTTATACATGTCTAAATCTCATCCCAGTCGAATTTACTAGAAGAAAAATTTTATGGTCTCAAGATAAATGAGAGCTTATATGTGGATGGCAACATAGATGAATTTCTAATGATAGTGGCAGGCTTGGACAATGTCAAGGTTGATACATTTAAAGGAGCTTGAGTTAGTGTTAACTCTAGAGGTCAAAGAATCCAAGCTGAGGGTTATTGGTTAAGGAGAGTGCTAGTGCTCGAAGGAAAAATAAACCTGGAAAGTAGAGAAATCAGAAGGGATGTAGCTCATGCAGTTCAGAGTACAAGTCAACGAAGGGATGTTGGTTGTGTTGTACAGAAGGACATTACAAGAAAATATGTCTCGTACCAAAATTGGGTAAAAAAACTTATTGGTGAAGGGAATGTTAGATGGTTGGATACTAGATACCAAGTGTTCTTGTCACATTACTCCAAGGAGATAGTGGTGTTTGGAGTTGAATGAAGATGTAGGTGGATCTGTAAAGATGGGCAACAATGTTGTTTGCAAAGTGAAGGGAATTGGAGACCTGAAGATACAAAACAATGATGAGACAAACATGTGGCTAACGAAAGTGAGATATGTTCCACAAATAAAAGAAATTCGTATCTCTCTTGGAACGTTAGGGAGCCTTAGTAGTGGGTTCGAATCCTCAATGGGTCTTCACAAGGTTAATGAAAGAATGCATGGTTGTGCTAAAGGCCAAGTTCTCTCAAGACTTGTATTTGTTGTGGGAAAGACAATGGAGTTACACTTTTGTTTATCACAAAGGGAACAAGTTAAACAACTTGTCAACAAAGAAGATTTGGTATCAATTGGTTCAGTTTTGACCAGTAGGTCAATGAGAGATACTTCGGTTAGATTCAGGTGTCACCTATATAGTTCGGTATGGATTGTGTATATGAGAAATCTCGTAGGGTCAGTTTTAAAATTGAAGAACTGATGAACAAGAATTTAATGACAGAAAAGAGGATAAAGTTCAAAACACCAGTGATGCCCAAGGTATTTAGGGCTAGTGTAAAACCCACTACGAAGAACGTAGTGCACATAACTTCATCATTGAATATGATGTTCTCGTCCAGAGCTGCGAGAGCTCTTTTTCCATAGTCACCTTAGAAAATTTAAGTGGGTCACTAAAGTCTATAACGGATTATGGGGAAATAAAACCAAGAGTTAAGGAATGCAATTATTTAGGATACTCGAGGAGGATAGAAGGTTTCATGGTTTTGTTTCTTAAGGGGAAGAAGTGTGTGTTAAATAAAGCTCAAAGAGAATTCTGAAACTAAAGGTGATATCTAGTTTGTGTGGAGAATCTTTGAAATTTTGGGAGTGTTGCTTTAGAGGAAGTGAGGTATAACTCGGACACAGAAAATGAATCCCCTAATGCAGTGGTGATTTGTATAGAGTCTAAAGTACATGAACCTAAAGCGAGTTTGGAAAATAACTTGCTCGCAAGAGAGTGCCATGAGTGATGGTTGCTACAAGGAGGTATCAAGTGATCTCAATATAAAGGGCTTAGCTGATAAGCAATGGTGAGATTGAAGATCTCGAGGATGCCAAGAGGATTATACGGATAAAGGCTCAGTGGAATATATTTTGAGTTTGTTCAGAATGAAAGAGTTCTTGACTTTGATGGGAGCTTGGTTGAATCTCTATGCTGCCACTAAGATATAATTGTGTAGGGATGGGCGTAGTTTAAATCATCCTACTCGAGTTATGTTGGTACCTTAATGTATGATGAAACTGGAGCAAGACTGAAGCTGGCAAGGGTATTTGGAGAAAATCAGCACGTATATGACCAAGCACATCCGAGGTGCACCCAACATAAAGTTTTTGTGCATCAAGATTCGTAGAAGACGGTTAATCACAAGTGTAGTGATTACTATTGATCTTAATCAAATCAATTGGAAGTTAATATTATAGGAAGTGTTACCTCTCTCAAGTTTTGAGACCAAATTTATAGTCTTTAAGGTGGCAGTTAAGGTAGCTATGTCATTTCAAGGATTATAGGCGATGAGCTGCGATCATAAGGTGTGTACATCCAAGGATTTGGTTGATATCTTTAGTGTCGCGCTTCTTTGGTCAATTAGTTAAAATGTGCATTGGATTAATTCATCGTGAAGGGTGAGTAGTGTAACTTAGATCTGGATTGAGGCAAATGGATGCAGTAGGAGGAAGTTCAAGGTTAGGTGGAGAATTGTTATGTGTAGATTAGGAGATTGATTTCTATGAGATAAACGCAGTAGGAAAGGTTCCAAATGCATCTTAACAAAAAAAAGGTATAACGGGTCTCAATAATAGTTGACCTTGGTTTTACTCAAAATGTGTAAAAAACCTGCGAGAAGAAGTTAAAGTTGCTTTATCTCTAGAAAAATATTGTGTCTACGAATGGGATGGCTGCATATTTGGCAATAAATACCCATTGCTCTCAAGTTTCAATAAGGAGACGGAGAGAGGAAAGAAGAGTTAGAGAGAGAAAAAGTTTCAACTCTTCTCTCAAAGGTAGTGATGAGAGAAACTACTGTGGAATACATTGGAAACACTTGTGTGGTTTCGAGGTGTATTTCGAAGGTGCTAGACTGAGCACAAAGGGAAGTACTAACGGAAATACTCAATGTGTGTGTGTTGATATGCGGTTTGGCTGGAAAATATTGGCAAGGGGAGATAACTGAGAATGTAAGAAGGTAAGAGAGAATGGATACCAGAACACACAAATGAGATTAAGAGTGCGGGATATGGAAAACACGAGTGAGCGTTCAAGCTGTACTTGGATACTGGTGAGGTGCATCTAGAAAGAGTCTTACTATAACTTTGGTAAAGTTCTATAATTATTATATTGAATTTTCGGGTTACGATCCCAAAGAGATGTAGAGTTGTCAAAACGACAACCTGAACTCATTAAAACTTATTTTGTTCGCTTTATTTTTAGACCATAGTGTTTTATTCTTTTCTTGGATCGAAGTCTTTTTTATTTCAAACCAAGATGTGTGAGGTAGACGGGTATTTGTTCTGTGAAGGATATGATCCATAATGGACATGGGCATTCTGCTGACATATGAAGCCTACTCTAATCTGGAACATATGAGTTCCAACTTTCTTTTCATGGCGTTGACTGATCTATATGTTGAGGCAAGCTTGCATATGCATTTCATGCAAATATTTCACCGAAAGCTCGAGACATTATCCGGAAGTGTCTGAAAACTGAACCTCAACAAGTGTTTAACCGTGGGTGAGCACCTAAACCACTCATTTGTCAAGAGGTCATTGTAATCGTTCTGCTCAAGCTAAGATTCAAACTTCTTATGCTTAGAGTCTCGATATATCGATTCTCGAGGAATATTTGTCATGCCCTTGATTTTGGTTTGCAATCGTCTTCAGGTAAATAGTCTGGTTTATTCAAAACATAAATGCAATGCAGGTGATATCTAAGTGATTCGAAGCCTTAAAGAACCATTTTTTTGTAGGGTTCTAAGCACGCAATGAAAGTATATTTTTAACAACCTATATTGAGATTTAGTAAGTTTTCATGTAATTTTGTTTTGGTTCTTTAATCAAACAATGCATTGTCTGAAACCACCAACCATATGTGAGTTTAAAACATTTTGATGCAAGCTTCAATGATTTGAAACCTTCACAAATAGACCACATCGAGATCGAGCAATGCTATTAACTATTGATGTGGTTCTGATGTGAATACTCAAATATCTCTCGAATCAAATAGTATTTCTGCATAACATGCTTATATATTCGAGAAAACTTTTCTTCATTCACCTGAACTATCCTCTCAATTTTATCTCACAATAAAGGGATGGATTCTTTAATCGAATGTACCACACCAAATTTCATTAACGATGTTTCTCATCCATATTGCTTTCATTCTTGTCTCACATGCAACTACATATTCTGCTTCAGTTTCCAAGTCAACAACATTATCTTGTTTGGAACTTCTCCAATTCTTTGTTCCACAATTCAAGCAAAATATATAGCCCGATATGGATTGTTGTCATCCTTATCTCATGAAAAACTTGAATTGTTGAACCCTTCTACTCTAAGTTTGAATCTCCGTAGATGAGAAATTGGTCTTTAGTCCTTCTGAAGTACTTAATAATGATTTTTACAAATTTTCAATGTTCCTCACCGTGATCCAACTCGACCTAAATCGCTACACATATCACGAAGACTAAATCATGTTGCATACATGTCATGATGTAATAATTTCTCCCATTATGCTAGAATATGGGATCATATTCATGTGCTCTCTCTCATCTTGAGTTTTGGAACAATCCTCCCTATAGAAAAGAATTCCAGTATTTATTTGTTAATAACACATCTTAGAATTTTCCATCTTTGACTTCTATATGATGGTATCTGCATACATTAATTGTGAAAGTCTAAACAACCGTCTCGGTCTACCTCTATAGATCTTTATTCCCAAAACCTTGATCGTTTTTCCTAAGTCTTTCATGTATAACTATATGGACAACCAAACCGTAATCTCTTACAAGGATAGTACAATATTTTCTATTAGTAGAATGGCAGCCACATATAACACAAATAAAATATCATTTCCCCACAAACCTTCTTATAGAAACATAGCTCTTCTTCGCATCTAACAAAGTTGAAATTTTCAACCATTCAACCGTTTTGTTAGGCTAAATGTTCTAACTTTGAGAAGATTTTTTAATCAATAACTGATCCTTACAACTAACACACCATGTTACACATGGACAGTAACGCGAAACCCTCAGATTGAGTCATATAGACTTATTTTTGCATCTCTTCGTTAAGAACAATTTTTTTCACATCTACCTTTTCTTTTAATCTAATACTTTATTTTTGTAGATTTTAAACCACCCATTTTTCAGGTTAAAAATAATTGTTTTCACATCTATCGATTGGTTACTGCAATTATAAACCCAAGATGCAAGTGATCTTTTAAACCACCCATTTCTCAGGAGTTTACTGAAATCGTCTTCCTCATGCTCAAGTTGTAGGGTTCCTAAGCACACAGAAAATCATATTATTAACAACCCAATTATATGATATAGTCTATTTTGTGGAATTTGTTTTCCCTAAACAATCAATATTTAGTTCGTACCAATAACCTTGAGCAAGTTTAAGACATTTTGATGCAAGCCTCAATGACGTGACACCTCATCGAACAATCCACACTAAGAACAGGCAATGTCCTCAACAATTAACGTGGTCTTGGATCAAAAGTCTCTAGAAATCTCTAGGTTTTCTCTATTTTTTCTCACAAGTAAACCTTTTCCATAAAGTTTTGTGTTAATTCTACCTCTTAATTATGTATTTGGGTTAATTTATAACATATTATAATTAGCATTTTGCTCAATTACAGAGCTACTCATAATTTTCTGATAATTACACTTAATGCATCAAACTTTCACAACAATCTCTAACTTGTGCAAGAGTTAATCTATATTCACTACAAAAAAAAACTCGCAGATTCCAACAGATGGGGCAACGGATCCGTCCATTGGAAACAATTAGCAACGGATTGTAACAGAATTGTTGATATTTTCAACGGGACTAAATCCGTTGCAATCCATTACAAATTTCAATGGAGTTGTAACATTGTAACGGATATTTTCCGTTGCCATATCCGTTGAAATCCGTCGCGATTTTTAACGGATTGTCACGGATTTAGTCCGTTGGGAATATCCGTTGGAATACCCGTTAGAAACCGGGAAAGGAATTACAACCGGCATCCGTTGCAAATTGTAACGGATGCCCGTTGATATCGTAAATTTCGAGGTTCAACAGTCGAATTAAATTACCATGATGGAGCAATGGGCATCCATTGCATTTTCCAACGGATGTCCGTTGGAATATTAACTATTTATTTCGGAACCTAGGGTTACTCTAAATCATCAATGACAACCATCTTAATATCTATTGTTGAATCCAAAACAATTTTCATAAATTGTTTAACCGCCGGGATCGGGAAAAGGATTCCCGACGGTTATGCAGTTTATGAGGGTTGTTTTTGAATACGATAATAGACGTAAAGATGCTGGATAATTTTGACGACGGAGGTGTCACCGGACTTTGCTTCTAAGTTGAAGCCATTTCCTAAATGTTTTTTCCTTAGGTTATTGTTACAATAGTGTAATTGAAAAAGAACTTAATGAAATTGAAGTTGAACTTTTGACATATTACGTGTTATTTCGGTTTTATTCAAAGTTTGAGTTCGATTACATATTTCGCGTCATTTCAGTTTTTGTTCACTGCTTGAGATCGAAATTAAATGAATTATAATTACAAAATGTTAATTCATAAAATCTAACTATTGTAATATGAAAACATAACAGATTTGTAAGCACTTTCAACGGGCATTAACCCGTTGGATAAGATTTCAACGGGCATCCGTTGGCATTTGGCAACGGATGCCTGTTACAATTTGCAACGGATGCCCGTTGAAATTGTTAATTTCGAGGCCACCGGTTTAAATAAATTCACGTGAACCTCCAACGGGCATCCATTGTAATTTCCAACGGATGCCCGTTGGAATGTTCACTATTTAGATCATACCAAAGAGTGCATCAAACCATCAATAACAAAAA
>CM071872.1:29490509-29513142 GCA_036759665.1 Gynandropsis gynandra | reverse complement strand
AAGTATGTTACGTGCAATATCCAACAACATTGAAACGTCGAAGAGAGGAGTGGTGGGTCGTAGTAGAGATCAAGCCACGAGGGATCATAAGCTCTGATGATAAAGAAGATGTGTTGCAACCCGATCATCCGCAGCCAATTCGTTTAATTGATACAGATCGCGAGGAGATTCTTGCGAGAAATGACATAGACGGAGAACTCATATGCGATTATGAAGACGTTGAACCGGAAGATGCTGAAGATGAAAACGGCGATGAATTCAATCAACAAGAGAAGGAAGACTTGCCCATCGATGAATCTACTGAATAAGAAATTTAAATACAATAATGTCTATTATGTGTAATAAATGTAGATGATGTGTAATGTTCATGATGTGTAGTAATGTATATGATGTGTAATCGAACAATCGAAATGTTAATACAATCGAATAGGTTATATAAACGATGTTAGATGTATTAAAACTTATAAGTATCTAATAATAACGGGCATCCGTTGAAAATTCGTAACGGATGCCCGTTGATACACGAACTCGCCCCCGACACTTAGAAAAAAATTCTAAGTTTTCCACATTTCCAACGGGCATCCGTTGCAAATTTTCTAACGGACACCCATTACCAATGTTCTAACGGGAATCCATTGGAAACTTAGCGGTCGAAACCATTCTAATAGGCTTCCACTGGTATTTTGTAACGGATGATCGTTAGCGAAATTGCAACGGGCATTCGTTGCGATCTCCAACGGATGCCGGTTAGACTAGGTAATGATGCCTACCCTAGTCTGCAGATTTTTCCAACGGGCATCCGTTGAAAATCACAACAGATGCCCGTTGCGAAGGGAGACGAGCCGCCATTTAGCAATCCGTTGCCTCGGGAACACGCATTCCCAACGGGCATCCGTTGGAATTTCCAACGGATGTCCGTTGGGAATGCAGGCGTCGCGTCAATTTAAAACCCGTTGAACAGTTCTTATTTCAACACAAATCACAATCTCAAAATCCTCTCAAATTCACATTTCACCCACGAACACTTCGAAATCCTTAGAAAAACAATGAGACCGAGACGATTTATAGGATCGGGGGGTTTATTGGCTAGTTCCGCGAGAGCTTCTCCCCCGCCTCCACCACCACCATATCGTCCTCCTTCATCAGAATCAGCACCTCCGATATTTGATGAAGAGGACGATATGGTAGATATCGATTCTTTGATCGATGATTTCGATGGGCATCCAAGCCTTCTGATTATTGATCCAGAACATTCTCCTGGGACGTTATGGTAAAAAAATTACTATTTTCATTTGTATTATTATATGTTATAAATATTATCTAACTTTGTAATATTGATTAGCAGGTTTGATGTTGATGATGTAATGAAACACACAAACAACATCATTATCCAAGGGTCCTTACAGGACGAGTTATACTATTCTTAGCAAGTTACGCCAGAAGTTGTGCACCAAAGATGGTGGCGCACCTTTATAGTAAGTTTTTGATTAAATTAAATTTCAACATATTAGTTATATAAATATATGTTATAAAACTAAAGATTTTATAAATATTTTTGCAACGCTCATACAGATGGAGGTGAAAGGATACGTTGCGCATCTACACAGCATGGATGCACGACATGCAAGCGTGGTGCGCCTGATGATGAACGGTGCGAAATTCAACTCTTACACTAAAAGTCGCAAACCGAGGTGGGAAACGAAAGCGGTTTTCAGTAAAATGATTCGGCATTGGGAGTCCGCAGAATTCAAGGCCAAGAGCGAGAAGGCAAAAAAATATCGCTACGGTGAGAAGGTTCCCGGAGATGGTCCGCATCAAATGGATCAAAATCGTTCCAGAAACGAAGAAAAGAATTGGTAAATTTTTTTATTTAAATTTTTTGTTTATTTAAATATTTATCTAACGAACTTTATTTTATATTACAGATGCAACGGATAGAAAGAGAACCGACTCTTCTTGAGATGGTATTAGAAACCCATGCCAAGAAGAAGCTGATTGTCGGAGAAGAGGTCTTCGATCCTCGAGCGGAGCGAACCGTGAGAGCTATGACAGAGAAGATCACACGGCAATCTCAAGCTTGCGGTTCAAGCCCCGACGAACTCAATCCTTTACAAAAGGAAAAGGTTTATTTAGAGGTAAAAGTTCATTATTTTATTTTTCGATTATTAATAAAATAATTTGTAAAAATCTAACGTTACTTTTGTTTGTCTTGTAGTCGGTGAGACCGTATAAGGGTCGTCTATACGGTATTGGAGCGCTTCAAAAAGATATCATCGAGGACACCACAACGGTACCTCCCGTAGTGCAAGAGAGTTTCACGCAACAACGGAGGATCGAGGAGCTCGAAGCCAAAGTTCAGCACTTGGAGAGCATCATCGAGTTGATGCGGGGCAAGGGAGGGGATCAACGTCGCAAGAAGAACCGGGTCCCGAGTCGGATGCAACGCCATCTAGAGGTGATGGCGATCAGAGAGACGATATCGACCGAACCGATTTAAACGAAATGTAATAGGATTGATTGGCGTCGTTTTAGTTTTAATATTTTTTTTGTGAACAATTTAATATTTTAATTTAAAACTTTTTATTTTAAAAAATTTATTTTTTATTTTTTTACAAAGTTTCCAACGGATGCCCATTGGAATATCTAACGGGCATCCGTTGGACGCTATTTCCCCCCAAATGGTAACGGACGTTCGTTGTCCTTTCTCGCCAATTTGCAACAGACGTCCGTTGCTTTTTCCCGCCAGTTTCCAATGGATGCCCGTTGGAAAGCTAAATTCCCGCTCATTTTGCCGCCTGGATGTCAACGGACGTCCGTTGAAACAGTGTAATGGACGTCCGTTGCCCATTTTTCAATGGTCGTCCGTTGCAAACTTGCAACGGGCATCCATTACAAATATTTTCAACGGGCGTCCGTTACAACTTTTCAACGGATATTTCCGTTGGAATATCCGTTACAATTTTGCAACGGATCCGGATTTTCAATGAACGATTCCCAACAGACAGAAATCCGTTGGAAAGAGCCCTTTCCAATGGATTTTAGGCATTTTCCAAACGGAAATGTCCGTTGAAAATTGCTTGTTTTTTGTAGTGATTATAATTATCTAAGTATATGTATCTTATACACATATTGATATTCATATCTCATATGGGTAACTCGGAGAGGTATCCATTGTAAATGGATTGATTTTATATCAATTATATTCTCGATACTAGCGAAAATATAATTTAATCTCACATAGATTATCAAATAATCACCAAGAAAGATTAAAAGGTAACTTATAAGTTACCACATGACAAAGAACTCTAACACCTAAATCTTTCTAAAAATTCCTATTGATAGATAAATGTCAATTCAACCATTAGAAATTCTCACTTTTGATAAGTTGAATGATCACATTGCTATGTGTATCTCCATACATGTAATTTATTAATAGATATATATTAATTTTTATCCAATAGAAATCATCACATATATTTCTCTATGATGGCCTTGATCATCCATTCTGCTCAAGGATCAAAAGAATTCTTGTTTATAGCCCTTTTCATTAGTGATAGATTTGTTTTTAGCATGTGTCCGACCATAAGCTAAAGAAGCATCTCTTGTCTCTCCATCCTCTACATTTGCAATATTGAAATATTAATTCGAACAAATAAAAAGTTTAAATAAACAATATAATAATAATGAATTTAAATACTTACCAATTCTTTTTTCCAAAGGACCGAATCCTTTGATAACCCATTAAAATTGTAGTAGATGTCTCAGTGGTGCACTTTCAATGATTTTATGTTGACACTCTCAACGAATTACAATGGATATATGACCGTTGATATACGTTGAAACCGTTGATATTTATTTCAATGAATGAATCCACTAATCTATCCATTGAAAATTATGTGTATTTTTCTAGTGTTACTCCTCCACGATTCAAGAAAAATCTATAGCCTAACGTGAATTTTTTGTCATCTTTATCTGATGCAAAACGTGCATCGATCGACAACTCTAATTCCAAGTTATGATCTCCAAAGATAAGGAATTGGTATTCCGTCCTTTTCAAGTAATTAAGAATGTTCTTCGCAAATTTTCAATATTCCTCACAAGTATCAGTATGTTATCTACTTGCTACACTTAGTGTAAAGTCTAAATCAAACCGTATACATATCATATTGTACATGATGGCTCCAATTGCACTAGCACACGGTGTCCCACTCAAACTCTCTCTCATCTTAGATTTTAGGACAATCCTCCCAAGGAAGAGAAATTTCACGCATAGCTTTAAAAATAGTATGAAATTACTTTTCAGTGTTATAAAAATCGTTGGGCGCTAGTCAGACGGTCCATCAATGCCTAGCGACTAGTTGAATTAGTTAGCGACTAGACGGTTTCCTTTTTCTTATTTTTTATAACTCAATTTTCAAAAATGATTTAAATCATACAATTTTGAAAAATACCAAAATTTACAATATTAACTTGATCCAAATATCATTTTTCTATTACAAATTATATATAACAAAAACCTTAAAAATATAAAACCCTTCAATAATAATAATAATAATAATAATAATAATAATAATAATCCAATAAAATAAAAATATCACATATTTTTTATTAGTTAGATAGAAACATCTCAAATTTTTGGTCCCACTTTACAGTGAGACGAGTACACTCAAGAAAGAGAGGGTTGAAGTCATATTGCGTGATCCCAACAACGAAAACGACTCCATGAATTAGCCGTTGCAGCGTTTCTCACCTCTATTTTTTCCCCAAAAAAAACCCTAAAAATTTCAAACTTCATATTCAGGGATAATCTCGCCAACAATGTCGGATTTTGGATTTCTATATGATACAGACGATTCAGCTATAGAGGAGCTGATTTCGCGGGCTAAGGAGCTCTCTGTTCTTGAGCAAGTCGCTGCAATAAAATATTCTAATTTCATAGGATTTACTAGTGGAACCCTGACAAACCCAAACCCTTTCTTCAGTCTTTCTTCGGTCTTTCCACGTACACTCCATAAATATATTTTTCAGGAATTTTTTCTTTAAATAAGTCATCTGGGCGACAATTTTCGTGGAATCGGCCGTCCAGACGGGGATTCAAAAATATCTAGGCCCCGACCGATTTATATGTCCGACTATAGTGTATTCAGGGCGGTCACTTGTCGTCGAGCACCTAGACAGCGATTAATCGACTACCCAGAACGCGTTTCACAACACTGCTATTTTTACAAACATCATTTTTCTAATACTCCATGATTATTTGCAACAAACTTTCAGGCATAGCTTTCCAAATAAATATCTGCATTTGCAAATATTGTAATTTATTTATACTCATCAATATTGATGATAAGGATAAATGTGACTGACCTTCATGAAAACTTTCGTATATAGGTTGTTTTGTTGCATCTAATAGGTAAAAAAATCATTGCGCGTCATTTTTTTATGTCTCTTCCTATGTTTGCTCTACACTAAGCATCTAACACCATTTCGACATATAAATTATTCTTCATTTCTGCTATAACCTCATCGTTACTTGTTTCAGTTTATTGTAATTCTTGCAGTATCACGCCTCAAACGCCATTATCTCCACCTTGCAAGAACTAAACTTGATAAATCTCTGTGAAACCGAACTTACCAAGGTGTTTCCAATTAATATCTTGATTGTGTTACTTCATACTTTTCCATTTTTTGTATATATATAACATTGGGTCATGTTATTAACGCAAATCATCAATATAAAACTCATAAATTATTCCAACCCAAATAAAAATTCTTGCGTAAATTTAGACTTGAATTGGTAATAATAGACAAAATTAGCTCCCTGTAAAAATAGTGGCATTTTTAATGACTACTCTTTGATGCCAATGGATAATCGTTTAAATGCAATGGTCAAAATGTTTCAATGGTTATATCAAGAGTTTAAATATTTTAACAGGCATCTGTTGATATTACCAATAGATAATCGTTAATAATTTCAACAGTCATCCATAGGAAAGCTTGAGATCTATTCAATAGGCATTCCAACATATTCCACCGAGTATTTTCAATGTAAAAACACATTGAAAATTTGTTGGTACTTTCCAACAAATCTTATCCTTTGATAACCCATTAAATTTTTTTGAAAAGATGCCTCAATGCTGCACTTTCGTTGATTTTTTGTTGACATATTCGACGAATTGCAATAGATACATAACCACTAATATACTTCGAAATGGTTGATATTTATTTCAATGGATGAATCCATTGATCTTTCCATTGAAAATTATGTGGTCTTTTGTAGTGTTAGTCCTCCACGATTCAAGAAAAATATACAGCCTACCAGGAAATTTTTTTCATTTTTATCTGATCCAAAACATGTATCAATGGACCATTCTTATTCCAAGTTATGATATCCAAACAAAGATAACGAACTGGTATTCAGTCTTTTTCAAGTATTGAAAATTGATCTTGGCCAATTTTCAATGTTCCTCACAGGTATGAGCTCGGTACCGACTTGCTACACTTAGTGCAAAGACTAAATCAACTTGTATACATGTCATATTGCACATGATGACTCCAATTACACTGGCACAGGGTATCCCACTCAGTCTCTCTCTCATCTTGGATTTTAGGAAACTCCTCCCAAGATATAGAAATTGCAGGCATAGCTTTACAAATAGTATGAAACTATTTTTAAACATTAATCTTCTGATGTGCCATGATTATTTGCAGTAAAATTTCATGCATAGCTTTACAAATAAATATATTTTCAAGTTTTTTCTACTTTATTTTTTATTTTATACTCATTAATATTGATGATAAGGATAAATGTGAGTGACATTTACGACAATATCCGTATATAGGTTGTTTTGTTGCATCCAATATGTCAAAACCATTGTGCATCATTTTTTACGTCTTTTCCTGCATTTGCTCTACACTTTCGGAAAAAGAATCTAACACCATATCGAAATATAGATTGGTTGTCGTTGCTGCTAAAACCTCCTCATTAATTCTTTCGATTTATTCTTATTCTTATAGTGTCATACATCTAACGCCATTGTCTTCACCATAGAAGAAAACTTGATAAATCTCCGTGAAACCGACTTTATAATTATAAAGGTATTTCCAATTGATATATTGATTGTGTTACTTCATATTCTTCCATATTTTTAACATATATAATATCGGGTTGTGTAATTGACGCAAATATTGCATCGATATAAAACTCAGAAATTTTTCCAACACAAGTAAGATTCTTGCGTAAATTTAGAATTGAATTGGTAATAATAGATATAACTAGGTCTATGTACAAATAGTATATATTCAATGACCATTCTTTGATACCAATGGATGACCTTTGAAACACAATGGTCAAAATTTTCAAACGCTTACATCACGAATTTAAATATTTCAACAGACATTCATTGATATTATTAATGGGTAATCATTAGTACTTTCAACGGTCATCCGTTGAAAAGCTTGACATATTTATAATAGGTATTCCAACATATTCCAACGAGCATTTTCAATGGTAAAAACTCATTCAAAAATCGTTGATAATTTCCAACGTATCTATCCTTTGATAACCCATTTAAAAAATTGCAATGGATGTCTCAATGGTGCACTTTCATTGATTTTTTTTTTGGCATTTTCAATGCATTGCAATGGTTTTATGAATGTTGATAACTGATGATATTTATTTCAATGGACGAATCCAATGATCATTCAATTGAAAATTATGTGTGTTTTTTTTTTCTTTGTAGTGTTACTAATTCACATCCAAACATCTGCTCAGCCCAAGTAACCATATGTCATATCCTTTTCACTAAAACAACTAAACAAGCACCTGAAATGACCTAAGTAGATTACATTTGAAGGGTTCTCGACTAAACAATCCTTTGCACGACCTACTGAATTCTTGAAACCAAATTTTATGTGAAGAACTCAATTGAATAGTTTATGCGCAATCCAAACGAAGTTGTTGCTACAGTGAAGGCCAAGCAATATTTTGCTCGAACTAAGTGAATTATTTGTTTTCAGAGCATTGTTTTATTTTCCAATAGGAATCGGAACCCTAAAATGACGCTCGAGTGAATGACCATTTACTTGTTAAGTATATTTCGAATAGGAATCGTGACCCTAAAATGACACTCCTTTCCTTGTATTTTAAATTATTTTCTTTGGTTTTTCTATATAAACTTAAGGCACGCAATTTTCAGATAACTAAGTTTGTAACATAGAGATTTGTATATTATTCTTTCAATTTCGTTTAGACCTAGTAATGGAACTCTTGGGCTTGAGTTAAAAGTGATCATTGACTCATTAACACTACATCACAAGTGTTGTAACGTGATTGACTAAAGGGGTGTCTAGTCAAACTATAAAAGGAGTTTGGATAGCTAAAAAAAACCGAACAAGTTTCAAATTCTTTTCTCAAGTTATTAGAGGGTTTTAATTCCTTCATGTTATTACTAATAATATAATATCGATCTACGTTCATATAAAAAAATACCAAAGTGTCGTTCTTCATTTAGAACTATCTATTAATTAGTTCTTTACTTTATTCATATTAACTATTGATATACAGTCATCATAGGATTCACCAAAAATAGAAAACAAACACATACAAAAAAAGAAAAAAATAAAGAGCATTTGAAAAAAAAAGTCATTCGAAGGTTTATTCAACTTCTGAGTGTCCGGATTTCAGGTTAGAAGTAGGTTTGTCACGTCATACATTTGTAACATTAAGGTTTTGTTTGATTCATAGGGATGTAATCAAGATTTTGAGTCCTAAAGTTCTCATCTAGATTGAAAAAAGAAATCTAAGAGAAGGACATGAAAAGCAAGTGCAAATGGAGCGAGTAACACGTTTTTGAGTGATTTTGAAATTCGTTTATCTTTTATATCTTTTATCCTTTTTTATTTTTTCTAATGAGTTTTATTGTTTTGTAGCATCTTTTCCTTGTTAATGTCAGGAAATCATCGTGATGAACCACCACAAGGTGAATGAGCGGTGTTGGTGTATATGCAGATGCAACTAATGATGTTGCAGGTTTTTAGGATAATGGAAGATGAACTTACGATCCTTAACCAATGTGTTGACCAGATGGAAGATATTGCTCGAGATGTTCATCAAGAACAACCAAAGTGAGCACCACAAGCTGCTCCAATGGGGAGCATGCTATTGCTACATGGGATAACATGCTTACTTACTCACTATCATCAAGAGGTTAATCAACGTCTAAATCAACTATTAAATGGTAGTCAGAGCGTGAAGGACTACTACAAAGAGATTGACTTCTTAATAATTCAAGTAAACATTGAGGATGATGGAGAGGCAATTGTGGATCGATTTCTAACACTTACATTCAAAACCATGTGGAAATGGTTTGGCAAATGGAACATGTGCAACAAGACCGAGCAAAGCGTGGAGGCACCATGACCAACACCGCTAGGTACTAGAGACATTTTATTGCAAAACCATAATATAAAATATTTCAAAGTATCAGGGTTGAGGTCACTTTGTGAAGTAATGAATAAACAAAAGGCCATGGTAATTAGAGATGATATATGAAACTACATCAGAGGAGGACCTTGAGCTAGAGGATCCAAGGAACATGTATGATTTTGATGAGGATTATGAAGAATACGAGGTTGTGAAAGGACGTAAAGCATTACATGTACAAGCTAAATTGGAGGCCATTGTACAAAGGCAAAACATCTTATACCCTCATGGATTGATCAAAGATGAATTGTGAAATTTTATCATCGATGATGACAATTGCACGAATGTGGAAAGGGCTTCACTTGTTGAGAAGTTGAGATTACTTACTACAAACCACCTAGAATCGTACAAGCTTGAATGGTTGAATGACAGTGGTGAAACCAAGATGCACCACCAGATCAAGACCATGTTTATCAATGAGAGATATAAAGATGTGGTTCTCTACAATTTCATATTGATTCAAATGAAGAATCTGTTCTTAGAACGACCTTGGCAATTTGACACACCTACACAGCACGATGGCATTAGAAATAAGTATACATTCGACCTCAGAAGTAGGCAAGTTCGACTAATTCCACTCATGCCAAAGAATGTTTTCAAATATCAACTCAAGATGCTAAAGAACAAAAATAGACATCATCTAGAATAATCATGAGGTAGTTCACGAAAATGGTGTGATCTTAAGAGCAACCCAACATGTCAGCAAAAACCCATGAGCAAAACTTTTTTTCTTCTAGGGTGAGCGAGTTCAAGAAACACTAATGTACAAAAAGGTTTTTTAACTAACAAACTCATTCACTCTTATGTTTATGGCAGGGATTCAAATACTTATTTCATGGTGAAACTAGTTCGCATGTAGTTATGGTCATAGAGTGATATGCAACCTCGACAGAAGATAGAGAAATAATATGTTGCTTCTTCGGTTTCAAAAATATTAGAGAAGGACTAAATTGAATAAAACAATCCATTAGAGATTGATGAGTTAGCTTACAACCAGTCCAATCATAATCACATTGAGATGACAGTTATAAGGTAGAATCAAATCGAAAAAGAATGTCTTGTCCAAGATTGTTTTTAAGATATCGAACAACTCAAAATGTCACATCGTAGTGTTCTTGTCTTGGAATCTACATGAATTGTGAGAGGTTATACACAGAATATGACAATTTCGGACGTGTAAATGCTAAATAAGCTAATCGACCCACCAAATGACGATAAAAAAAATCATTGTCATCTAACTAAAGATGATGAATCTGACCTACTAGGGAATGATCCGGTTTTGGACCAAGTGTACTAGTTTCTTAGATGATATACAAAGCATAAATTTGTTACAAATATAAATTCTTTTAGGATTCCTAAAACATATTTTAGAGTATTGACGTTCTTTGTTTGAAAACAGCTACCAAGATAATCTTTAAATGCACGAAAAGCAATAGAGGAATTTCCATGATAATAAAGCCATCCATATAGACGAGCACATCTAAAAAATATAACATGAAAAGTATATAAAAAGTGAATGATCTGAAGTTGAAGGTCAGAATCTATACCTTTTCAAAGAATTTACAAGCATATCAAACCAACAACACAACGCTTGCTTTAGGCCATATAATGATTTTCGTAAGCGGTAAACAAGAGACAAATCTTATGGAGCAAAACCAGGGGGAGGTTTCATGTAAACATCTTTTTTTAAATCGATGTGTAAGAAAGCATTGTATTCATCTATTTGATGTAACTCCCATTGATGAATGGAACCAAGAGCAAAAAATAGTCGCATCGTTACCATTTTTGCAACAGGAGCGTGTCTTGTAACATTCAATAGATCCATCAGAACAATACTTAATTTTAAAGACCCTTTATACTTCCAAAAGCTTTCTTGCCATGTGGTAAACGTTAAAGAGTCCATGTTTGATTTTGTTCGAATGTATAATTTGAAGACGCATTGATGTCGTCCAATTAGCATCAGGCAAGACTTCATAATATGAACAAGGTTCTCGTCCAAGAGTAATAGATGCTAAGAAAACACGATGAGGTTCTAAAAAATTGTGCAAGACACAAAATCAGAAATCAGATATATAGGCAAGGAAACTACATGAGTAATAACTTGAACTGTGTTGATAATAAAATCATGTAATTTTATGGACAAAATTTTTTTGCTTTGCCCCCATTCTAGTTTAGTAGAATCCTCAGCAGAAACCATTGTAAAGTCACCATCTCTAGACTGTAGGGGAAAGCAGTCTTACGTAATAGTAGGTATGGAAGCAGCAATCATTGATGAAGGTAAAGTCTTATCCAAAGTAGGCCATGTACATTCTGAAGCCAATGGAAGAGAAGAAACAGGACATGGAGAGTCGTTGTGATTGTGGAAAGGAAATTTGTTCTCAGAAAAAATAACATCATGGGAAGACGAAAAAGATACAACAATCAAGATGATATACTCTCCTTCCCTTTTGACCATAAGGATAGCCAATAAAGATGAAACGATTATTGTGACTTGTAAATTTGTTGTCGTGTGTATATTGGTTATGAACATAAGAGAAGGATTCGAACAAATGTAAATGCTCATAGGTTGGGGTGGAACCATAAATAATCTCATACGGTGTTTTACCATTAAGAAGAAGAAATGAAGTAATGTTAAAAAGATAAGTCATTGTAAGGACACTTTCTCCCCAAAACTCTATTGGTAGATGAGACTGAAAAAGTAACGATCGTGCAACTGGAATATATCCATGTTTCCATTCAATCCTTCCATTTTGTTACGAAGTGTCCGCTCAAGAGGTTTCATGATGTATGCCTTGTTCGAGAAAATATCGATTAATGCACATAAATTCAGTTTTATTATTAGTTCATATAGTTTGCACATTTTCTCCAAATTTTTTATTAACCATAGCCATGAACTATTGAATATATGCATTGACCTCATTCTTGTGTGTCATAAGATAAAGCCAAACACCTCTTGAAAACCATCCACCATTGTCAAAATAATATGCTCCAAAAAAAGACCATATACGATATGGACCCCAAACATCACAATGTATTATCTGAAATATCTTGGTCGATGTATTGCTACTTGTAGGAAAAGTATTACGTGTTTCTTTTAATCTCATGCAAACATCACATGTCTTTTCAAAAACTTACTACAAAGAGAAATATGAAAAAAAAATATTGATTCTATTATTTACTAAGTGATATGTCCAAATTGTTGATGCCAAAGATCCAATGAGCAATTGATTTGTCTAGATACAATTGCCACCATATCGACACTTCAAAAATAATATAGATGTCACTGCTCTCCCACTCTAATCAGCATCTTTGAAATCTGATCTTGAACAACGCAGAATTTGTGAGCAACTTAAATAAGAAAATCATGTTGTGCCAATAGCTAAGATAGAGAAATAAGGCTGAAACAAGTCCTTTAACAAAGAATACATCACGCAAGATCGGATTACTGCCAATTTGAACACTTCCTTGAATAGTAGATAATGTAGTTTGGTCGTTGGGAAGAATAATGGAACATGGTTCCTTATCATTTCAGAAATATACATGAGTAATGTAACATCACCAGTCATATAATAAGAACAACCATAATCAATAATCCAAGAAAGCTTATCGGTAGCACCAATCTTGTTGGTGTTCAACAATGTAACCAAAGTATGTCATTGCTCTTCAGAAATCCCTAAGACAAATTATATGTCAGTACAGGGTTGAATCACTGAATCTTTGGTGATTTTTTCCGAGTAAGAAGAAGACATGATGTTGTGAATATGAAAACTGTCGGCTGAAACCAAAAATCACCTTAGGAAAAAAACATTCCAAAAGATTTTTTTTCATGCAACACAACCAAATAACCACCAGCCAAAACAAATGTTGACCATTGCTGGAGACGAAAGAATAAGCCGCTAATGAGACTAGAACTCAAAGAGATGGAAGAGGAATGAGGGGCGATCAAGTCAAGTCGAGTCGAAAAGAAATAAGGGGTAGTCGAGTCGAAGAGCAAGTTTCGTCGTTGGTCGAGGATGGTGTTGGTCGAGGAGAGAAAGGATTTGCGATTGAGTGGTCGATTGAATCAAAGAACAAGCGTTGGTCGTTGATCGAGTCGAGCAATGGGTGAGTTGAGAAAGAAGTCGAATAAAATACGGATGCACTAGTCAGATCTTGAAAGGGAGGACAAAAACGTCAGTTAAGGTTGATGTGGTTAATCTCAAGTAATAAAATACCTAGACTAATGCTTCCGCAAGAATATGGATCGTATAGTATCAGGGTTGAACACGAGGAATCGATGCAACTATAAAGCTAGTAACTAATGAATAGGACGGTAAAAATCAATGAGTGTTTGGAATGCAAATAAAGATAAAGTAACTAACTAACGAATTCAACTCAATGAATTTAACACCACAGGTTTCGAGAGATGCACGATGATACAACAAAGTTCTAACATGATCATGTTCTTAGATATTATCACGAGTTCAGGGAATTCAAGCTCTAATAAAGGAACTGACTGGCGTAGACTTGTCCACTACCTAGCGTGCATACTACCAATCTTCCGATTACGTAATCTCACCTACTAGACGCATTAAGACTGCTATCCTAATCCCTACATTCAATCGATCGACCTGACATAGATTCTAAACCGATTAAATCCTAAATCATGGCCAAGTTCCAAAGTCTAATCCCCTGGCGTAGATTCATTAGACTTCTATAAGCATTCCTTTGAGTGGCATACAAGAACAAAATCATTAAAAACAACCAATCAATCCGAAAATGATTAAACACCAGAATCATTCATTCAAGTGGCGTACAGGAACGAAAGCATTAAGAACCACCAAGCATTAAGAAAAAGACTTTGTTACATATCGGCAAAGCTCTTTAACCTATGACTATGGTCGGACATGAACTTAGAATACGAAACACAAAAGATAATAATATTCATCATGGATATTGAACGAGATTCCTCCCTATTCTATTACTGATATCTTCAATAGCTCCTCCACGATCCAGCTTAATCGCTTCGTCCTTTGCCCTTGTGTGCGTTCTACTCTCTCTCTACTCTCTCTCCTCTATTACGTCTCTCTACTCTCTGTGTTTTCTCCTGCATTTAAGTCTGAATGAAAACCTTCTACTTTGCCTTCTTTTCTTCTCTTTTCCTTTTTCTTTTCTTGCCATTTCATCTTCTTTCCCATTTTTCCATGCTTTTCCATTACAGTAACTAAATTTCCAATTGTAATCACGCGGCCAGAACTTTCCTTTTTCTTCTTCGGCGTCTGCAGCTGCAACATGCCCGACCGAGCACAAGAGTGAGCTCGGTCGGGCTCTTCATTTAATCATAGCCCGGTCGGGCTTCATACATGTTACGGTCGTGCTGCACGTTCGGGTCTTTTGTTGTCTTCATGAGCCCCGTTGGGCTGGAATGGCTGCACGAGCGGGCTATAGGCAATGCACGGTCGGGCTGGTGGTTGCACGGGCGGGCTATAGACAATGCACGTTCGGGCTGGTGGTTGCACGGGTGGGCTGTGTAAGCTGCAGGGTCGGGCTACAAGTTATCTTCAATGCTCGGTCGTGCTGGTAGTGCTTCACGGTCGGGCACTCCATTCTTTTTGTGTGTTTAGTCGTGCAGGTTGGTGATGTAAGGTCATTTTTCGTATTTGCTCGTGTTTACTCGTATTCATGTTTGATGTATTTGTTTCCTGCAAATACACGAGAAAATGATGAAAGAGGACTAAGTCATGCTTACTGCTTCGTGAACTAACTACGAAAATAAACTAAAATACTATAACAAAATAGACGTTATCAAACTCTCTCGGGCTTGAACCTTTGCTCATCCTCGAGCAAGACGAGAACTATGCAAGAGAGGAGTTTGACAACAACCAGAAACTAGCATAATCAACTCGAAAAGTCAGCCACCCTACGCAACAACGCGTCACACGAACATAGATCTAAGCGCACCGAATTTAGATCCCTATCTACCGAAAGCCACTAACCGTGGAATCCTACACATATCCTAAATTTCATTTTATTAACCCTTAGACAACATCCAAACAATCTCCATACCTATTCTAATGCGCAAATAGTTCGATACCATTCTTTAAAACAATCATTTTTCTTTTTCGGTTCTTTTTTCTTCTTTTCAGTTTCCACACATTTTTTTTTTTGAAACTTTGCACTTGGTTTCTAGGACGTCGGAGTTGAAGAGGACAGCCTTCTACTTAGATCCAAGTTGCCAATTGACATACTCATAAGGTCTTGTAACCTTAACGGAGTGAAGAGGTTCCATCATTGCTGATGTTTTCTTTTGATTAAACTATTGTGAATACGCATCGAGTCTAACCTTTAGGACGTAGAAAAGCGTCTCAAACCACCACTTAGACCCGAACCATCAATATTGATGCACTCATGTCAATGTAAGGCTGAAATAGTTAAAGAACTTATTCTATTGACAGCAGAGTGTAAGTGCGTGGAAATATAATGATCGAAACAAAACAAAGAATGAACGGTATGCTCGGAGATATAAGTGCTTGGGAATGAAACCTAGGAGTCGGAATACAACTATAGGCTATGATTCATGCACGACCACTAACTAATTGATATCTAAAGGTATGTTTCAAGAAACCTAGAATTTTGTTCCCGATTCGACAAAGTTGCACAGAGGTGACTAAAGTTCGAAACTTTTCGTACTAGATATCCGGTGTTCAATACCTAAGAGAAGCACTAACATGCAAAAACTCGGGGAAAATAAAGGAGATAGAAACATGTGCACCTGATGTGTGCTTGCTTTCCCGAGTTGATGCAGCAGGGAGTACGCGTCTATCCTTATGTTGTGGATGATGTCGAAGTGAAAAACCAGTAACAAAAGTCACACAGTCCGAAGGAGACAGTACGATACATCGGGGTTGTTGGTAAGGTGCATGCTTGTGCAAAGAATAAGATTCGAATTCTAAAAAATTTAAAACGAAATAACTAAAAGGATATGGGGCTCGGGTTGAGAAGCGCTTGTTTAAGGTCACAAGCCTGACCAAGATGTTATTTATCAAGTGGACGTCCTCGACATCATCGTGTGCGTAGCATCTCACGTGCATAGTGTGCTCGATAGGGTGTAGCACGCGGATCAGTTGGATTCCTTGCACGATCGGTCATGTCCTCTCTGAGCTCGATCGTGTTATTCCCTATGTTGGGGGCTAGAACGTGTTGTCCAATGAATTTGGTTGAGCTATCCATAAGTCCAGTTATGCACTCCATAAAACTGGTTAGGCGTTCGTCTCTCGTTTCCTTGAACGTCTCTGGAATTTGTTGTTGCGTGAGTCTTTGTGGTGAAGGCTTCATCTTCACCTTGGGTACCTTATCAATGCTACAATTGTGTGCTGGACGTTTGGCGTAGCTTCTCGGGGTCTCGGGATTGTTTATATATTGATTTGCATCGTATTTAGCTCGAGTTTCACGGAAGTTTCGGTTGAGGGGTTCCTTCTCTTTTCGTTGTTTAGCAGTTCATTCGGGTCCTTATATATTCCTTCTCTAGCTGATAGGAAAGTCGTTTCTAGAGAATCCATGCTCCCAACTTCTTGAAGAACTTCCTCGGCTAATTTCTCCAAGACGTCGACATGGAACGCGAAATCGATAACGCACTATTGCTCAAGTGTGTAGTTTAAGATGAACTCCACTTCATCCTTGGGTTTTTTCTTATGCTCATCAATGTCTATAGCCTTATTCACTGTTGTGTTAGATTCTTCCCCCTTTTCGAATATCGAAGGAGTTGAATGATCCACCGTTTTCATGCATTGACGTTGTGGGAATGGCAATGGAGGTGGCCTCGGATCTGGTTTTACGTATTTTGGCTCCTCTTTCTCATCGGTTTTCTTTTTGTGCTCTTTAACGTTACTGTCCTTTTCCATTGTTGTAATAGACGTTTCATTCTTTTCAAATGTTGAAGGAATGGGAAGATCTACCGTCTCATCACTCCTTAGGTAAATTTCGTTGACGTGCTCATGGGGATTCACTTCCGGTCTTCCCGGTAGAATTCCTTGCAGACGTGCGGCTTATTGCGCTAATTGTACGATTTGCGTCTCTACGTTTCTAAGATGAGTTTGAAAGCTCTCTATCTGCTTCTTGGTGTTATCTTGATCCCTCATCAATTTATTCTTATTTTGTTGCACTTCCATCAACAAGTTGCTTTGATTTTATTGGAATTGGAGGAGACGGGTGAACATGGTGTTGATGTCAGGAGCTGTTTTGGATTGGTTTGGATGTGGCGCACATGATTAATACCCTTGATTTTGAGGCTGCACTCTTGGCTGTAAGTTCTGATTTCGTTGCATAGCTCTGGCTGAAAACTTCTCAATCGATGTTGCGCGTCCAACACACCGTCGAAGTTCCTGTACGGGAAGCTTGCGTGATCTCTCCATCCGGGGTTGTATGTGTTCCTGAAAAGCTAATTGTAACTCTCGTAGTTCACTTCTTCATATCCCTGAACTTCTTGTTCCCATGATTGCTCCGAGTAATGTGGACGGTGTGAGTTAGAAAACATATGATAAATTTCAGAACTTTGATTTTTTACTTCAGCTTTACGGGCATACAAAGGATATACCTCATTCATGTTACCTCGCAAAATAAAGAATACAAAATTCGATTAAGCTCCGAGAGGTTAAAAAATTTGACTCAAAAAGAAAGAAAACAATAGCAAAAAATACGAAAAAGAAATAAAGACTCCGGAAAGGACTATATCCTAATTCAAAAGTATCCTTACTCTAAAGCCGTAATCAATTTCCTGGCAACGGTGCCAAAAACTTGATGTGGTTAATCTCAAGTAATAAAATATCTAGACTAACGCTTCCGCAAGAATACGGATCGTATAGTACCAGGGTCAAACACGAGGAATCAATGCAACTCTAAATCTAGTAACTAATGAATAGGACGGTAAAAATCAATGAGTTTTGGAATGCGAATAAAGATAAACCAACTAACTAACTAACGGATTAAAGTCAATGAATCAAACATCACAGGTTTCTAGAGATGCACGATGATGCAACGAAGTTCTAACATGATCATGGTCTTAGATATTATCACGAGTTCATGCAATTCGAGCTCTAATATAAGAACTGGCTGGCATAGACTTGTCCACTATCTAGCATGCGTACTACCAATCTTTCGATTGCGTAATCTCACCCACTAGACGTATTAAGACAGCTATCCTAATCCCTACATTCAATCGATCGACCTGACTTCGATTCTAAACCGATTAAATCCTAAATCATGGCCAAGTTCCAAAGTCTAATCCCCTGGCGTAGATTCATTAGACTTCTATAACCATTCATTCGAATGGCGTACAAGAATGACAACGTTAAAAACAACCAATCAATCTGAAAACGATCAAATACTATAATCATTCATTCAAGTGGCGTACAAGAATGAAAGCATTAAGAACAAGACTTCGTTACATATCGTCAAAGCTCCTAACCCATGGCTATGGACCTACTCGGACATGAACTAAGAATACAAAACGCAAAAGATAACAATATTCATCATGGATAAAGAACGAGATTTCTCCCTATTCTATTACCGACGTCTTCAATAGATCCTTTGCGATTTGGTTTCGTGGCTCCGTCCTTTGCCCTCGTGTGCGTTCTGCTCTCTCTACTCTCTCTCCTCTGTTACGTCTCTCTGCTCTCTGTGTTTTCTCCTACATTTCAGTCCAAATGAAAATCTTCTGCTTTGCCCCTTTTTTTCTCCTTTCCTCTTTCTTTTCTTGCTTTTTCTTCTTCTTTCCCTTTTTCCATGCTTTTCCATTACTATAACTAAATTTCCAATTGTAATCACGCGGTCGAAACTTTTTTTCTTCTTCGGCATATGCAGGTGCAACATGCCCGACCGGGCACAAGAGTGAGCTCGGTCGGGCTCTTCATTTAATCATAGCCCGGTCAGGCTTTATACATGCCTAGGTCGTGGTGCATGTTCGGGACTTTTATTGTCTTCATGAGCCCGGTCGGGCTGGAATGGCTGCACGGGCGGGCTGTAATCAATGCACAGTCGGGCTGGTGGCTGCACGAGCGGGCTGTAGGCAATGCACGGTCAGATTGGTGGCTGCACGGGCGGGCTGTAGGCAATGCACAGTCAGGCTGATGGCCGCACGGGTGGGTTGTGTAAGTTGCACGGTCGAGCTACAAGTTGTCTTCAATGCCTAGTCGTGCTGGTAGTGTTGCACGGTCGAGCTACAGGTTGTCTTCAATGCCTAGTCGTGCTGGTAATGCTGCACGACCTGGCACTCCATTCTTTGTGTGTGTTCGGTCGTGCAGGTTGGTGATGTAAGGCCATTGTTTGTATTTGCTCGTATTTACTCGTGTTCATGTTCGATGTATTCGTTTTCTACAAATACACGAGAAAAGGATGAAAGAGGATTAAGTGATGCTTAATGTTTGTGAACTAACTATGAAAACGAACTACAATACTATAACAAAATAGAGGTTATCAAAGGTATCTCAAATTTGCAAAAGAAGATGAATTTCGTAGGCATCACTCGAACGTGGGCGTCGATCATGGATGTCGATCGGAGTTGCAAGCATATCAAAGTGTCGAGATAGTCAAATCTGGAATAGAAGATGAAGTCATGGGCAATCATTTTATTGTGGGCGCCGGTTGTTGGTGTCGGTCATTGGAATCGGAAGAAGAAGTCACAGTTCAGAGGTACAAGGCTTTGGTCGTAGATGAATGGGAGAAGAAGACGAAGCGTCAATCGATGATGAAAGAAGAAGTCGATTGGTCGGAGATATATGGTCAACCAGTTAGAAATGAAGAATGGTTCACCAGAAATTTCACCGGAAATCGTTGAAATGAATAACTGACCGCCGAAAATTTTATCGGGAAAAAATTAAGTTATTGCTAAAATACAAAATGCGTCTATTTATAGGTTTTCTATATTCTTATATAGACTTTACAATTTAAGCAAGTATTTGAATATCCCTACAATATAGAAGATATTAACAAACTCTAAATGTCTCTAAGATATTAACAAACTCCTAATAACTCAAATATATTAACAAACTCCTAATATCTCGAAGATATTAACAATTCATAATCTCAGAGATATTATCATATCTCCTAATGCCCCATTCAAGTTGGAGAGTGCAAATCGTGATATCATACTTGAAAGAAAAATATCAATATCCTTCTTCCCCTATGCTTTGGAAAAGATCTCGACGAAATAATTCAGATTTTTCGAGTGTCAACATAGTCGAATTAGTCGGATAGCTCCTCGTACAAGTTGATATGTAGTAATTCAGAGCGACCGAGTTGGATTCATCATGTGGATTTTTGTCTTCATCGGTTAGAGCTAGATTTGTATGGTTCATAGAGTCGAGTACAAGGAACAACAAGAAACACGCTCCATCGTAATTTTCGTGAATTTCAAAATTTAAAAACGTGTGTTATATACTTAACTGTTAGAGTCTTCGACTTTATACTCAGTTTTTTAGTCATAGTGTGTCAATATATCCTGACATGGGATCTTCAGTAACCCAAACGGGGTCATCATCCTATGCCTATATGCCCAAGCATTGGATCATCTTCGATATGTTGCGTAGACATGCAAAAATTAAAATTAAAAATGTAAAACGAAAATAAGCCACGACATTGTCCTTCGTAAGGATCTTCATCGTCATTTTCATCTTCACCATCATCGTTAATAAACATATTTAAAAAACTAAATGAACCTGAAAACAAAAAAGATTTTAGATTGTGATAGTTTGTAAAGATCAATTTAAAAATATAAATGTTTATTTGATTTATTCATCATCTTTTAAGTTATATTTATAATACACATATTTAACTATATATAAATCATAAAAAATATTATAAACTAAATAAATATAATAACAAACATACTAAAAATAGAATATATATTCTCTAATAATATATTTATTTAATGTTCAACTTATCTAGACAAACTGAACGAAAATAAAAACATGATGGAAATCCATGATACATAAGGTGACGTTAGATCCAATGGGCTTTCATCGAATAGTCCACAAAGCCACACGCACTAACCATGAACCCTTTTTTATCGCTTTCCATTTGGACCGACTGCTCAAATATCTTATTTATTCATATAATCCTGAAGTATCAAAGACTACCTCGATAGCTTTTATCTGGACCGGTTATATCTTCTGTGTTATACAACGCATCCATGCATGTCCACTGGTTTTTTATTTATTTATTTATTATAATTTGTATTATTATTATTAAAAATTCAATGAAAATCACAAATGTATTCTAGAAATATCATATATATATATATATATTAATTATTGTTTTGTTTTTATATACATGAATATTATAATATTGTCAATTGAACCTATAGAAGAATAATATATAAATGTATATATTGATTGTCACGGGTATTTTCATCGATGAAAAAAAAAAGAATATAATATATATATATCATTTTAGAATAAATTAATATATTACTATTATTATTATCATCGGGCGGAATATCAGAAATACTTTTATAGGACTAAACCACTTCAAAAATACCCTTCCCCAAAATAATTATTAAATCCGAAAAAAAAACCTGAAGAAAAGACAAATTTGCCCTTAATGTTCGAACGTGGAAAAATGGAAGTTCGGCAGTTTTTCGACGTGAAAAAATGCCGAAAACGAGAAAGCCGAACAATTTTTCGCCGTGAAACCTGTTTAAAAGTTTATAGCAAGAAAGAAATAAGTGATGTCGAACTTGAGAGGGATCGATTTGAAGTTGGTGAGAAGGAAAATGGCTAGAATAAGCAGCATCACTGGCGAAGAGAGCACGAGTCAATCTTCAATGGCGTCAATAAGTGTAAGTAGTTCGATTTCTAGGGTTTTGCAAGCTTTCGAGTCACAAAATGGTTTATTGATTTGAAATGGGTGAGTGTCAGTGACAGTGAGTCGGTTAGGTCTGGGTGAGTGTCAGTGAGTCGGTTAGGTCGCAAGGGTCGCAGGAGTTGCATGAACATCTTCGACTCAGTGAGTCGGTTGAGTAGCAATGGTCGCAGGAGTTGCATGACCATTTTCAATTCAGTGAGTCGGTTTTCTCAGTGAGTGGGATGGGTCGCAATGTTCGTTTGAGGGGCGTGGGTCGGTTGAGTGTCGTGGAGTGTCTGAGGGTCGTTTGAGTCGCATGGGTCGCACGGGTCGGTT
>CM071872.1:29439689-29458688 GCA_036759665.1 Gynandropsis gynandra | reverse complement strand
TCCGGATTGGGTTCGGGAGAACCCGAGGAACCCGAGGAACCCGAAAACAAAAAAAAACCCTAAGTTTTCCTCCCTCCCCTTCTTTATGAACAAGAACGAATGAATTGAATTTACGGATTTTTTATTTGGAACTTTTTTTAAATTTTTATTTGGTATTGTTGTTTAAGGATTTTTAGCATTGTATGTTTTTAATTTGTTGTATGTTAAATTTGGATAGGTAAATATTTTTAAAAATTTTAAATATTTAAAAAAGTTTAAATATTTTTAAAAATTATAAAATTTAATAATAATTATATATTAAGAATAAGATATATCCTTTTAACCGAATCAGTTTCATCTTTTTCCCGTTCTCTCCTGTATCGTCTCCAACCTTTTCGATTCTTCATATACATTTTGTTACTCTCGTTCTCATTCCTTTCCCTCCTTTTATTTTAGTCCATTTCTCATCGCCTCTCTCCATTATACATAATTTCGGTCTCTATCTACATCGTCTCTTTCTTTCATCAACGGTCGTCGGCTTTTCTTTCATCATCGGTATTTTTTCACACTGTTGTCGGCATCATGTTCCTAAACATTTTACTTACTATCTCTTCGTGTCCGTTTACATCATGTTCTCTATCTCTTCGTGTCTGTTTACTTACTTGTCGCTCGGTGCCTTTTTCCTGCCTCAACATTTTAAATTGGACGACTTAAATCTCACGAAGCATGTTTGATAGGAAAAAATTCAAAAGTTACGACAAAAATATATCTAAAAGAAAAAAATTCAACGATGGCTAGTGATGGAAAGGTCTGTTGCATTTTCTTTAGAGCGAGTACTGGTGGAAGGCGGTAAAATAAAGGGATGAGAGAAAAAAATACAAACCAGTCACCTGATTGAATGAAACAAACATAAAAAAAGATGGACACTACAACGGTTTGTAAAAATCCAAATGAAAACATGGTGTAATCCAAAAATAAATTAAATAATTTTTAAATGAATTGTTGAGATTCATCCGTACAGATCCAACGATCATAAAATAACTCTTTTCTAAATAACAATAAAATATGATATAATGATCAACAGAATATCAATATATTAAAAAAATTATCTAACGATTAACAATACGATACGTGGTGAATCACACTCACTTGATCCTGTGTTATAGTTACTTTTAAGATATAGTAATTTTTGTAATTATAATTTATCAAGATGATGTAATTTTGATAAATTTAAAAAGTTTAAATAAAAAATATAAAATACATACAGTTTGGATATCAAAATAATTTATGTTCATTAGTTCGACGTGGGTATTTCCTACGAATGATCAACCATCAGCTATAGCACGCAAAGTATGCCTTTGGCAGTCCAAATTTGTATATAAATCGAAATTTTCATTATGACTAGAATATAATATTACCATGGAAAAGTGCTCATTTCTATATTTCATATTTAGCGGGAAAAGTAAAGAAACATAATTATCGTTGGGCCCCACGGACCCCATACGTGCGAGTTGGCACGATGCTTCCTTATACAGCCTATATAAGTTCATTACCTTCACACCTCTCCTTCTCGTCCGCAGATCTCATCTCCCAAAGAGAGAGATTAAGAGACAACCCTCATTCCCTTATCTTATTTACGATATTGCCCCCCATTCCCTCCAATGGCGGCCTCCGTCGATAACCGCCAATTCGCTCGCCTTGATCTCGCTAGTAACGGCGTCGTTCGCTCTTACAAAAACCGTTCCGATTCCCCTAACCGGACAAACCACCAAAACGTGAAGAAATCGGTCCCAGCAGCCATACCGGACGATGACGACAACGACGACGTCTCGAGCGATGACGAGAACGAGACCCACAACAAGAACGCCCTCAACTACTACAAGGAGATGATCCGCAAGTCCAACAGCGAACTGGAGCCGTCGATCTTGGACCCCAGGGACGAATCAACGGCTGACAGCTGGATTGAGCGCAACCCTTCGATGGTCCGTCTCACAGGGAAACACCCCTTCAACGCGGAGGCTCCGTTAAACCGGCTCATGCACCACGGCTTCATCACCCCCGTCCCGTTGCACTACGTACGCAACCACGGGCCTGTTCCCAAGTCCCAATGGGCCGACTGGGCGGTCGAGATAACTGGGTTGGTGAAACGCCCCATGACACTCACCATGGACCAGCTCATCTCCGAGTTTCCATCGCGAGAGTTCCCTGTGACCCTAGTTTGCGCGGGGAACCGCCGCAAGGAGCAGAATATGGTGAAGAAGTCGAAGGGCTTCAACTGGGGTGCAGCGGGAATTTCGACCTCCGTGTGGCGCGGGGTCCCACTCTCCGACGTTCTCCGTCGCTGCGGCGTCGTTAGCAAGAAGGCTGGAGCCATGAATGTGTGCTTCGAAGGGGCGGAGGATCTTCCGGGAGCCGCCGGAAGTGGTGGATCCAAGTACGGAACGAGCATCAAGAAAGAATACGCCATGGATCCTTCAAGAGACATCATTTTGGCTTACATGCAGAACGGTCAGCTCCTGACGCCAGATCATGGGTTCCCGGTTCGGGTCATCATCCCGGGATTCATCGGGGGAAGGATGGTGAAATGGTTGAAACGGATTATCGTCACGACCCAGGAATCCGACAATTATTATCACTACAAGGACAACAGGGTTTTGCCTTCCCACGTCGACGCCGAACTCGCCGACGCAGAAGGTAAATATACATAGAGACATAAATAGACCTATATAGAATGGTATGATATATATATATGTATATATAGAATGGTCTGATATATCTATATATATATACACATATATCTTATGGGGTTTCATGCCCACTGTCATATTTTTGGCAGCTTGGTGGTACAAGCCGGAGTACATAATAAACGAGCTCAACATAAACTCGGTCATTACAACACCGTGTCACCAAGAGATTCTCCCGATCAACGCTTTCACCACCCAACGACCATACACCTTGAAGGGCTATGCTTATTCCGGTAACTTTTTTTTTTACTTTATCAAATTATTTAAAAGTTTTAGAAAATAATAATAATAACATTTAACAATTAAAAGGGGGTGGGAAGAAGGTGACACGTGTCGAAGTGACAATGGATGGTGGAGAGACGTGGCAGGCGTGCGAGTTGGACCATCCGGAGAGGCCGAACAAATACGGCAAATACTGGTGTTGGTGTTTTTGGTCTCTGGAGGTTGAGGTTTTGGATCTGCTTGGGGCCAAAGAAATTGCTGTCCGCGCCTGGGACGAGACTCTCAACACCCAGCCTGAGAAGATGATATGGAATCTCATGGTACGTGGTTCAAAACATCCCCAAACTCATGCCACGTGGATTGGCGGCTTGTCTCACCCCAACCTGGATTTATTATTTTTCTTTGATTTTTAAAATGTGCGTTGTCTTTGATGAAACAGGGGATGATGAATAACTGCTGGTTTAGTGTGAAAACTAACGTATGCAAACCCCACAAGGGCGAGATCGGTATCGTCTTCGAGCACCCGACTTTGCCTGGAAGCGAAGCCGGAGGCTGGATGGCGAAGGAGCGCCACCTCGAAAATTCCTCCGAGGCACCTCCCACACTGAAGAAATCAGTCTCTTCGCCGTTCATGAACACCACCTCTAAAATGTACTCAATGTCCGAAGTCAAGAAACATAACTCTGCAGATTCTTGCTGGATCATCGTCCACGGACACATCTACGATTGTACTAGGTTTCTGAAAGATCATCCCGGTGGTTCGGATTCGATCTTGATCAATGCAGGGTCGGATTGTACGGAGGAGTTCGACGCCATTCACTCCGACAAGGCCAAAAAGTTGTTGGAAGATTACCGGATTGGGGAACTCATCACAACCGGTTATTCATCTGACTCGTCATCCCCCAACAACTCGGTTCATGGCGCGTCGAACACACTCTCACTTTTGGCTCCGATCAGAGAGACGGCTCCGGTTCGTAATGTCGCTCTGGTTAACCCCCGGGTTAAAGTCCCGGTTAAACTCGTCGAAAAGACTTCGATCTCGCATGATGTTCGCCGGTTCCGGTTTGCCTTACCGGCTCAGGATATGTTTCTTGGTTTGCCTGTTGGTAAACACATCTTCTTGTGTGCCAACATTGACGACAAACTTTGCCTGAGAGCCTACACGCCATCGAGCACCGTCGATGTGATGGGCTATTTTGATCTTGTGGTCAAGATTTACTTCCGTGGAGTCCATCCGAGATTCCCGAACGGTGGACTTATGTCTCAATATTTAGACATGTTGTCTGTGGGGTCTACTTTGGAGATCAAGGGACCACTCGGTCACGTTGAGTATCTTGGCAAGGGTAATTTTACAGTTCACGGAAAACCAAGGACCGCCAAGAAATTGGCGATGTTGGCCGGTGGAACCGGTATAACCCCGGTTTACCAAATTATCCAGGCGGTTCTCAAGGATCCTGAGGATGATACTGAGATGTATGTGGTGTATGCTAACCGAACTGAAGAAGATATCCTTCTGAGAGAGGAATTGGATGAATGGTCCAAAAGATATCCAGATCGATTAAAGGTTTGGTATGTTGTGGAATCAGCTAAGGATGGGTGGGAATACAGTACAGGATTCATCACCGAGGCGATTCTTCGAGAACACATTCCCCTTGGATCGGAAGGCTCGGTTCTTGCTTTGACGTGTGGGCCTCCACCGATGATCCAATTTGCGGTCCAACCGAATTTGGAGAAGATGAAGTATAATACCAAGGAGGATTTGTTAATTTTCTAAACTATATAGACCAGTTGTTGAAGCTTCCAAAAAATAGAGAGGGTTTCAAAACAAAGGGCTATCAAGCCTAATTAGTGTTATAGATCAAATAAAATTGTGGATATATTTGTTTTGTAAACATGTATTTTTGTAATTTTCTTTTTAAAATAATCTTAATACGTTGTATTTGTATCTCTTGTGGATATATAGGTCAGGCCGTGTGATCGTTATACTATCATTTTGTATGAATCCAATACATTGTTTATTTATTTATATAAAATAGTAATAAACACATTTTTTAATTTGTATTTCATATTGGCACAAAAGCAATATTTTATAAAACCAATGCAAGAAGTGAACGAACCAATCCTAGAAGTAATATAAAACCTTAGATTTCACGAACGAAATACAAACACATATCAGCTCATAGGTGGAAGATTCCAATGGATATAAGGGTCAAGCGCATGAAGTTATTACCCATGATTGTGGATATCCTCCCTGGAAAGGATATGTGGTGCGTGGAATGGGAACGATGGAGATGAGGAAACCAACTATTAAGGCCATGGTTACACCCTTGGTTCCCTATGTTGTCATGATACAAAACCGGTCACAGTATTGTCATGGTCTTACGACGGTTGATACACGACATGCTGAATAGGTGGACCTTGCTGGTGAGACGCCATATCCGCAGTAGGGCTCAAGGTGGCAAGGAGAGCCAGGTGTGTGGTTCACGTTCACAAGATTGTGGCAAGGCAAGATTCTCGTAAGGATCGACATAGATGGAAAACATCCATTGAATCGTAAAAAATTGTTCGACACTTCGAAAAAGTTCACGGTTTTCCATTTTTGAACGGACATCGTTGGTATTTCCAACCGATGATCGTTGAAATTATTTACAATGTATCAACGGTCATACGCTGGAAGATTTCAACAGTCATCCGTTGGAAGATTTCAATGGTATCCATCGGCTTTTTTAAATGGACATCCATTGTAAACTTGCTCTGGATATTCGTTGGAATAGGTAATGATGAGCTATGCTCTGCCTAGGTAGCTCGTTGCATCAAAAATATGAATTCTAATGGATACAAATTCAAAACAAGAAATATAACTGCTTCATTATACGTTTGTTGCCTCAGGAACATTAATTTCAACGGGCATCCATAAACATTTTCCAACGGATACCTATTGGAAACTCCGCCGTCATGTCAATAAATAAATTCCATTGTCTAGACGTCATTTCCAAATAGTTCAATTTTCAACACAATCTCAAAACCAAACCAACAAATTCTCTCAAGCACTAATCTTAAAACCTTAAACACAATGAGAGCTCCACGATTTATCCGTCACAGTGGATTGTTGGCGAGTTAGTTATGCAGGAGCCCCGTCACCACCTTCTCAGTCACCAGATCGGTCTTCGTCACCTATATCGACACCACTGATATTTGATGACAAAAATGATATGGTGGATATCGATGCTTTGATCGATAATTTCAATTAGTGTCCAACTATTCCCATCATCGATCCCGAACATCGTGACAGGATGTTATGGTAAAATACTAGTCATTGGCACAGATATATTTACATTAACTTTTAAAATCGTATAATTTTTTTTAGACGTGTAGGTTTGATGTGGATGATGTTCTACACACGAAGTACAACATCATCCAAGATTCTTTGCAAGATCGATTGTACTATTCTTTGCAAGTGACGTCAGAAGTGATACACCGCCGATTGTGGTGTACTTTTATCATAAGTGCTATAAAATAATTATAATTTAACATTTTTATTGAATTTATGTAACAAATTAATTGCTTTAAACTTAATTTATAGGGCCCATATAGAAGGCGGAAGAAATACACATCACACATTTATACCGCCTAGATGCGGAATATGCAAGTTCAGCTGCACTTGATAATGAACAAAGCCAAGTACAACTATTACAACAAGAACGCCAAACTGGCATGAACAATGGACAAGGTTTTCAACCAATTCGTCTAATATCAAAAGTTAGAGGTCTTCAAGGCAAAAAGCAAAAAGGTCAAAAAAGTGTCGATACGATGAGAAAATTTCCGGGGATGGTTCGCATCACCATACCTCAAGAGCGAATTCGTTCCCCAATAGAAAGAAGAGTTTTGTAAGAAAATTTTCTTTATAATTGAAATTTATTTTCTATAAAAATATTATCTAATCATATTATTTAATTGTTACAAATGTAGAGGATAAAAAGATACGAGAACCGACCATCGAGTTCGACGCAACCCCTTCCCAGGCATTGCAGAAGACAGAGACGAATACAATGTGCCGATTTAGATGATATGTAGGCAATTCAAGTTTAAATTATGTATAGAAATTTGTATATATAAAAATATTTTTTATTATTTAAAAAAATCTTTAGTTTATTCAACGAATCCCTTTTGATAAAAGAACACAATTATCAATGGGCATCCCTTGGAATTTGTGGAAATTTTCTTGCTAAAAACTAATGGATATCTGCTGGTAATTCAAGCGAACAATTTTAGCGGATATACTTTGCCATTTCTGCAACGGATGACCGTTGGTCGTTCAAACGGTCATCCATTGCAATTTCTAACGGGCAACCATTGTAGATTCCAATCGACCTATCCATTGCAATCCCTTAATGATTTTCAATGGATCATGTCCATTGAAATAACATTGCAAATTAGAACGGATGTAATTTTTCAACAGTCGATTTCCAACAGGCTGTAATCCATTGCAATTTTTAACGGGCATCCATTGTAGATTCCAATCGACATGTCCGTTGCAATCCCTTAATAATTTTCAGCGGATCATGTCCATTGAAATAACATTGAAAATTACAACGTATGTAGTTTTTCAACAGTCGATTTCCAACAGGCTGTAATCTATTGCAATTCTTTTGAAATTTTCATTTCCAACGGATAAAGAGCCATTTCCAAAGGATTTTGGCCGTTGCAAATGGTCTCTTTTCTTGTAATGAATTATCTAGACTAATGCGTAATGACCTACATATTAGATGCATTACCGCTTAATTCTCACTCCTACATCGGTTAACTTACCTCTCGATATGATTACACATGTCTATCTAATGCATTATATTAGACCTAATTTGATGTCTCCATCTAAACTAAACCAACTGACAATCAACTTATGGGATCCATCACAAACATAAAAATTCAAACAAGTATTAAACCGTAGAGTCAAAAACAATAATTTTGATTATTTAAGTTCTTAAGAATCATATACACAATATTGTATTCTACAATAAGGATCATTCCTATGGATTTACATCTTAAAGCTAAATTACAAAAATGAACACGTTAAGTGAGAGAGTTTAGCAATGCTCACTCGATCCCTCGATCTGTTGCGGCCATGACCTTGCCTTTTTCTCTCATCAGTCTGTACTTCTCTTTCTTTTTTTTCCTCAATTAACGTCCCCTTTTAACAAAAAAAGCCTCCATCCTTCTTAAAAAATTTAAAATCTGAATTTTAAGTGCTCGACCGATCTGGCATGTGCTCTAGCTGAGCGGTAGGTTATTTTGCGTTTCTCTTATGCAAATAAGATTCGTGTTTGATTGATTTTGTTGGATCGCTCAACTAAGAACAAGATCGCTCGGGTCGATCGAAATCTCAGGACAAAAGTGACCTCTAGATAGATGGATGCTCAATCGAGTTGCCAACCGCTCGGGTCGAGCAAATTCAAGGGATGAATTAGAGTAGGTCACCAAAATCTAGAGTCAAATCTAATCATTGGTGTGAGATCTTTGAAGATAACAGGGAAGGATCAAGAGATCTATACTCTTTTGGTAAACTAATTATGTTGGATGCTTCAAACTACAAATATTAGAAATTAGAGATGTGTGCAAGTATCATAAGTACTGACGAAGATGCTTGGGGTGCAGTAACATATGGATGGAGTCCTCCAACAGTGATAGAAGAACATGGAAATGTCAAAGAGAAGCGATTAGACTGATGAACTCCAAGTGAAAAAAGGAATTCAACTTAGAATGCGAAAGCACTTACAACTATTTTTTCATCTATATAAGTTTAAGTAAATTCAAAGATGTAAAAATCTGCAAAGGATGCATGAGATACTCTGGAAACTTTTTATGAAGGCGCTTCAAGTGTTAATAGGACTCGGCTTTACATCTTAGAATATGAATTCAAGGAATTGGAGATAGGAGAAAATGAAAGTGTTAAACTTATGTAGTAGGATGAATGAAATTGAAAATGAAGTAAATGTACTTGATCAAGCATTTTAAAGACAAGAAGCTGGTGAAAAAAATTACTAAGATGTCTACCAAAGAAATTTCATTCAAAGAAGACTGCAATGAATATGTCATTAAATAGTGATACAACAAGCTTCAAAGAAATTGTTGAAATTTTGACAACATATGAATAGGAACTTCAACATGAACAAGGTTATACATCCAAGGTTGTGAACAGAGGAGTTGTTCTTCAAGAAACTAATGAAAGTTTAAGGTTAAACAATATGGAAGAAAATGTAGTATTGCTAACCAGAAAATTTGATGAAGAAGCATACATGAATCAAGCGGTCTAATAGTGAGGATCAATCTACTAAGAGAGAAGAGAAATCTGAGATTCAATATCATGAATGCAAAGGATTTAGATACTTCAAATCAGAATGTCTAAGCATTGAAAAAGAGAAAGTGTGTTAAAGAATCAGTGAGAAACACATTGTTACAACTATAAGGGTTATGGTCATACCAAAAATGAATGTGGAGGTTCTAGTACAAACAAAGGAAAATCCTTAATCACTTACTATGAATCCAGTTCAAATTCTGAAGAAAGTTGTGAAGAAGATATGACAAGTTTTGTAATTGAAGAAACTGAAAGTGAAGTCAATATCACTGAAGAATGTGAAAATGAAGAAGATGAAATGGCTGTTGAAACTATCTACAATGAATGGTTGAATATGAGCAAAATCAATATAGGACTTGTCAAATCTAATGAGAAATTAGAAAAACAACTTCAAGAGATTTAGAAGATGTTAAATCAGAATGAAAAATTAGAAAATACTAGAATTGGTCTATATGGATTTGATGTGACCAATGAAAACACAAAATTTTGGTGGAAAAAAGATACGTTTTTCGTGTGTATGGATGATTTTTTGAGGTTTTACTTGGGTTAAGTTCTTGAGAGAAACATCTGAAACTTTTGAATTATTCCATTATATATACTTATAACTGAAAACTACCAAAGGAAACATTGGACGAATTCGAAGTGATCATTGAATAGAGTTTGAAAATGATGCATTTCACAAGTTTTTCTTAAAACATGGTATTATTCATGAATTTTCTGCTCCAAAAACACCACAACAAAATGGTATAGTTGAAAGTAAGAACATAACTCTACAAGAAATGACTTGTGCTATTCTTCATGTAAAATCTATTGCTATTCCTTTTTGGGCAGAAGCGATAAATACAACCTGTTATATAATAAATCGAGTTTATGTATGCCCTGGTATGTTACAAACACCTTATGAGCTCTGTAAAGGTAAGAGTCCAATGCTTTATTTCCATAGTTTTTGGTTGCACTTGCTATGTTCTTCACGATAGGGAATATCTTGGAAAATTTGCTGTAAAACGTGATGATGGAATATGGAACTAATACAACTGCTTACAAAATATATAATTTGAGAACAATATATGTTGTTGAATCTGTAAATGTTGTTTTTTATGAAGACCATCTAACTGAAAAAAATTGTATTTTCTTTTTCTTCGAATACAGTACAGAAAAATTATGGTGATGGAATTGATGTATCAAGTGTACCTAATGAACTGGAAAACAGATATACCAGAATTGAAGAAGAACTTGAGACTGATCATTAAACCATGGAAGAGAATCATCAACTGTACATCAAAATTATTCCATTGATGATGTTATTGGTGACATTTTTTTTATGTAGAAACACAAGATATAAAACAAGGATTAATTATCATGATATGGTAAAATTTGCATGTTTTACGTCTCAAATATAACCTAAGAATGTAAGTGTGCATTAAATGATGAATCCTGGATAAAAGATATGCATAATGAATTAGAATAGCTTGTAAGCAATGATGTTTGGATATTGGCACCTCATTCGGTTGATGTGAATGTGATTGGAACAAAGTGGATTTTTAAAAACAAAGCCAATGAAAAAGGTGACATTGCTAAAAACAAAGCTAGATTGGTTGTTCAAGGTCACACACAGGTTGAAGGGGTTGATTTTAATGAGACTTTTGCACCCGTTGCTTGATTGGAGTCTATTAGATTGTTCCTTGGAATTGCTTATTCTCCCGGTTTCAAACTGTTCAGATGGATTTCAAAATTGCATTTCTAAATGTGATATTACAAGATGAGGTATACGACAAATAACCTAAAGCATTTGAAGATACTCACAATTCTAACACGTTTCTTAATAAGAACGAATGTAAAAGAGAGGGAGTAGATAAAACTCTTATTATACATAACGTTGTTAAGAATCTTCTTGTTGTGCAAATTTATGTTGCTGATATTGTGTTTGGATCAAAATCATAATAAAATGTAAATTTAGTTTGTACAAACCATGAAAGACGAGTTTGAAATGAATATGTTGGTGAGCTAAACTACTTTCTTGGTTGCAGGTGAAGTAACTTGAAGATAGATTATTTGTATCTCAAAGAAAATATACAAAAAATCTGGTAAAAAGGTTTGAAATGGATCAAAGTAAATATGTGAATACTCATATGTCTACTACAACAAAATTCACTAAAGATTCAGCGGAGAAGATATAGAAGTGAAATTGTACAGAAGCATTATTGCAAGTCTACTGTATCTTACAACAAGTAGACCAGACTTATGTTTTAATGTAGGAATTTGTGCCAGATATCAAGCAAAACCTAAGAAATCACGTTTTCTTGAAGTGAAGAGAATTATCAAATATGTGAAAGGTATCGTTAACTGTGGTATTTTCTATACCAAGGATACTAATTGTGAACTTGTTGGATATTGTAATGCAGATTGGGGAAGTAATGCAGATAATAAAAAAGTACGTTATGTGGGTGTTTCTTTCTTGGAAACAATCTTGTTTCTTGGCATAACAAAAATCAGAATTAAACTTTTATATCTACTTTCGAAGCCGAGTACATTCCCTTGGAAAGTTGTTGTAAACAACTGATTTGGATGAATCAAATATTAATGGATTATGATATGAGTTTGAAAACATTTGTAGCTCTTTGTGATAATACTAGTGCAATTGATCTATCTAAAATTCTTGTACATCATTCAAGAACAAAAGATATTGAGATTGGACATCATCATATGAGAGAAAAGGTTGAACAAAAATAAATGAAAGTTGCATATGTGCCTACTGTCAGTTGACATACATTTTCTCAAAACCACTATATTAAAATCGATTTGTTTCTTTAAGAAAATCATTAGGTGTCTACGAATTCTAATAAATATTAAAATTTTGTGCTGATTGCATAAAGATGATGTGAATATAGTCAAAATCTGAATGAGTAGAGGAAATAATGCGTAAAGTTCTTGCTATGCTGGTGAAAGGTCAATCTATTGAATTCACTTAAGCTTTGATGATGTACACCTGAAAATATTTATTCTCTTCCTCCTCTAACAGTTGAATATGTTATTGCTACTCTTGAAGAATTTTGAAACTGTTATGAATATAAGCTCGAGTCTAAGTTGAGAGACATTTAGTTTCAGTTATAACGTTCTAAAGGTATAAAGCAAAACTTTTTCTTAATAATACCTATGTTCTAAATGATACATAAGAGTATACCTAAATAAGTAGCTTGATAGCTTGTTATACGAATAAAAGAATGTCTAAACGACGTAGTAAAAGTAGAGAATCAAAGGTTAAATAAAAACGGATGGTAGCATGTGTAAATGATAAAGTGAATGAAGGGGTTGAGCAAGTACACTTAAATTGCAGAGAAAATATACATATTATTTATTCATTTTGTGTATAATTTTTTTAAGTACAAACATTTATTTACTTGATTGACAAATTTTAATTAAATAAAAGGAAAAGACTGGTGAATTTTTTTTAAAGAGAATTGATTAAAATTTCTGCAACTAATTGAAATGGATGTGATTAGTGGAGGTTATTGATGTGATGGACATAATAGCTGTAGTTATTTTTTGAAAAATAATAAATCAAATTTTGGGATATAAGGGTTATTTGGTGAAAAAGTGTATGTGTCAATTTTTAAAAGTCTATCAAACCCTAACCTTTTTTCGAAAGTAAATAGTGTGTTTTTCTAAACTTTGAATCCATATCGAATCGAAAATGCCAAGGAAGAAAAGAATGGAAGAAAACACATTTGGTGGAAAAGCGAAGATGAATGAAGATATGTATTGGTACAATGAAGAAAGAATTCGAAAAGATGATCCGAGACTTACTACAAATCCATGAAGGATAAACGGAAAAAGGTACAAGGTAATGGCAAGGAAACAAGTTATTAAAATGCGTTCACCTAGAGTTCTTAGCACGAAAACAACATTCCTAACAAACTCATCTTCATCGACAAAGGATAGCACAAAATCTTTAAAATATCATCTACTACAGATTTTGGCTCATATACTTTTAAGTATTCAAAATATACACCTAAAAGGCGGAAGGGACAAACCAAAGTTTCAGAAAAACCGAAAAATCCAGGTTCCTCTAAGTTATCTCCATCAAATGCATATTCCAAAATCTTCTATTCAGTGGCTGGAGTGTCAATATACAATAAGCTAAAGGAGAGAGAAGTTCTCAACGAAAGAGGTTTGAATGTTGGTCAATTCAAACATCTTCCACTATGGTAATTACCGGATAAGAGGAATCTGACTGATATAATGAAAAATGCAGTACAAGTATGTAAAGAACTATTTATGAGTTTTATGTAGATCTTTGCTCAGACATAATAGAGCTGAAACATAGTTTTTTGAGCAAGTGTATGTGCGTGGAAAGATAATTAAATTCAATGTTGGTGAGACAAACAATATGTTGGGCACACAATATATAGGGACACTGAGGGAAAAACGGATTGAAATAGATCTTGACATGGATATGGTCACTTAAGAAGTTACTGGAAATGAGATTTTGGTATGACCTACTCAAATTGCAAATGCAAAACTCACATGGGAATATGCTTTTCTTAACAAAATATGCAGAACGAATTGGATTCCTAATAAGAATATGGATGAGATCAGACATGACACTGCAGTTCTTTTGTATTGTGTTAAGAATAGAATTCCTTATAAGTTTGGAAAAGTTACGTTGGAGAAGATTATTTGTCTAGGATTGTCAAATGCGAAGAAGTTTAGCCTATCCTTTTCATGCCTAATTCAGAACATCATACTCGGTAAGTTCCAAACATTATCTATCAAGAAGAAAAAAAATTCCATCGTGGTAAATCTTTGGGAAGAGATATATGGATAAAATGCTAGCTACCGAGGGGGAGGATAATCGGAGTTTAAATGACATTGCACAAATGTCATTAAACTAGAGAAATCCAACAAATCCTGAAAGAATTGAAAGTATTTGCCAAATTGACTCAGAGTAAATCTGAGTAACTATGTATTATGTTAATTTTTTTTCTCTAATAAAAGTGTTAATGTCTGGATTGAATTTCTTATCACACAAACAAAAAGAGATAAAGGGAGTTGAAGAAAATCTGCAGGAAAAAGGCTGCAATGCTAGAAGAGTTGAAGATTTGAAGATTGTACCAGAATTTATTTTAGTTTGAGACTTGTTTGATGAAAGTTTTAGAACCTGTTTCATGAACCTATTTGATTTTATGTTTGATCTTTCAAACTTTGGTAAAAGACGTTTTTGAGTTAAGAGTTATGTGTGATAAGAATTCGAAGGGAGAGATTGTTGAAGTTTTAATTTAAGTACATATCAGGATGTTTGTTAAATGAATATTAAAATTTCAGGTTGTTGAGAATTACAAGGAAAGAAGGGTTGACTTATTTATTGATGACAAAGAGTCAGAAGGATGCGAGAAGAAAATAGTTGCTGAAGATCAGGAGAAGTTGTTCCTATTCGTTGTGGAACAAGCTGAAGACCAGGAGGAGTTGTTCTTGATTTCGAGTGAGTTTCTCGTGGTGGAATATACTTTCAAAAGACGAAAACATCCAGGAGGATAAATGTCGAGGAAATAGATGTAATAGCTGATTTTCTAATCAAAGAGTATTGAGTGAGCACTTTGAGAGCAACACGATTCAGAGTGTTTTTTTTATAGAATAGTAATTCGTTGTATTCATGGTCTGGAGGGAGTTAACCGTGTTAGTATTAAGTAGGTTGTATTGAAAAGCTATTGTATTCAAAGACTAATTCGTGAATAAAACTATTATTGTTTATTTATATTCTGTTTCTGATTTATAATTTTTACTAGTGTTGGATTTTCTATATTTCAGTTTTATTATCCAAATACTATAATATACATAATGTAGGAGGATATTATGAAAATATATGCAAATATATTGTTACCATGTATCTAGGAGTTGGTTATGGTAATATTATATCACTCATGTAAACCTTATCTCCTATATGGTATCAGAGCCCCTTTGTCTTACGACTAAACCAAAAACGTCGTCAACAAATCTCTTGTCGTCACTCCGATCAAGATGTCTAGTGGCAATGCTTCTCAAACACGTGATGATGCTCAATCATCCAACACAGAGAACACTATCATGTACAACCTCAATGAACCCCAATGGGTTCTTCTCACTGTGAATATGTCTAATATGACAAAACTCACGCCCACCAACTATCTCACATGGAGCCTTCAAGTCTCTGCACTTCCTGAAGGCCACCGTCTTGAATGTTTCATTCAAAACAATGTTATTATACCGCCGACCACGATTCTCGTTGATGGAGCGCAACAACCAAACCCTGCCTTTGATCCATTTAGGCAACAAGACCGCATGCTTTTCTCTGTCTTACTTGGTGTAGTGTCTGTTCTGTTTCACCCAATGTTTGCCCTATTTCCTCTGTTTGTCTTCTGCTATGCCATATGGTGCACCACAAGCACCTTTGTAGTCGTGGAAACCAACACATCAGATATAGCAGCCACGTGCACATCACACCACTGTCTCACCATAGGAGTATGGTTAATAGCTTCTCGATAGTGGTGTGTCGCACCACATCACCTCCAATCTTCAAAACCACTTAATGCATAGCCCCTATCAAGGTTGAGATGATGTTGCCATTGGTGATGGATCGTGTCTTCTGATAACACACACGGGTTCCTTTTCTTTTCCTCTTGCTACTTGTGATCTTTTGTTCAACACTGTGCTATGTGTTCCAACGATGAAGAAGAATCTGATGTCAATACATTAGCTCTTCAAAACTAACTCTGTCTCTGGGGAAATTCTTTCTCTATGACTTTCAGGTGAAAGATCTAAACACAAGGGCACCTTTGGTATGGGGAAAAGCTAGAGATGGTGTCTACGAGTGACCTCGGCAATCCTCTTCCTTGCTGTCTTCCACTGCGTGTTCTCCTGTTGTCCTCTTTAGTTCAAAATCCACTTTGTCCGAGTGGCATTCGCTTCTAGGTCATCTAGCCCTTTCCACATTGAAGAAAATTGTTTCTTGCTTTTCATTACTTGTGGCACGGTCGTTGTCGTAATCCTTGTTATACCTTGCATGTTCGTGAAATAAAAGTCATAAACTTCCGTTTACAAATTCTACTCTCCGTTCCTCTCAGCCACTTGAGTTAATTTTCAGTGATGTTTGGACCTCATCTAATCTCTCTGTGGATAATTTCAAATATTACGTTATATTTGTTGATCATTTCATAAGATACACTTGGCTATACCCTTTAAAACAAAAATCCCATGTTCACGATACATTAACTCGTTTTAAATCACTGGCCGAAAACTTTTTCTCCACAAAAATCAAAACACTCTATAGCGACAATGGTGGTGAATACATCACCCTTCGCTCCTTTCTTGCCTCTCATGGCAGCTCTCATCTCACCAACCCTTTGCACATTCCTAAACACATTGACATTTCCGAAAGACGACATCATCACATCATGAAACTGATCTTTCCATACTTACCCATGCTTCTCTCCCGCTTTGCTTTTGGTCTTATGCTCATCCTACAGCTGTTTATCTCATAAACCACATGCCAACTCCTATTCTCTCGTCCAAAACCCCATACGAGTCTCTGTTTCAGTCCTCTCCTAACTACAACACACTTCGAGTCTTTGGATATTTGTGCTATCCTTGGTTACGCCCTTATACTACACACAAACTCAACACTCGTTCGTCTGAGTGTGTCTTCCTTGGCTATATGCCATCTCAAAGTGAATATCTCTATTTTGATCCTCTAAAATCTCGAGTTTACACATCTTGGCATGTTCGGATCCATGAGGTCATATTTCCCTACGCAAACTCATCCAACTACTTCCCAAAACCTCCATGTTCAATATCAGAATCTATCTCTCCCTTCTGGTCCTCTCCGGTCTCCACTGTTAGGTCTCTGCTGTCACCTCTCGATTCATCATCCTCGGCTTTACCCCCACGTTCGGAGCCTTCACATGAACCTTCCGTCACTGACAGAGCGCCCTCTATGCGATAGTCATCTACAGAAACATAGCACATACCCACTGAAATAGAACATTGCTCACCTGTAACAGCTCTTGCTTCTGCTGCCACGGATCCCACCTCTATTCCGCCTCAAAATCATCATCTCATGATCACACGAGCCAAGAATCACATCGCCAAACCAATTACTCGATTCAGCTACAACGCCTCATGATCCTTCACCGAAACAGAACCATGCAATATTACTCTGGCATTCAAACTACCAGAGTGGAATGAAGCTATGAGCCTTGAGTTTGATGCCTTACTTTAGAACAACACTTTGATACTGGTACCTCCAGACAAAGCACATAATGTTGTTAGATGTCTCTAGGATTTTCGTATCAAACGCATTCCAAATGCCTCGATTGATGAGTACAAAGCACGTCTTGTGGCAAAGGGATTTCATCAGCAATCGAGAATTGACTTTCACGAGACCTTCAGTCCCGTTTTCATATCAACAAGCATCCGTTTGGTTCTCAATCTGGCTGTCACGAAAAACTGGGTTCTTCAATATCTAGATGTGAACAACGCCTTTCTGCAAGGTCGCTTATCGGAGGATGTTTACATGTCGCAACCTCCTAGGTTCATTGATTGTGATTGACGTCATCATATCTGCAAGCTAACGAAGGCAATATATGGTCTCAAACAGGCCACTCGGGCCTGGTACTTTGAGCTTCAAAAGTTTTTTGAATCACAAAGATTTGTTAATTCCCTTGTTGATGCATCGTTGTTCATTGTACGACAATCAAATCTCACCATCTATATCCTTGTCTATGTTGATGATTTGGTTGTCACAGGAAGTTGTTCATCCGTGTCCAAGAGTGCATTGAGGTGCTGGCTGCTTGCTTCTCGCTGAAAAGATCTTGGCAATCTCTCTTATTTCCTTGGTCTTGAAGCCTCTCGTACAGCCTCTGGCTATTGCTGACACAATGTAAATACATATCAAACCTTCTCCACAAGACGGACATGCTTGACGGCAAATATGTGATGACACCTATGGCTTCTACAACTCGGCTTTTGCTCACGTGTGATGACCCTCTTTCGGATCCCACCAAATATAGACAAGTTGTTGGCAACCTTCAAGATTTTTCGCTGACTCGTCCTGACATTGGGTTTGTGATAAATCGTCTCTCCTAATTCATGCACTCACCGACCAACGAGCATTGGACCACAACAAAAAGGGTACTAAGATATCTTGCCGGATCACGTAATGTCGATGTCTTCTTCTCTGCAAAGAACCCTCTCAGTTGACATGTCTTCACTGATACTGACTGGGGAGGTAATCGCGATGACTACTCGTCCACGGGAGCATACATTGTTTACAATGACCACCATCTGATCTCTTGGTCCTGCAAGAAGTAAAATATCGATGCTCGATCCTTAACAGAGGCTGAGTATCGAGCTCTAGCAACTACAACAGTTGAGGTTCAATGAGTCATTTCTCTTCTGACTGAACTTAGTCTCTCCATCACGGCTCCACCAGCTGTCTACTGTGACAATATTGACGCTACATACTTAATTGTCAATCCCGTTTTTCACTCTCGAATGAAACACATTGCATTGGATTACTATTTTGTTCATGGCTTAGTTCTTGAGAATCATCTCAGAGTTACTCATATTGATTTAACTGATTTGCTCGCGGACCTCCTTACCAAACCACTTCCTTCTTTCTCTATCCAACAAGATTGTTCTCACCACGGGTGATCCATCTTGCCGGAGCAT
>CM071872.1:29403692-29429936 GCA_036759665.1 Gynandropsis gynandra | reverse complement strand
GGAGGATCCGAAGGTGGAGAGCCAATATCCGAAGATTGCAGCGGCGAAGAATCCGAGCTTAGGGCCTGAACCGGTAACGGAGCAATGAGTGGTGGCGAGAAGGATGGTGTAGGGTTGACGCTATTTGAAGAGGTGGCTACCGTGGGTGACTTGATGGTTTGTGGGAAAAATTTAGTAGGCTCGGCAAAGGGAAAGGTAGACTCAATGAAGTGAATATGACGGGATATAAATATGTGCGACCTAAGCGGATCAAGACAAACGTATGCACTTTGAGTGGATGAGTACCCAAGGAAGACACATGGATCGGAATTGGGTTCTAATTTTTTCGCTGTATAGGGACGTAACCAAGGGTAACATAGACATCCAAAAACACGAAGTTTAGTATAGTTCGGTGGTTCTTGGAAGGGACACTCGTAAGGGGAAGCCATACCAAGGGTCGGGGTCGGGAGGCGGTTAATGAGATAAGCCGCCGTACAAAATGCATACGACCAATAGGTTAAGTGCATGGAGGAATGCATGAGAAGGGATAGACCGGTTTCTACAACATGCCTATGTCGTCTTTCCGATATACCATTGTGTTCGGGAGTATGTGGTGGAGATGTGAAATGAGAAATGCCATGAGAGGATAGAAAAGAACGTAAGGCAATGAATTCACCTCCGTTATCCGAATAGAGTGTTGCAATGCGTTTGTCAAATTTGTTTTCAACGAGTGTTTTGAATTGAATGAATGTGTCACGAACTTGGGATTTGGTTTTGAGTGGATACAACCAAGAATAACGTGTAAAGTGATCTACAAAATGACATAGTATTTGAAGCCATCAACGGAATAAATCGGAGACGTCTAAACATCGGAAAAGATCACTTCAAGTGGAGAGGGATGAACGGCCGGAGGATAGGGAGAGGGTGATCGGCGGCCGCAAGAAAGAGTGGCGGCGGCGGCGGTTGGAGAGGGGAGGAGAGGCCGCCGGATTTTTAGGAGAGTTTGTTGCGTCGTTAGACTTTGTGCTCTGATACCATTTGAAATCAAAATCAGATTAATTGATTCAAATGAGCCAAAACGACTAAATATACAAAAGTTCAAAAGTTAGACCTAATTACAAAAAGAAAAAAAAAACACTATCAACATTTTTTATTGATAATGTTATTATACAAAAACTATATATATATATATCATACAACGAAGTTCAAAAATAGAAAGATTTGAAAATTTTCAAAACAAAATAATTAGCTCTTATTGAGAAATCATGAACCTCATCCAACTTTGCTACCTTGATTTTAGAAGAAAACTATAAACGTTGGCATGACCACTAGCGTGGACGTGGATGTAGTCGAGTTGAGGCCATAGTCTTGGTTGTTGACGAGGATGAAATCTATATTTTCAATCATATGATTTTTATACTAACATCAAGATAATAAAATATAATAAATAAAAATGATTATGTAATAAAAGACAACGAGAAAATACTTGTTATCCATTTGGTATGAATGGTTGATCACACCACTTTCGCTTTATAATTTGTTTCATATTTCTATTACATTTTGGATTGTTTTAGTTTTTTTTTTACGTTTGTTCATTTTGTGATATTGCACGCAGTAATGACTAAGGAGAACATTTTGAAATGTGCAACCCGAACAAAACAATTGCTCGGTTGAACATGTTGAATTAGGATGCTTAAAAGTTGCATATGAATTGCTTAGACCAAATGATTAATAACTAGGTCGTTACAATAAACTAAAATCTATTCATTAGACTTGCTCGACCCAAGTATAGGTCAACCCAAGTACATATAATCTCGTCGAGCGCTCAACCCAATAAGGATGTTTTCACACTTGTAGGTTTGCTCGACCCAAGTATAAGTCAACTCCATCAAATATTTTACCAAATGCATGGGAAAAGCACGGAAAACCAACTGCTCAACCCGATCATAGGCAACTCGACTAAGTGATTTACCAGATTCACTTAATAATTCAGCTTTAAGTGATGAGATGATTTTATAAATTTGGAATGATTTTTAAAATAAAGAGTGAAAAAGCTATCGGACTTCATCGAAGGATCGAACTAACAACAGAGAAGGGTCAAAGGCGTGGTCACAACAACGATTGATCGAGAGATCGACCCAGATTCTTTGAATCTTTCTCTTTACATGTTCTTGTTGTAATTATTTCCCAATATGTAGATCCATAGATTGGATTCATGCGTTAGGCTAGAGATTTGTATATTTAAACTCGTCGGACTTCATGAATGAATTCGTTGTTCTTTGTTTTTATGGTTTAACGTATATTTATTCCTTCAATTCTTGAATGGGGCCCATAAATTGATTGTCACATGGTATAATTCATATAGTGGTGTCAGATTATAATACATTTTATATATTAGATAAACATAAATGATCATACCGAGGGATAAGTTAGTTGATTTATGAATGATGATATTGGAAAATAATGCATTCACATGTAGGTCATAGATGTCAATGATATAAATATTGGATAAAAATCTAGACTGTGAGAGTGTTTAGATTTATAGATAGCATATTCCATATATAGGCCATTAGATAGAGACGTCAATGATCTATATGTTAGAACATGATCTAGACTGTGAGAGCATGTAGATCCAATTACGAAGATTGAATTTCCTGATAAAATCAAAGTTACACTTTCCAAAATCTTTAATGAGTTCATGTACGTGAAAACAATCCTCGTAAAAGCATCATCTCACTAGAGTATATTTGTAATTTTATTTTATTTTATAGGTATATAATAGATATACCTACACCTTTTATTGTTTATGACCATAATTTTTATGAAATCAATAGTTTAAATTCCTCTTAGTCCTCATATTTGACCATGGTACTATACAATCCATATAATTGTGGAATGTGTAGTCTAGATATAAATTATAAAATTTGATATGCTTAGATCATACCTAGACGACACATCAATGACCAATAGTCATAGACATATATTAACGATCACAAAACAATAAAGGGGAGGATTTCCAAACGTACTTTATTTTCACTGATGATGGTGATTTCTATGATTTTTAAAGAGATGAGACTCACTTGGATATCGAAAATTTTCTCGATCAGACAAAAGATGACAAGTGACGATGATAATATGTGAAAATCAACATAGTTTATATTTATCTTTGTTATTTTAGCAATGTTGCCTATTATCTATCTTTTAAAATATATTTTTTTTGAAATCTTGATGTACAATTGGTGATTTTTTAAATATTCTATAACCAAATATATAAGTTATGTCTCTTTTTATTTTTACTTTTAGATATATTTACATTTTTGTATTGATCAAATTAGCATGACATTTGTTACAATCGAAGCTAAAAGTTATTTATTCAAATTGAGAATATAGGAAATTATCGTTACTATAATTGGAAATTGAAAAATAATCACGGGATTGGAAAAACTAATTTTATGATGTTTAAATATAAATCATGTATCATTCTTTCCAAATTTTCACATAAAATTATTATGTTCAAGGATATGCCAAAATGACTATCATATATAGAGTATGAGTGATTCAAATCGTGAATATCTTTGTATCATGATAATGATTTTGGGAAATAAAAATATGCTGAAAAATTATTGTATTCTTTAAATTATATTTGATAAAAAGTATGTTTGAATCATATGCCACCTTGAACGAAATTATATCCACATGATTGGATCACCTTGGTCGACCATGATGTAGAGTTGTTTAAATTTTAATGGTTATTCGCTCGAAATTAAAATATATTTTAGTATACTGAAATTTAAAATATTGGTTATTCTTAATGTAAAGCATCCTTTGTCTTGTCACACAGGATTCTATCAATGACCTAAAATTGATTATGAGAAAATATATTATTTTGTCAAACACATTATCATTTTTAGAAACTTAACGTGAGACCCAATCTTGAGTGAAAAAGATACCGCGGCTTCGATCTTTTTCAATATAATCATCGCGCAGTAAATCAACAAAGCCCAAAGTTGACTCTCTGTCTCCTTCAAGTTTACCTACTACTGTACCCGCGTGAATATGATCTCCACCTTATAGAACTATAGAAATGTATCTTATAAATATTTGAAATATATTTATCAATTGATTTCCAGATAATGACACATATATATATATATATATATATATATATATATATTCAAAAGGGGGTTAAACCTACCCAAAGATTCATGTTCAATATCCAAAAAAAGTATACAATTAGACTCCAAGGTTTATTGTATATAAATTAAAACAAACATGATGTGGTATAATTGTGTAAATGACTATCTTTTAAACAATATGAGAATAACCATATTTTTTGTGTATTAATCTAGAAAACATAACTGATTTCATGATTATATCTTTTTACGTGGATGATTTGAATACAATTGGGACGATCAAAGAGATCGAAATCACTCGAAATAATCTTAAGAAGGAATTCAAATGAAATATCTTTGCATATAAAGTTTGGTATTGATTTAATAATATAGCATCTAAATAATAAAATATTCATATATCAACCAAATTATACGAAAAGACTAAAAAAATGTTTTAAAGGGGATAATATGAAATCCATTAAGCACCCAAGTATTTATAGAACTTTAATGTTAAAACTATCCATTTTATTATTGTGAAGACAATGAGAAGATACTCAAACCAAAATGATCATATATGAGTTATATGAGTCCGTAGGAGCTCTTTGTATATGCAAAATGACACTTGTCATGATATAGCATTTGTTGTTAATCTTTTTTTTGAAACATATAGTTCATTTCCTACACGTCATCATTGGATATGGACTAAATATATATTTGTTATTTGGGAGGGATAATTGATCTAAGATTATTTTATCATAAAGACTTGAAACATAAATAAACTGGTTTTTCATATGCAAGTTATTTATTGGACTCTCATAAAACTCGATCACAAAGACAATATGTTTTCAAAATTAAAGGAATGATAGTGTTGTGACGTTCTACAAAATAAATGTTTGTTGCAACTTCTTCAAAATCATGTTAAAATTATTGCACTTCAAGAAGAAAGTAAAGATTTTTAATGAAGGTGAGCCATAACTCGAAAGATATAAGAAACATGTGCATTATCGGTTAATATACATTTTAACAATATTATATCAACATAATGATGCCATTGTTGCTAAGAATAAAGATAGATACATAAAAACGAGAAAAAGAAGAATATCCTTTCATAAATTTTTTCTCATATACCAAGTTAATTGTGAAGAACAAAAAAGTTGATATCAATAAAAAAGAATGTGATCAATTTATTCACGAATGCAATCAATGTGATCAATTTATTCACGAATGCACTCCCTATTTCAACATTTACAAATTACATTCAAAATATGGGGATGCGTCACCAAGTAAAATTGTGAAAAAAATATATAGTTGTTAAATCAAATAAGAGTTTATATGATGACCATATTTCTCATTTAGCATGTTTTTTTATTCATTATAATGTTTTTACGAAGACAATCCAACATATATGAGATATACAATAAAAAATATTTAAAGAGAAGTATTATAATATATATATATGTGTGTGTGTGTTGGTTTTTATGTTATTTTTGAAGGAACTTCAACATAGATAAACATGATCTGTTGAAATGAAATTTTTCCAAGTGCAACTAGAAGGTAACTAAAAGGTTTATAAGATAATTAATTAAAAGTTAATAAATTAAATAATGTGGTTTAGAGAGCAAATAAGTGAAAAAAAATTTTCTATAATCCGACGAGGTCAAGCGTTGATAAGGAAGTCGATATCGGCGTGGACAATTTGTGGAGATCTCATGCCATCACTAATACAACACATTCATCTTTAACATCCTTAAAGGTTAGTGGATTTGTATGTTGGTTGTTTAGTTTAAGGAAACCCCTGTGAAACCAGAATAACAGAAGGAACTATATTTCAATTTGGATTGTCATAAAATGTTTTCCTTACATAAAATACAATCCTACACTAGTATCAGAGTGTTTGATCGTGTTTGTGACAATAGATTTGGGATAAAAAGCTCAAACATGGTGATTTTCATGAATTCTTAATGCACTAATTGGTCGAGTATATTTTTGCTTGAGCTGAGTATTTTATCATCACTCAAGTAAGTTAACACGATGATGCTTCCATCTTGACCGAGCAATGTGACTACCCTAGCCGAGAAAAATCTCAATGCTAGAGTTTGGGTTAAGTGTTGATCTACCAAGTATTTATGAAATTGTTCGATGGATCATAGAGATCACACAGAAGAAAAAAGCTACCGATCGAGGAAATTGTTTCTCGGATCGAACGATATTACGGTCTTGAAAAATGATCGATCTAGCAAAGCTTGCTCAAGCCGAGCAATACCCAAAGAGATCCACTCGACTGAGCTGTATAACTACTCGAGTCAAACGAAATATTAGGGATTAAATCGCGAAATGATAGATTTTGGGGGGGGGGGATCAACAGTAACTAGAGCACAATGACTCAATTGAGAGTTCAAATCGACCAAGCATATACTTACTCGGTCGATCAAATTCTTGGGTTTAAAATGCTTATAGCCAGATCAAGCTTGACAATTTCTCACGCAACTGTTACTAGGATCAAGCAAGACTTATAAATCAACCGATGATTATAGTTACTCGATGGAGAAATTAGTTACAAAAGTGGACCATCACTGAGTAATTTAGTTCCAAAGCGTCAAAATTTTTTTAACAGGTGGCATTGCCATCAATTGTAGATACCTTTGGTAGAATCTATTTTATATGGAACATTCAGACTATTAGGAGGTATATAAATTAATATTCGACAAGTGTATTCTGCTGCATGTGATGTATTCGACAAGAGTATGCATACCATACTTTTTAACAACCATGAGTGATGATTGGACTTAACTATTTCCATAAGAGCACCTGACTACCTAGGGACTATATCATATACAGATTCTAAGAGATTGATTGATTAACTGAGTTGATATTTTCGAGAAATGCCATGACTACTAGATGGATCATTCATAATAGAAAGAGTTAAAGAACTGCTAATAAGAAATAATATTTCTAGTGCTATTATTTAGATGAATTCTATGGCTGAATAATGTCTTAAGAAGTGTTTTTATGTATGTTGTAATTTTTATGTTTTTCAGATCTCTTTATTCTTAAGAGAATGTCTTTCATTTCATTTCATTCGATATTGGAAGTCCACAGGTTGGTGGAACAACCTTTGATGACCGGTACCACAAGGTTTGTCTGGTTCTCTTATTGATACCACCATTAAGTTAGCAATGCAAGTACCTTCTACGGATTAAAGTAATGCTATAACTGTTTACCTAAAGCATGATGAAGATATGAATCATGCAAAGTGTATAATCTTAGTATCCATGAGTTTGGTAATCCAATGCCAGCATCAAGACATGGACCCATTATAGATCATCACACATATTAAAAAGGTGAATGGATTACAAAACAAGACAAGTAGGTTTCAACTATCCATGACTCTATTCAAGTTCACACTGGCTACCAACTCGCCCATTAGATTCTATGTTCTTAGGATGATAGATCTTGTAGAATAACTTAAGAAGATATGGATCAAGTTGCGTAAAGACTTGTGATAAAAGTTGATACCATCACTACAAGAAAATCACGATTTAGGGACTGAAGAATCCATCCCTAATCCGTCCCTAATCCTGTTTAGGGATTGATTAGGGACGACTAGTGGTAGTCCACAAACGCGCGTCGCCAAATGTCATCCGTCCCCAATCGATGTTAGGCATTTGCAATTTCGTCATGCGCAGAAACTTTTCCATTCGCCTTTCTGATCGTTCAGCTCGCTTGCTTTATCATTCAGTCTCCTTTACTGCTTGTTCAACGCGCCTTTCGAATTCTTGTTGCGCCTCGAACGCTTTTCATAACGTATGTCGGAACTCGTACTCTGATACTTTTTCTTTACCCTTGGAGGAAGTTGAATGTTGTGAGGCCATTCATCCAAGTCTGAAAATACGACCTTTGTATGGCATAACTTGCTGTAAAACAAATATCGAGAATTAATGACATTTATAAACAGTAAAATTATATCATATTGAAATGTCATTAATTTACCACGAGATACAACTCTTTGTACTCTTCCTGACTAAGGGTAGTTTGTGTTCCGTCTTCTCTCAGGGGAATTTGCGATACTCGTTCCGCTGCCATGTTTTCAATATGATATTTGAAATTTTTTAGTTTTTAATATGACATTGATTTATTTTAATGTGATGATTTTTATATATGTATATATATACATATTGCATATAAGATATGCACTTTTTTATGATTAGTATTGGATACTCAATATCATGATAAGGATCATAATAAAGAGAGATAGGTTTTAATGTATATTAATCATAATATGTTCTTGCTTGTAGGATGACTAACCGGACGTTAGTTAACGAGACAGATCAATATACATGTGATGGTTTCTGTCCTTCAACAATTTATTACGATTGACATAAAACATTAATGATAATGTATTCAATTTGAAAATCAAACCATACCGTAGGATTATTATAATTTGGATAGACAGAAGGAAATAATGCATTGTCTTTCACCACAACTCATCAGAATAGAGGATGTTTATTCATGCTATCTGACCATTAAGAAGTGTTTCTAGATACCAACATGGATTGGACAATTATTGATAATAATCGGTTACCAATTTAATATTGAACCCTAGAGCTCACATAATTACAAGTAGTTTAGTATTAGTTGATTATTAATAGACAATATGCATGGTAATTGGTTATATTTTTCATTATCACTGAAAATATAACTGATAGAAACAATCGATCATGGAGAATGAATGTATCTTTAATGTTTCAATATGTAGTATGCATAGTGACATATGTATGAGGATGTGTATACATAATTATCGAATATTGATATTTTTTGCAAGTGATAGATGTGTACTATAAGTGCAATTCGAACATAATTAAATGGTTCATAAGGTAGTCAATTAAAAGTTTATGCATAATAATATCCAAAGTATTAAGCCACATAGTTTCATTAGTCACATATAACAAAAAAAATTAAGAAAAAACAAGATAATCAGAATTTTCTATGATCCAATCCAGTCAACCGTTGATAGCAAAATCAATCTCTATGTTCATTATTAGATATAATATAATAACAACTAATAGTAATTATTATATTATATCTAATATTTGTTATTAAACAATTTTTATACTACAATTTATATCATTAAATAATTTATATCCTAAACTAATTATATTTTAAAATATAAAATTTAAATTATAATGATTTTATATTTGTAATACAATACATAAAAATGAAATTTATAATAAAAAGAAAGTTTTTATTGCTCATTTGTTCTTATTTTGATTTTCAATTTATTCAATCATGATTTCTCATTTTTTAATAATAATCATGTTTACATTTATTTATATTAATGAAAAAATAAAACTCTTTTAACTCTCATTACTATTCATGATTATTATCGTCATTTTTTTCTATTAAATTCATGAATAGTAGTTGTATTTCCGCACCTCTACGATTGTTTCTCTCAATTTTTTTCTTTCAAGCCTTTATTAATGCCAACTTTAAAATTTAACACAATGAATAAAATTCACCATTGTTTTATGTTTCGATTACATTAGCATCCTTCTTCTATCTCGCGACTATCCTTCTTCTTCCTCGCGTCTCTCCTTCTTCCTCGCTTCTTCCTCAGCTTTCCAACTATGGTTTCAGATCAGAGCTTCACTAAAGAGATGCAGAATTCAATGTTGCCCTTAAACCCAACCTTGCGGTATACCAAAGAGTCGCTTTCTCGGAACCTCAAAATCGAATCCACCCGTAAGCACTTTACGTCTATTTTATGATGACCATTGGTGTTTAGCTTCATTTCATTTTTATTTCTTTCATTCCAGAAAACTCGCGTTTGGATTTATAGTTTTTGATTCTTTCTTTTATAGTTGCATTTGGTTTCTTGCTACATTTCTCATTCTCCATGTCTTTTTTTTTTCTAGCTCGCTTCCTCCTTTCCTTTATAACTATGTTTTCTGGTTATATTTTCACTGGAGAGACGAAGAATTCTATCTTGCTCAGAAACCCAACCTTGCGAGATGTAGGAGATTCATAGTTGCAACACCCTAGCAGCTCACAATCAAAGCCTTCGTGCAAGCATTTCATGTACTGTTTTTTCATGATTTTTGTTGTTTAAGCTTCATTTCATAACCTATTTCGGCTTTTCATGAAGCCACCCTTACACTGCTCATTTCCCTCTTCCCAAACAGGATCTCGCTAAATGCTTTATCATCCTTGTTATCTGCGCTTTCGGGCATAATCAATTTCTCGGAAAGGAAAAGTCATCGTCTTTTCCTCGGAGTAGTAGCTCAGGAGATGCTTTTGGCTGAAAATCCCAAATAGCTCTAGGACTTGATCGACGACGTGACCTTCACCATCCAAGGTGCAAGATTTTTTTGGTCGGTGCAACAACCTATTGGTTCTTCTTCAAACGCCAGGTCGAAAAATTTGCTCCACCTCTGTCTCTCATGTGTCTCAATTAGGTTTGTTTTTCACTTTCTTCTACTCTACTTCTGGTCGATTTGAGAAATAGTGTAGTGTCCCGCTTCTGCGTGTGATTGCTTGGAGAATTTCAATTAATTTGTCTAGTTGTTTCAGTATTTACTGTCTTATTAACTTTTTCGAGTCAGCGTGATTACTAGGGCACACGCTTTGGCTTATTTACATTTAGGAGAGACAAAGAGATCTAGGAAAGTATTAAACTTTTTTTAAAACTTTGTAGCTTACTTGGAGCAGGTTGGGATGGTACTCTATACTCACACATACATAAACACATATGTTTATGCTCAAGATACAAATTAGATTATAAGTTTATGACTGGTTATGTCTGAATGGCTGGTGAGATATTCAATATATTGGTCATTTTGATTGTGTAATTAATGCTTTAAGAGAGGCTTGTGATTCTTTCAATCAGAGAAGATTGTGTGGATAATTTTATAGATGAGATTTTATCGAATAGACCTCGCATATACACCATAAATAGATATGAGCTTCATTTTGATGCAGACTGTCTGGTTGGTTTGGGAGAGTGATTATTGGATAAATCCTCTTCATTCGTATTGGTTGATTTGAATAATACGTTTCTATGTGCTTGAAAATGAATTTTAGATTGAATAATATGTTTCGGTGGAAAGTTAACAACTGGATTTTTAGTTAAGGTTTACCACATATGCGATTGTTAATGATGCAACACTAAGTTCCTCAAGTACTTTCTTATGTTTCTTCTGTATGTGATTGGATTGGTTATTGTGTTGATACAAAAGAATCAAAAGTCTGCTTGGGAGAAGCTTAAACGCGTGCATCTAATCAAAACCGTTAGTAAAATTATGATCTCTCACTCACTTCTTCACAATTCTTTTAATATTATCAATTTGTATAAGCAACTGGCGTAGACATTTTTTCTTGCAAAGCATAAGTTCATGTGAATAAAGTATCTTTGTTGTCATGCCTAAAAAATGGTGAAACAATATGTTTCTTTCATTTCAAGGTTGATGCTATAGCCTTTAACTATAGATGAAAGAAAGAGTCTTTCTGTTTGTGTTAATTCATTTTTGGATATGGTTTTGTCATTATATTTGTTTCGAGAATTGTCTTCCTCCAGACCTTAATCAACCAAACAAGGGAAAAACCCTATATTCTTTGTGTAGCAGCACAATGCTTGAAGGATCTATTTGGTCATATTGAGCCCACTTGAAGGATCTTCTATTAAAAGGATGACCACTAACTGCAAGTCATTGGTTGAGAGAATCTATTATGTTTTTTTTAAGAAGCAAGCAAATGGAGTGTTAAAAAATAAAGGTGAAGCTGAAGAAGCGCACAATGAGATAAGCAATGTGAGAGTGACGTAGTGAAGTTGGCGAAGAGATAGTCAGCTTTGGATAAAAATTGGAAAAATAATGAAGAAGAAGGAGAAGGTTCTTGAAGCAAGACTGAAGGTTTTGAATGAGAGAGAAAAAGCTTTGAAACCCGAATAAAAAGTTGAAATACAGAGAATGTAGAAATTGCAATAATACTAAGAGTTAAATATTTTAAACATTATACAGAAAAGAAAAGTTTTATGTTATAGTATCATTACCAAGTATATATTTTATATATTTTGTTTTTTCTACGTATATTTATCAACAAACTATTAAATTTTATGTAATTCAATTATTTACATTTTCTAACTCACATAATTTTTATTATACAAAAATAATTTAAAATTAAAATTTTGGTTGAAATAATAAATAATATTTTTATATATTAATTTCCGCGTAGGGAGATGATATGAGATAATAAAAGAAGACAAAAACATAATGTATAAAAATGGAATGCTTTCATTGTTTCGATATATTCCTTGTTTTTACATTTTTTTTCCTGTTATTCATTACATTATTATAAATTGAAAATTTCTTTCTAATTGAATATAAGATTTTTAACACATATATATATATATAAATATATAAACTTTTCATTATTTATTTTATTGATTATATAGTAATTTTTATACAATTTAATAAAACTAATTAAATTTAAATTACAATATAGTTATTATAGTTGTAATGTAAAAAAAAATATAATATAATTATATATCAATTATTCTAATATAATTGCTTTTCATTTATAATGAAATACATATATTAATAATTCTAGTTAAATTTTAATATTGATATAAACTATTAAATACATACTTAGGGTCTCGAGATGAAAATATATAACAAAAGAAGGAAAACTACAAAAGGCTAGAAACAAAGTCTAACCCTAAGCTAGCACTTGGATCTTTTCTTTTGTTGGACAATAGTGAAGGCAGAAACAATATGTTGTTGCTCGTGATTCACGAGATCAAGTTTTGGACGGAAGCAAAAACAAGGTAACTTCTTTAAACCATAATCGAGGCAATCTCCAAACCGGTATGGGAAACCGAGATTTTTCTCTTCTTCTTTCGTTGCGCGATCTGATCGCATCTTGGTTTTCCAAGTGGTATTAGAGCTTCTTTTTAGAGGCTTGGATTTTAAATATGATGTGCACGTTTAATTTACTATTTTTTCGCTTTGAATCTATGATGTTCGTGTATGTATAGCTTCGGATCCATGAAATGTGTGCACACACAACATCGGTTCTATGATGTCCATTTAAGCCAAGCTTCGGATCCGTAAAGTGTGGGCATGCATGGCATCGGTTCTATGATGTCACTGTATGCATGGCTTTAGATCTTTGAAGTGCGTGCATGCATGGCTTTGGGTTATGCATGGCTTCAGATCTATGAAATGCGTGCATACATGGCTTCGGGTCTATATATGCGTGGTTTCGATTCTGTCATATCTGTATATGCATGGTTTCAATTTATGGTTTGTGCAAACCAGATCAATGTGATCGATTCTAGGGTTTGCATGTTTAATCAGAAATAAAAAGAATGGAATTTTTTCGAGTATCGAATTAATATCGCTGAACAATTCAACATTGGGACAATAATCCGTTTCCGAATACAGACTCTTCATTATTTGTTTGAATTTGTGTAATTGCATAAAAATTCCTCAAATGAAATTCATTCAAGATAAATGCCTACCAATAAAAAATAACTCATAAAGATTTAGATTGATGTGTGTGGGTTTGCTATAGCAAATTACTACAATAATCTTAGTAAGATGCGATGGGATAATTGTGATATTCAATTGCTTGTTGATTGGGTTAACTTAAATAAGATATCTCAATGGGATTGAGACTTAGAGGCATAAATTTGGGTTGGGGCAACTTCAAAAATATTCATGAAATGTTATTAGGGCTTCAATCCTTCCTTTCCCTAAAAAAATAAAAATTTAATTCAATTTTACCCTTATAATATTAATATTCCCAGATTACCCTTGTGACCCGTGCGATCCATGTGACCCGAACGACCCAAGCAACCCAAGGGATCCTTGTTACTCATGCAATCCATGCAACTCTTGTATCCATGCGGCTCTTGCGATCCATGTGACCCATGAGATCTTCGAAAATCGCTCGAAATTGCTGGAAATCACTTGAAATCGCTTGAAAATAGGTTGAAATCGTTGGATATCGCTGAAATTCGCTCGGAAATTGTTGGAAATTTCTCTCAACCTCAAAATCATCTCTCACTCAATTTTGAAATAGATTTCGTTTTACTAACAGAAATGTCAAACCATATGTGTTTTCACTGACAAAATATAAGGGCACATATGTCATTTCTCCAATTTTTTTATTAGGTTTACGAGGGTATACTTGAAGTCCTGAAGCCCTACGAAGGTAGTCTTGATATTCTCCTAGTTGGGTTATTAATTCATGTGATGAGTTAGAACAAAGATTGTTCATCTTGCTATCCAAGAGTTACAAGAGATGTAATTGACAAGAGTTGTCTATTTGAATAACCGAGTCTAAGTGTATCGCCAAAGTGATACTTAGATAAGGTGAAATATGGATCTTCGCCCACTAAAGAGATATGTATATGTCTTTCTGAAGTAATACTGAGGGTTATTAATTCGCAAAATTTAATGGGAGAATCATTTAATGGAAATCCTTATTGAATGATTATTTCGTGATACTTATATTTTTTCCATATCTATTTTAGATTATCATTGCTTCAAATAGAGATACGTTATCATTATGATCGGTCCTTGAGAAGGACAAGCTCAATGGGACAAACTTCATAGATTGGCATAGGAATTTTAGAATTGTTCCTAAGCAAGAAAAGAATATGTATGTCCTTATGGGTCCCTCACCTGTTGAGCCTTCGGCTAATGCACCCCTCCAGTCTGATGTAGCATGCCTTAACAACCAAGATGATGCCCTGGATGTAGCATGCCTTATGCTAGCAACCATGAAGTCTGAGCTTCAGAAGAAACATGAGGAAATAGGAGAGTTTGATATCATCACGTGACTTAAGGGACTGTACCAAGAGCAAATTAGACAAGAGAGATATGAAACCTCTAAGGTTCTTTTCAGATGTGTGATGGCAGAGGGAACTTTGTTGATTCTCACATACTCAAGATGATTGGGTATATCGAGAACCTTCCCATTAGGCTAATAGGTTTCCATTGACTTGGTTCTACAATTGTTGCCTGAAAGTTATTCTCAATTCGTCATGAACTACAACATGATCGACTTTGAGAAGACTTTGCCAAAATTGCATAGCATGTTGAGAATTGTTGAAGCAAACATCAAGAAGGTGAGCACCAAGACTATCTTGATGGTTCAAAGGGACGAAAGGGGTAAGGGTAAGGCCAAAGGCAAAAAGGGTCAAAAGCCCATGCACAAGACTATTCAGGCATTGAAATCCAAAGGTGTGGTAGCTAAGGAAGGAAACTGCTTCCAATGCGGTAAGACCGGATATTGGAAGAGGAATGTGAAGTTTATCTGGAAGAACTAAAGAACTAGAAGGGAAGTGAGACTTCTGCCTCAGGTATTTATGTTATAGAAGTCCATTTATTTGTTTCTACAGTTTGGGTATTAGATACCGATGGTGGTTCATACATTTTCGTCCATATGCAGGAACTGCAAATAAGTAGATCATTGGCTAAGGGCGAAGTTGACCTACGAGTTGAAAATGGAGCAAGAGTTACCGCATTAGTTGTAGGAACTTATGTATTGACTTTGCTCACCAGGCTTATTTTAGAATTAAATAATTGCTATTATATGTCTTCTGTTACTAGGAATATTATTTCTATATCTTGTTTGGACAAGAAAGGCATTAAATTTGTAATAAAGGACAATTGTTGCTCCATTTATTTGAATGATATGGTGTATGGAGTTGCACATTTTGTTAATGGCCTTTATGTTTAAACTTTGATATGCATATCTATAACTTGAATAGAAAAAGGATTAAATCTAATGAATCCAATACTACATATCTCTGCACTACCGCTTATGCCATATAAACGAGAATCGGATTTCCAAACTCCATAAAAATGGAATGTTGGATTCATTTGATTTTGAATCATCAGAAACGTGTGAGTCTTGTTTAATGGGCAAAATGACTAAAGCCCCTTTTAAGGGACATCGTGAAATGGCAATTAGTGTACTAGATCTCATCCATACAGATGTATATGGACCTTTTACCACACAAGTTAGAGGTGGGTTTATGTACTTTATTACCTTTACTGATGATTTCAGTAGGTATGGATATGTGTATCTGATGAAACACAAATCTGAATCCTTTGAAAAGTTCAAGGAATTCAAAGATGAAGTACAAAACCAACTTGGCAAAAATATCAAGAAACTTCGATCGGATCGAGGTGGTGAATATTTAAGGCAAGAGTTCATTGACTATCTAAAAGAGTGTGGGATTATCTCAAAACTCACTCCGCCAGCTACACCTCAATAGAATGGTGTTTCTCAAAGGAGAAATCGAACTATGTTAGATATGGTTCGGTTAATGATGAGTGAAACAGTTCTTCCACATTCTTTCTAGGGACATGCATTAGAGGGATTTGCTTTCATACTAAACCGTGTTCCGTCTAAATCAATAGAGAAGATACCATATGAAATATTGACCGAGAAACATTCCAATGTCTCTTTCTTGAAGATTTAGAGTTGTGAAGCTTACGTTAGACGTCAAGCCTTCAACAAAATTGACCCTAAATCTGAAAAATGTATTTTCGTGGGGTATCCTCAACGAACTAAAGGATACTATTTCTACAACCCCACCGAGCACAAAGTGTTTGTTGCTCGCATGGGTGTTTTTTCTAGAAAGAGAATTCATTTCTGGAAAAACTAGTGGAGAACTAAAAAACTAGAAGAAATTCAAGAACCGTGTCATACAACTGACATTGAGATGAAACTTGAGCACATATCGCTAAACATTGTGGAACCGGAACCACAAGTTGTTGTGGAACCAGAACCACGAGTTCTTGCGGAACAAACAACTATTCAAAAGACAGGTCTTGCGTAGGTCCATTAGATCACATTGTATGCCACTGAGATATAAGAAGTAAGGGTATTTATGTAATTTCTCATACTATTAGGGTTTTCTATCTTTCTACGTCTTGTATCTACCTCTGCCCGATCGGGCACACTGAAGACGCCCGATTGGGTGCTCCACTTCTTGTATCTACATATACAATTGTATTTGGTTTTGAGGATTCAATAAGACAAATCATATCAATTTACATGGTATCAGAGCCCTAAAGACCTACGTCAATTTTTTTTAAACCGGCGCCGCCAAACCTTTCCAATAAAAGCCACAAATTACCGTTTTATGAATCCACTGTTACAACATCCCATCCTCTTGAAATCATCTTCTCCGATGTTTGGACATCTCCAATCATCTCGGTTGATGGTTTCAAGTATTATGTCATCTTTGTTGATCATTACACTCGCTATACATGGCTATACCCTCTGAAACAAAAATCTCAAGTTCGGGAGATTTTCATCTCGTTTAAAACCCTTGTTGAAAACCAATTCCAAACCCTCATCCGTACTCTCTATACCGACAATGGTGGAGAGTACATTGCACTAGCGTCTTTCCTCACCACACATGGAATTTCCCATCGTACCACCCCACCAATCTAGGGTTTATACCTCCCGTCATGTTGAGTTTCACGAAACAATCTTTCCCTACTCAAACTACTCCCACTTTTTCGGCTCAACTTCCTCGGTCGAAACTCCACCATCCAACTCCTGGTCACCACCGGTCTCTATTGTCCCTACGGGTACTCGGCTGCCCATGACACCGTCTTCTCCGGCTCCACCTTCAACGGATCCTTCACCGGACATGCTCCCATCACGTGTGTCACCGGACATCACCATTGTGCAGCATGATCCCGCTATTCGTGGCAACATTCACCCCATGCAAACAAGATCTAAAGCAAAATTGACCCAGGCTAATTGCCCGAGCGTGCACCATGTTAAGTGCACGAGCGTGCACCAGGTTTATTGTCCGAGTGTGCATCATGCCCGAGCGGGTACCTCTTTAGGCCGAGTCGTGCAAAGCTACGGAGGTAATTTACCAAAAATTACCCGACCGGGCACCCCTCTTCCACCCGAGCGGGCACACCTTCATGACGTTGAACCGACGACGGTCCCTCAAGCTCTTAAGGATCCGCGGTGGAGAAAGGCAATGAGACAATTACCCAACCGGGCACCCCTCTTGCACCCGAGCGGGCACACCTTCATGACGTTGAACCGACGACGGTCCCTCAAGCTCTTAAGGATCCGCGGTGGAGAAAGGCAATGAGCGAGGAATTTGATGCCCTTGTCCGTAATGGAACCTGGGATCTCGTGCCGGCGGACCAAGCCTCCAACATTGTTGGTTGAAAATGGATCTTTCGCATCAAACGTCAGCTTGATGGTTCTGTGGAACGCTACAAGGCTCGACTTGTGGCCAAGGGTTTTACTCAACGACCCAGGGTGGACTTCACTGAAACATTCAGTCCCGTTGTCAAACCAGCCACCATCCGATTGATTTTGAGCCTCTCGATCTCAAATGGATGGATTCTTCGTCAACTCGATGTCAACAATGCCTTTCTCCAAGGCATTCTCACGGATGAGGTGTATATGACCCAACCTCAAGGCTTTGTTGATCCCGATCATCCGCACCACATTTGCAAACTAAACAAAGCCCTCTGCGGTCTAAAACAAGCTCCCCGAGTGTGGTATTCAGAACTACGAGAGTTCCTACTTGGCCAAGGCTTTGTCAACTCTCTCGCGGATGCATCATTGTTCATTCTCCGCAACACCGAGGTAACCATATATGTTCTTGTCTATGTGGATGATCTTGTGGTCACAGGAAGCAATCCCACGGCTGTCCAATGCTTCACCACCGCCCTAGGCCGTCGCTTCTCCATCAAAGACTTGGGTGATCGCTCTTATTTTCTTGGAATTGAAGCCACACGGACTGCCTCGGGTTTGCGCCTCACTCAACGCAAATACATCAATGATATCCTTGGATCGTGGGATCGTGGCATCTTCTTCTGCATGTGTAATACCTCATCTCTCCAAGCTCTCAAAAGGGTACTTCGGTATTTGGTTGGTACAAGGGATCGTGGCATCTTCTTCTCCATGTGTAATACCTCATCTCTCCATGCCTTCAGTGATGCAAATTGGGTAGGGGATCGTGATGAATATATCTCTACCGGGGCATACATTGTCTACATCGGTAGCCATCCAATTTCATGGTCCTCGAGGAAGCAGAAGTTCACAGCCCGCTCATCCACAGAAGCAGAATATCGCTCTATAGCGGATACCGCCGCCGAACTTCGCTGGATCACTTCTCTCTTGACAGAACTTGGAGTGCCTATGCCTGAACCCCCGGTAATATACTGTGACAACATTGGTGCCACATATCTGAGTGCAAATCCTGTCTTCCATTCTCGCATGAAGCATCTTGCCTTGGATTATCACTTTGTTTGGAAACAAGTCCAAGGCGGCATCCTCAAAGTATCTCACGTTAGCTCGGCTGATCAGCTTGCGGATTTGCTCACAAAACCCCTATCTCGTCAACCGTTCGTGTCACTTTGTCACAAGATTGGAATCACCGATGGTGCTCCATCTTGAGGGGGCATATAAGAAGTAAGGGTATTCATTTAATTTCTCATACTATTAGGGTTTTCTATCTTTCTACGTCTTGTATCTACCTCTGCCCGATCGGGGCACTGAAGACGCCCGATCGGGTGCTCCACTTCTTGTATCTACATATACAATTGTATTTGGTTTTGAGGATTCAATAAGACAAATCATATCAATTTACATGAGATAATCATTTCTGTGACTGAAAATGGTGATGTGCTAATGGATCAAGCTGAGCCCACGACATACCAAGAGGCCATAATTGGCGCAGATTCTGAGAAATGGTTTGAATCCATGAAATTCAAAATGGACTCCATGTATACAAACCAAGTACGAACTTTGTTTGATCAGCCTAAAGGGATAAGACCCATAGGCTGTAAATGGATTTTCAAGAAGAAAACCGACGTGGATGGTAATGTTGATACCTATAAAGGGCGGTTGGTTGCAAAAGGTTTCAAGCATGTTCATAGCATTGGCTATGACAAAAACTTTTGACTAGTTACGATGATCAAATCCGTTAGGATTTTGCTTGCAATAGGTGCTTACCATGATTATAAATTATGGCAAATGGATGTCAAAATTGTTTTCCTCAATGGAAAGCTTAACGAGCATGTGTACATGACAGAACCCTGAGGTTTTTTCATCCAAAGAACATCAAAAAAGTATGCAAGCTATAACGATCAATTTATGGGTTTAAGCAAGATTCTCGGTGTTGTAATGTTTGTTTTGATGATGCGATCAAAGCTTGGGTTTCATAAAAATAAAGATGAGCCTTGTGTCTACAAGAAGGTTAGTGGGAGCACTATAGTATTCCTCCTGTTGTATGTAGATGACATACTACTTATGGGAAATGACATTCCTATCATGCAGTCTACAAAGACTTGGTTAGGGAATTGCTTTTCTATGAATGACTTAGGCGAGACTACCTATATACTAGGTATCAAGATCTATAGAGATAGATCAAGAAAGCTTATTGGCCTAAGTCAAACTACATACATAGACGGGGTGCTAAAACGGTTTAACAAGCATGATTCTAAGAAAAAAGGTTCTTCCTTTGACCCATGGCATATCTCTCTTTAAACACCAATGTCCTACGACTCCGGAAGAGAGAGAACCCATGAATAAGATTCCATATGCATCTGCTATAGGATCTATAATGTATGCCATGTTATGTAGTCGTCCCCACGTATCCTATGCCTTGAGTATGACTAGCAGGTATCAAAGTGATCCTGGTGAAAGTCATTGCATCACTGTCAAGAATATCTTCGAGTACTTGAAAAGTACGAAGGATACATTCTTGATTTATGGAGGTAAAGAAAAGCTCATTGTAAGTGGTTACACTGATGCTAGCTTTGAAACCGACAAGGATGATTGTTGATCGCAATCTAGTTATGTGTTTTACCTGAATGGTGGTACTGTGAGCTGGAAAAGTTCTAAGCAATCAGCAATTGCCGATTATACGATAGAGGACGAGTATCTTGCTGCATTAGAAGCGGCGAAAGAAGCTGTTTGGATTAAGAAGTTCATTTCTGAACTTGTAGTGGTTCCTATCGTGGCAGATCCCATTGAGCTCTATTGTGACAGCAATGGAGCCATTGCCCAAGCTAAGGAACCCAGATCACACTAGAAATCCAGACACATACTAAGGCGCTTCCATCTCATTCGAGAAATTGTCAAGAGAGAAGATGTGAAGATATGCAGAGTACCAACAGCCGACAATGTCGCTAACCTATTGACGAAACCTTTAAGGTAGCTTAGGCATAATCGTCACACTAGATCGATAGACATTAGAATCATGTCTGATTGGTCTTAGCGCAAGTGGGAGTATAACCTAGAGACCAATCATAAGTTGATTGTATTTTGGGTTTTATTTATGTATCATGATATTTTATTATTTATGGAAATTATTATTTCATTCAGTTTATTTTATGTGTATTATAAGTGAATGCATTAACATCCTTAAGATTATTGTTTTGAATACTTTTTAATTGACATCCCTAGTCGAGTATCATTGAAAATAAGGATATCAATAATGTATGTATACTAGGATGTGTTAAATTAATATGAGATATCAATTCAACACATAGGTATATGTTAGAGAATATTGTACTTGATCGACCCTCCATGAGATTGCTGCATGGATTGTTATATGAGTGCCATAGGCAATTCTCATAGTGATGATGGTGTATGTGATCCTTTGATTTGAGATCATCAGAGATCTTGACGTAAGAGAAATGTGTACTTTGATACCGCGGAATGTCGCTTGTAATTGGATGGACTTACAAGGTAGTGATTGGGTACACAGTTGATTTACGTAACAAGATGTTGATTGCTCGAGATAAGATTTTTCCCTCCTATATAACGGGAGTGATGTTATAAGCTCCTTGATCGAGTGAGATTATGAAATGCGTGTTGGTGCTCAAAATAAATTGATATGTGATATCGAATTTATTTTTTCTGTACAATCTACTTGGGAATCAAGAAACGTATGATTGAACTACACGAGTATGATTGGCTCGTTTTTTTTATCAAGACATCAAGAACAAAAGGATCAGACTACACAGTAACGTCAATCACAGGAACGGTTATGTCGAGTTACAGACATTCTCGTTACTTGGATGATAATGATGTGTTGCTAGACACCGCTCATTATTTATGATTTTAATCACTGCCAACGTAACAACGACCTATTGACTCGGACACAAGAACAACTGTACTTTGATGTTTTGGGCTAAGAATTGTGTTGCGCTTAAAATTTGAGCGACGCCCATGACTAGCGTTTGAATTCGAATCAGGGTCTAGCAAGTGTGGACTTTAAAATGGTCCCATGGCCTATCATTTGATTTGAATTCAGTTCGGATTGCGCCCATGGCCCATCGACTAATCTAACATGATTTCGGAATGGATTCATGGCCCATTTCTTAATAAAATATCATATTAGGGTTACGGTTAGCCACCACATTAAGCATCTCAAATTCTCTATAAATACATGCTTAGAGTCTCGAGATGAAATAGATAAAAAAAGAATGAAAAAAATACAAAAGGCGAGAAACAAAGTCTCTTTTCGAAATTCTAAGTAGCACTTGGGTTTCTTCATTTGTTCGTGTGGATACCAGTGGAGGCAAAAACGATCTGTTGCCCCTTGTGATTTACAAGATCATGTTTTGGACGGAAGCGAAAACAAGGTAACTTCCATAAACCATATCGAGACAATCTCCAAATAGGCATGGGAAACTGAGTTTTTTCTCTTCTTCTTCCGCTGCGCGATTTGATCGCGCCTCGGTTTTCCTACACTTGAAGCTTCATTTTGTAAGAAACCATAAGTACATTAATAGAAAACCTTTCTTTGAGCCAACGTTGACACTATATCAGAAAATTTGGTAAGCGGTTCTTGAAGTATTTTGAATGTGGCCAAAACAGGAATAACACCTCGAGTGGTAAGTTGAGTTTTTAGGAATATCAAACCATTATGAATATTAGCTATTTTGTGCATATTTGACAGGGGAACTTCAAAAATACCCTGTTAGGGCTAAAGTGCTTCAAAAATACCCTTCTTTGAAAAAAAGTTTCAACTTCAAATCTACCCTTAAAATATTGATAATCCCATATTACCCTTGTCGAAAATTTTTCTCTCTCCTCTAGAGCACCTCGAATTCTCTCTCTACTGTGGCGCAAAAATAATTGTTCTCCCACACCACGACAGATTGGCGAGATTAGCTTGAAATCGGCATCAGATTCGCTGCCAATAGGTTGAAATCGTTTGTTGTCCCTCTGCTACCCTTGTCCCTCTGTGACCCTTGGACCCCTGCGAGCCTTGGACCCCTACGACCCCTCAGTGACCCTTGGACGCCTGCGATCCTTGTCTTTCTGCGACTCTTGTTACAATAATACTAAATCCAACTAAACATCATACTAAAAATATAGTAAAAATAATTTATTATTTACAAATACAATTATTTACAAATAATATGAATAAAATTTTGAAAATAATAATTTATCAAGTTATTCACAAATAATTGACTCAAATATCTACGAGCCTTGTACATACGCGATCCTTGGACCCGTGCGACCCTTGTCCCTCGCGACCCTTGGACCCGTGCAACCCTTATCCCTCGCGACCCCTGGACCCGTGCGATCCTTGTCCCCTTTCGACCCTTTTCCATCTGCTACCCTTGTTACAATAATAGTAAATCCACAAAAACAGTGATACTAACAATAACACTAACAATTGAATAATAGTAAATCCACAAGATCAAATTAAGTTCAAGTTAAAAGGAGGTTCAAAGAAATCAAAACACAACTCAAATAAAAATATGTTGCTAATAAAAATGGAGAACTTTTTTACTATGAGGGAACAACCCACGTTCTGTTCATTTTCTTGACAAAACTTTCTCCACCCCCTGTGATGCAAGCGCCACAATGACTCACGTGCCTTAAAGCTGCTAGCAAAAAATCGAACGTTCTGCGATCGATTCCGCAATCGTGGTACATCATTACATCACATCATCTACGGCAAAGACCGTTCTCCCTCGCAAACCCTATCGGAAGTGTCTGCGACATCACCGAGTTACATCAGTATATATAAATGAATAAAAGTCTAATAAATAACCAAATTATATATGATGAATCGGTTTGAGGTCACTTACCAATAAATCTAGGGCGAGATTTGAACGCGTGACTGGTACAATGAAAACCCTCTCATCAAGAGTGGCTCTGGGGACGTTAAAGACCATGTCACCTTCGTGACGGAAAAGTACGATATCCCCAATACGAATGTTTTGGTCGTTGTAGAAATCTGTCCATCCATCAATGAATTTGGAGCCATCCGATAGAGTGTTTTAAAGAAGATTACAAGGTAGTACAGATGCTGCAAAAGTTTTGTCGAAAGAAATGAGGGAAATGTGGCATTTTCGGAAAAAATGGATGGAAGATGATGAGAGGAAAAAATGGATTGGAAAAAAGAAAACGGCTGGAATTCGAAAAGACATGACATCGAATCGACGTTAGATAGAATTCGAAAAGACATGACCACACGGTATCATGGGTCGCAGGGGTAAAAGGGTCGAACGGGTAATAGGGTCGCAGGGTCAAGGGTCGAACAGGTAAAAGGTTTGCAAGGGAAAAATTGGTGCGACCCTTGTACCTCTGCGACCATTGGACCCCTGCGACCCTTGTACCTCTGCGACCATTGGCCCCTGCGACCCTTTACGGTTTATTATTAAATAATTATTTACAAATAATATGAACAAGTTTTTTAAAAAAAGAACAATGTACAAAGGTTAATTATCCATTCCCAAAATTATTTATAAAAGTTAAAAAAGAATAATGTACCAAATTACATCTTCCATAATCAAAGAGTAAACATTTTTTTAGACCCTTGGACGTGCGACCGTTGTCTTCCTCCGACCCTTTGTCTCCCTTCGACCCTTGTACCTCTGCGACCACTTGGACCTCTGCGACCCTTATCTCCCTTCGACCCTTGTCTCCCTTCAACCCTTGTACCTCTGCGACCCTTTGTCTCCTACGACCCTTGGAACCTTTACGACACTTAATACAATAATAGTAAATCCACAAAAACATTGATACTAACAATAATACATTCTATGGAATAATAGTAAAAAAACCAACCAAATACAAACATGAATTTTGCTGTTCAAATGAGGTTCAAAGCAATCAAAATGCAACAAAATTCAATCTATTTTGATTATAGGCCTTGATAGAGGGGAAAACAGTAGACAAGCTAGTTCAACTTCGAGGGTACAACCCACGTTAAAGCCATTGTCGTGACAAAACTTTTTCCAACCCCTGGTGATGCTAGCGCCACCGAGTTTCACGGGCCTTAGATGTGCCTCCCAAATCCGTACGTAATTGGTTATCATATCAATCTTACTTCGTCTACCGCAAAGACCACTCGACCTCGTAAACTCTATCGGAAGTGTCTGCGATAACCGAATAAATTTACAACGACGGCAAAATAATGCATATACAGCCATAATTGATGAATCGAATAAATCGGTTTGAGTTCACTTACCACTGCATCTACGGCCAGATTTGAACGCATGACTGGTACTGTGAAAATCTTCTGACAAGAAGAAGATCACCCTACTTCTACGGATGATGATGATATAGATGATGCATATTGTAGATTACACATATCATCTCTGAAACCAGTGACGTGAAAAACCATGTCACCTTCTGATCATCTCGTTTTCATACGTATTTCATGCATGATTTAAGAGACGTTTTCGATATACATGTGATGCTTTACGTATGATTCTGTATCCGTTTTACTTGTTTTCGTGCTTTTCATGTTCTTACAGGTCTTTACGCGTATTTGGATCATTTTGGAGCTAAAGGAACATGCACGGAGCTAAGGAGCAACTTCGGGGATCATCACGGGACAAACGGGAAGAGATTGAGCACGGAAAAGCCTCACCCGGTCGGGCACAACCCTTGCACAATCGGGCAAAACCTACGGCCAATTGTGTGGACACTTTTGCACGACTCGAGCATGTCTTGCCCGACCAGATGCCTATTGCCCGAGCGGGCACACACACCATGCCCGAGCGGGCATGCATTGCACAACACAATCTGCACGACTTGCCCTTGCCGCGCCCGAGCGGGCACACTCACTACCCGAGCGGGTCGCGGCCCGAAACTGCTCAAAACTTAAGTTAAATTAACTTAA
>CM071872.1:29382705-29403175 GCA_036759665.1 Gynandropsis gynandra | reverse complement strand
GGTTTCGGTAGTCTTGTGGTGAAACCGGATTCCTAGGACGTTTGTCTTATCGTTAGAACCCAAGTAGCTTATTTACTTTTAGTATTTCATTCTTAATCCATATTCTTTCGTTAGCAAGTTTGATTCGTAATTCGGGTTTAGGTGGTGTTGCGTAGTCTCTGTGGGATCGACACCTAAAATACTACACACGTGCCGTGCACTTGCGGGTAGATTAGGTTATTTATATTTAACTCTGATACGCATCACCTTCGTGACGGAAAACTAAGAAATCCCGAATACGAAAATCATGGTCTTTGGAGAAATCTTTCCATCCGTCAGTGAATCTTGAGTCGTCCAACTTGACTTCCCATGTTTTGTTAGATACATATGATTTAAGCGTTGCCGTGTTGTCGTCTCTCGTTTTCCCGTAAATATGCTCGTAGAAGAATTTCGTCGGAATGTCCTGTAACAAAAATCGAAGAAAAAGTCAAATATTTACATTCTCTACATTAACATACCGAATGAGAGAAATGAAGGATAGTACGAGGTAGTTCTCCAAAAAGCTCGGAAGAATGATTTAGACGAAAGTAGGGAAATGTTGCATTTTCGGCAAAAAATGGATGGAAGAGATGAGTTAGAGAGAGAGTGTGTCGTTATTCCAACAAAGGAAACGGCTGGAATACGAAAAGACATGACCCTGACATCGAATCGCCGTCATATGGAATTCGATATGTTTTTTCAAATTTTGGTGAAAAGTTTGGCGGAAATTTTGGTGAAAATGATAAAATGTCAGAAACCAATCAAAATTAAGGGTGGCATGGGTCGCATATATGCGAAATCGACGAATTTATAGGTTTATAATGATAAAATGCCAAAAACCAATCAAAACTATACATTTACAACGTCAAAATAATTAATGCCAAATGAGGATCGCATGGATCGCATGGGTCGCTTGGTGGCATATATTGCTAAATAGATGTGAACTCGACGAATTTACGGGTTTATGATGATAAAATGAAAAAACCAATCAAAACAATACATTTACAACGTCAAACTAATTAATGCCAATTGAGGGTCACACGGGTCACATGGATCGTTTGATCGCATATATTGATCAATGGATGCGAACTCGACGAATTTACGAGTTTATGATAATACAATGACAAAAACCAATCAAAACAATACATCTACAACGTCAATCAACGGTTAAAATAGATTATGACCCATGTTTACCTAGTTGAGTTGTGTACAACCAATGCATGTGTTTCAAAAGTGATAGTAATGTTTTAAGAACTCGTCGGATGATTAAACAATACATTTAACATTTTGTTCAAATGTGGATATTATTTATATTATTATCTATATTGATGCTATATTAGACCTATACAACTCAAATATATTGATAATGGCATATTGATAATGGCATGGGTCGCTTGGTCGCATATATGGATCAATAGATGCGAAATCGACGAATTTATTAGTTTATAATGATAAAGTGACAAAAACCAATCAAAACAATACATTTACAACGTCAAACTAATTAATGCCAAATGAGGTTCGCATGGGTCGAATGAGTCGCTTGGTCGCATATATTGATGAACAGATGCGAACTCGACGAATTTATGGGTTTATGATGATAAAATGACAAAAACCAATCAAAACAATACATTTAAAACTTCAAACTAATTAATGCCAATTGAGGGTTGCATTGGTCGCTTGGTCGCATATATTGATCAATAGATGCGAACTCGATGAATTTACGGGTTTATGGTGATAAAATGGCAAAAACCAATCAAAACAATACATCTACAACGTCAATCAACGGTTAAAACAGATTATGACCCATGTGTAACTAGTTCAGTCGTGTATAACCAATGCATGTGTTTCAAAAGTGATAGTAGTGTTTTAAGAACTCGTCAGATGATTAAACAATACATTAAACATTTTTTTTTCAAATGTCGATATTATTTATATTATTATCTATATTGATTCTAAATTAGACATATACAACTCAAATGTATTGATAATGGCAGGGGTCGCTTGGTCGCATATATGGATAAATAAATGCGAAATCGAGGAATTTAGTAGTTTATAATGATAAAATGATAAAAACCAATCAAAACAATAAATTTACAACGTCAAACTAATTAATTCCAATTGAGAGTCGTATGGGTCGCATGGGTCGCTTGGTCGCAGTCCGTCTCCGTCTTCCAGCCTTCTGCATTCTTCTTGTTTGGTATTGCAGTCCAGAGTTATCTCCTGCAATGTACTTCGTCTTCCAGTCGCATTTCAAGAGTGACCCAACACCTTCACCTAAGTCACCCCCGCAACTCGTCAGTGACTGCATAGAGACTAAGTCCGCCGATTACCAAGACCTTGAGTAACACATAGACAACACGATGCCTTGGGTCAACAATGGTGACTGCGGCACACAAGTCACAATGGTAAAAAGGATTTTCATAGAAATTGGGGTTAGATATGCATACTAAGAGAAGAAACATTAACTTATAGTTATAGACATGGGTCGGAAGGGTCACATGGATCGGAAGGGTCAAATGGATCGGATCGGAAGACAGGAGTCTGACAACAAAACGACAAGTCAAATGGGTAGGAAGAGTCACATGGGTTGGAAGGGTCACATAGGTCGGATGACAGGAGTCTGAAAACAAAACGACAAAACACACGAGTCGTATATGTCGCATGAGTCGTACATGTTCATATGTGGTCGCATGAGGTCGCATGCGTTGGATGGGTTCTCGTTTAAACTTGATTCTAATTTAATCCGATTGAGGGTCGCATAACTGTTCATATTGGGTTGCATGAGTCGGATGGGTCATAACCTTACGAACAATAGATGCAAAATAAGATATTTCAACGTTTAAATATTGATTACATAAGGTCACAAAGGTTACAAAGGTCAAAAAAGTCACAAAACAAGTTACATAAGATTACATAAGGTCTCAAAGGTCACAACGGTTACAAAAAATGCAAGAAAAAAGTTGAAGAAAAAAAAGGCAAGAAAAAAGGTGATGAAAAAGGAAAAAAAAGGTTACATAAGGTCTTAAAGGTTACAAAGGTCAAATTTTCCGACTTTAGAGACACATCGGAGCCCTCCCCCGTAAAGAGAGTCGTGTGTGACTCAACGCCTTCTCCAACGCGGATACAACTTGATGTCTGAGTCCGCCGATTACCAAGACCTTATGTAATGCAGATACAACACAAAGTCCACCATCCACGTTGAAAATACTTGTTTGTATCTGCAGAGAGATCGAGTCCGACGATTATCAAGACCTTGAGTAACAAATAGACAACACGATGCCATGCATCCACCTTGTGACCTTCGTGAAGAATGTAAAAAATGTCACAAAGGTAACAAGGATTTTTCAGAGAATTTAGGATTAGAGACTTAGACGAAGTGAGGAGAGAGATGAGATTCTCCCCCGATTCATTCTCATCTCAAATGGGTGTTATGGTGAGACTTAGAAAATTTAATAAACCTTTTAATATAGGGTTAACAGAGACGTGTCGCAATGGTCTTGAATGTGGCATTGGTAAAATAAAAAGCATAGCTAGCATTTGGAAAAGCCAGTAGTCTGACATTGAAAACACTAGTTGAAAGGGTCGAAATGGACAAATGGGTTGCAAGGGTCGCAATGGTCGCAATGGCCGGAAGGGTCGCAGTGTCCACATGGGTCGCAAGGGTCGCATGAGGCTCTCTGACCCTTGGACCCGTGCGACCCTTATACCTTTGCGACCCTTGTACCTCTGCGACCCTTTGACTCTTGCTACAATGTACCAAATATTTAAACAATAACAATGTACGAAATGTTTAAATCTTGCATTCCAAAAAAACAATGTACCAAATATCAAGTTAGTCTCGGGGTGGATCGATACGTTTTCCATTACTAAATATATCAGCTGCCATCTTCTCACGCATGGAAGTAACACTGTCATCGCAAATTAAGTGAAAAATATTCATCCTTCTCATTAACGAGGCTTCTACGAATTTGTAAGAGAAAACACCACAGTCATTCCCGCTGTACTCATACTTCCATTCATCTTCTCCAGAAGCCAAAAAGGAAACCCTCCGAGAATGAGTATCTTGGGGACAACTTTTCTTATCTTCTCAATCACCAAATCGATATGTGTTTCCTTCATTCTGCTCTGGCAGTCGCATAGCGTGATGCATCGGGTTTTGAAATCCGCTTTGATGGCTAACCAATGACATCATACCCATCGACTTTTATCCGATGGTGTCTTCGTACTTCTGAATGGATACTAAGCATTCAAAAAATCACTAAGAATTTTTGGCAAAGTTTCCATATCCTCGTACATCTACAACGAAAGCGTCTGCATGAAAGCAACAGGACAAACGTAATAATTCTGATTCGCTGTGCTGGCCACACCGGTTTGGGGCATGCCCCGAGCGAGAAGACAACACCATCAACGCCTCATCCAATTGCTACAAAAAAAAAATTAACACACATGAATACATATGACACAAAACTCTGTGAGACTAAGGGTTTAAAAAACCTTACATCATCTTCAAGCCCTACGTTGACCTTTAATATAGTCTCCCAAATCCCCTAGGGAATATCTAGCTTAGATTTCCACCACCGCTCATATCGAGGTGTCTTTAGGAACATATGTAAATCAGTCAATTTTTCACCGCTAGCGTAAACGAACGAAGGAATTCGGGTTATCAAGCCCTTTACTAATCCCTTGGGCTTCCACTCGAACTCCCCTTCCCCTTCAGGCTCTTGAACCATCTTTTTTTCGGGTTCTTGGACTCCACCAACATCTTTCTCTCGCCCTCTCCCTCGCACTATTCTTGCTATTTTCGCCGGCGGAGGTTCAACATATGGCGCAGACTCCTTCGATAAAGGTCCACCAACTGCATAAAATTTACTTCATTAAACATATAGCGACCAATGCGACCTATGGGACCCATGCGACCAATGCGACCTATGCAAGCCATGCGATCCGTGCGACCAATCCGACCAATGCGACCTCTGTGACTCAAATGACCGTACTTACTTGGTGATACTTCGACAATAGCGGCGACCTCTTGGATAGGACCCACTGCTGGAGTATCCTTGGCAGGAACCTCATCGGCAACATCATCGATAGGACCCACTAAAGTATGTTTAGTGTGCACCTCTTCGACAAGACCCACTAAAGCATCTGCATAAAATTACTTCATTCATTAGACTCATCGTTCGTTACATTGATTATGTAACACATGCAACCCATGCGACCCATGCGACTTTAGCGACCCAGTGACCCATGGGACATATGAAACCCATGCAACCCATGTTTCTCTAGCAATCTTACGACTTATGCGACCCTACGACCTATATGTCCCTGCGACCGATCCGACTCTTGCGACCCATGCCGGCTCTCGATGAAAATTGAGTATCAAATGATCTTTTCACTAAATATTAATTACTTGGTGGAACTCCATCAGGAGCAATGTTCCAAATCCTCTTCTGAGCCATCTCCAGAGTCAACCGACTCTTCGTTTGGCTCTTTTCTTGACACTGGATTTGGACGTCGAAGGAATTCAAAAACATAATCACGAACAATGTCTGAAGATTGGTTTCCGGTGCTCGCAACTTTCTCGGCAACCTTTGATTTTGGATTAGGCATATGAATCCCGACATCCCTTAGAAGGTCTCTTACGACGTTGTGATTCTTTTCTCCGGCTTCCTTATTTCCTCTATTATTTTTTGTTCCAGCGTCAGAGGGACTGCAACATCAGCTTCAGCATCAGCATCATCTTGGACCTCTATTATTTTTTCACTCACACTCTCCTTCCTCTTAGTCCCCTTTTCTTTCCTTTTTTTCATCACCAAGAGCTGCTTTTCGTGTCAGTAGTTCTTGCTTACGGATATCGTCCCAACAAATACCCTTCGGATTTCTACGAAGATGTTCCATCCATATCTAAACATCGAGATCGTCACATCCCTCGTAATCCTCTAGATCATAATGTAAAGCTTCATCTTCGAGTTCAGCATGAAGAATACTTAGAATATCCTGAAAAACAAAAAATAACCATTATTACCCTCTGTGACCCTTGTTTCCCTCGTGACCCTTGTGTAATTGTTACCTTAGAATCTCTGATATGTCTTATCACATCTACATACTTCGGGTTAAAACTGGATTTAACCATCTTCTTGCATATCTTAGGCATTGATCGATGCGCATCCACAACCTCAACATACCATCCCTTTTCGTCCAAACTAAGGATGGTTTTGAATGGAAGCAACTGAAACATTAAAACAAAATAATAAGAATGCAAAAAGTACAAAAACATTCAAGTTATTCGAATAATATATACAACTTACCATTACCGTCGGAATTATTCGCCTTCACAAGCTTTTCACTGACTTGTGCAGGAGTCACCTTTCCATGGCCGAAATTCTTCAGCCTGAATGTGACACCCCTTATGGACTCCCGTCCTTTGGGATATGGTCTGCATTTCAATCCGGATGGTCATGCAACTCCTACGACCCTTGCGACTCAACCGACTCACTGAGTCGAAGATGGTCATGCCACTCCTACGACCTTTGCGACTCAACCGACTCACTGACACTCACCCATTTAATAAACCATTTTGTGACTCGACAACTTGCAAAACCCTAGAAATCGATCTACTTACACTTATTGACGCCATTGAAGATTGACTCGTGCACTCTTCTTCACTACTACTACTGATTCTAGCCATTTTCCTTCTTGCCAACTTCAAATCAATCATTCTCAAGTTCGACATCACTTATTCTTTCTTGCTCTAAACTTTAAAACAGGTTTCACGTCGAAAAACTGTTCGGCTTTCTTGTTTTTTACACGGTTTGACAGTTTTTCACGTCGAAAAATTGCAGAAAGTGGGTTTTTTCACGCTAGAACATTAAGAAAAAATTTATCTTTTCTTTAGTTTTTTTCGATTTAATAATTATTTTAGGGAAGGGTATTTTTGAAACGGTTTAGCCCTATAGAGGTATATCTGATATTCCGCCTATTTGACACCTATATATTCTTTATCTTTTTTGCAGCTCTGGATTATTCAAACTAAATCTATAAAACAACCATAGAACATAATCACTCGTGATTGTGGATCCCAACAATATTAAATATATAAGAAACAAACTCTAAATTGAATCAATGTTAAAAATAAAAGAAAATGAATGAAAAACTAATGAAGCATATAAAATTTTCTTCAAGAATCTTATGAATTCAAGTCCACCTAGAGTATTAACCAATTCCACCATTTCAACTGAAAATTTATAAAAATATAAAATAGCATCAACCTATGATCCTTGATAAATTATAAACATATAAAATACCATACACCTACGTTCCCTGACTCCAGAGTCCCAATCATTATAAAGTTACTTCATACAACATCATCATTGCATGAAGAAACCAAAGCTATGTATACATTACCAAACATAACATCAAAACTATGATTATCATGAAGCCCCAATGCACCCATAATGAAATCAACTAAATAGTTGCAACGACACATCCTTAGAAAACAAACGTGACCAAAAAATGATGTGTCAGATAAGTGTGACTGAACGTATTTTAAGTTTAAATAATTTATACATAGACTAGATATTACCACAAAGATACATATCATATAGCATCAGGATCAAACACAAGATAGAAAGGACTTGTTTGTTAATGAGGATAAGGCTAAGAGAAATTAGAACTATCAATTTTAAGACAACTATGGTCATGAAAAATAAAAGTTTGTTTGTATCTATTATCTAGTATGAACAAGTAAATTAAACTATGATTACAAGTATCTATATTGAGACAATTCTTATCAGTTCATGAATCATCCTGACGTAAATGAATTTATTAACAATTTTTGAAAATACCACTTTGTTCTTACTGAGGAATTCCATCATATTCTATTATTCTATTTTCGCTCGAAGTTTATATCCCTATTCAATTATTTCAATATTTGACATATCCATCTAATGAACTGTATGTTAAATGGAATATCAATCAACATCATCATTCTTAAACTGACTAATCTAATTCTTTATATGATAACTTAAGTTCTTTTAATGCATAATGTCTTGATTAGTTCGACATCTCTTCCAGAATTATTCCATGTGAAAATGAACTCAATGGCTCCATTAAGAATTGAAAGAAAAAACCATGCATTAAACTATAAGAAAGCAAACAAGAACAAATTTGATATAAAGTATGATGAGTTAAAAATACACAACATTTTAGCCTAAATCATGGATAAAATCTATGGATCTAAATCTCATGAACAAACTACAACAAAAAAAAGAGTAAAAGGTAAAGGTAGATGTCTCGATCAATGTCTTGACTTCACCATCAACCCATCGCCGCCATCACCTCGCTTCCATTCCATCTCCGTCAATAGCTCAAACATTCAATGTAGTCTGATAGCTTTTTCAATCTTTTGCACTATCCAAAAGTCTTTTTTTTTTACTTTCAATCTCATTTTATTCTTTAATATATCGATCTCAATTGAAATAATAAACTATCATATCTCAAATAATTCAAATTTTTAATTCTTAGTTAAATTCGATGGACTAGTAGATTGAGTTGGTGTCAGCTCGGGCTGAGGAGTTATTGTTTCGGCATGTTGTCCTTGTAAGTAGACCAAACTTTCACGTCTTATGGCACAATGCATGATCGAGTTGGCAAGCGCTTGGGTTGAAAGACTTATAAGGGAAAAGGTATCATCTTCTGGCTCGTCATTTGACCGACTTATGCGGTGCTTGGGGTTGAACAAAGTTACATGGATAAATACTGTTCATTTGTTCTGATCGAGTGGTTTGTCGATATGCATTTGTGATTTCTTGGGGATTTTGTGCATATCATAGTCACAACTCGATGGAGTGATAATGAACTCGGGTGAACGATTTCGCGGTTTCGCGTCTTGATATTTATTTAGTTGTGTAGTGCTAAATTCATGCCTTGATTCCCCAAAGTGTTTTCTTCTCGCTAATGTTTGTAAGATTGTGCAATGTAAGCAAAGAAGACATAAAAACAACTAAATAGACTACAATAATTCAAAACAAATTAGAAAATATGCAAGATATATTAGAATCAAATGATGTGATAAAAAAACAACTAAAAACCCTACAGTTGATATGATTACTCTAACACATCTTATCTTGGACAGGGCTCCTAACTTTTAGCCGGTATAAACTTTAATTCTAATGGATTAAAAAGGCAAAATTTCCCATGGAAATTCGAGATATTTACCGTTGGAATGACCCTCGTAATCTCTATCGTGAGGGATATCAATTCTGCCGAACATCGTAGAGAATCCATGCTCCAAGCGATGAACATCGAACCTTTGACCCACTCGAAATTTTGCCATTAACACAACATATATCAATCATAATTTTAGTCCAATTTATATTCCAATTACATAACCTTAAGGAGGAAAATCGAGAAAATAGGGAAAACTTATAACCTCATGACCCTTGTCATGGGAGAAGGAAGAAGATTGGCTAAAGAATCCACATATAAACCAAATAAACAAATAGACGCTGCAAAAATAAAGAAAGAACCCATAGAAATACAATCCAATCAAAGCTCAATTAAAAAAAGACAAGCACTGAATATGAAAGGAACTAATTTACAACTAGAACATACCAAAGTAACAGAGCGGTTGCAGAATCCAACGACACCTTCACCAGCTAAAGAACTGGTGGTAATGTATTTCAAAACATCTTTAAGAACTATGACACCATTGCGAACGCTACCGTCAAGACGATTTCAATTGAAAGAGAACGACGAACATCGCCGCTATCAAGAGGATCTTCAACACCGTGGATAACTCGATTAAATCTGAGAGGCTTCCGAGAACCTGCGAGACGAAGCGGTGTGGGATCAGCAGCGATATTGTGTCATCGGCAAAATTATCGGTAGAGAGATTGGAGAAATTGATGAAATTGAGAATGAAATAACAAAGCCTTGATTAAATTTCTTTGATGACACAAAACATCGCTAAAATTGAGTATGAAAATGATAAAATTTGAAAGTAATCGTAAAAGAACGTATTCATGAGATGAAAGTAGTAAAGGAATGCATATTAATGTGAATTGGTATTAATGAGAGGGAACGAGTATTAAACTGAATGTAATGAATATATTATATTCATAATTATAAATTATGTAACGTTAAAATTTTTAAAAATTAAATAATAAATGATGAATCAGATGTTTTGTTTCTAAGAATGTTTGAAAGTATATTTTTAATATAACACACTAGATTCGAATGTTTGAAATTATATTTTTAATACATAACACTAGATTTAATATATAACGCTAGATTCGAAACTGGTGCAATGCGCCGCTTATTCCTTTTTCAGTTTTATTATATATTTTTAAATTTTACTTTTTATGTAGCTAAATTAATGTATTATATTATTTTTTAATAAAATATAAGTCATGTTATTTTTTATTATTTTATTAAAATAATATTAGTTTATAATATTTCCTACTATGATAGCTTTTATATATTTGTGTCAGATTTCATAAAAAAATATTTTATCTTATATGATATGAGAAATATATTAAATTTAAAAAATCACAAACTTTAGTATTTATGGATTTTATTTTATTTTTCTCTTTTTTTATATTTTTATGGTTAGTCTAACTAATTTTGAATTTCTTTTCATCATAAAAACTAAGAGATCAAATTGCAAATGTGAAAAATACGATGGAGAAAAATCAAAGGCTTTCAAACTATCAATCGATTTAAAAGAAAGAAAAGAAAATGGCTTTACACAACCATTATGTATTTGTGTATGTTGCAATTCGAGCGAATCTTTTTGAATTCAAATACAAGATTGAAGAAATTCTCAAATTGAATTAAGTAATTTGTGAGAAAGAGAGTAGAGTGAGAGATTGAACACGATTGAATCTTTTATTCAATTTACGTCTCGGAGAAAGAAAAGAGATTGATTCTTTTAGGATGACGTTTTTTCGATTACAAAAGAAAGGGAGAAATTAAACGAACAAAGAAGATGAAATTGAGCTGTGCTCACTGTGCATCATCTTCAACCTTTAGACTTAGCCATATTTATAGGCTCGTCCTCAACCTTTCACCTGTTCCGACTTTAACCCCTTAATTCTGTAAATTGCAAAATAACCCTATACTACTTCGAGAACGCGGAATTACCGAATTGCCCCGAGAGACACTCTTACTCACTTAGTGTCTTTCCCTGCTTATTCTTCTCTTCTTCCTCGAACCAGCCAAGAACTAGATTACATAACAACAAATCTTCACCTTAATCAAGTTCTATGTTGATGTTAACGAACAGAACTCCATCTCTCTTTTCTTTCCCAATTGCTCAGACTATGATTTAGTATTCTGCAATTCTCAGCAATTTTAATGATGAGTTAAACTTGCTTACCGGAAGTGTCTTCGTGAAAGCATCTACAGGATTGTCTTGAGTCCCAATTTTCAGAATCTTTACATCCCTTTGAGATATAATATCTCTTATAAAATGAAGACGAACATCGATATGTTTCATCCTTTCATGATGAACATGGTTCTTCGAGAGAGATATTGCACTCTGTGAGTCACTCACTATACACTTCAGCAACCTTATGTTGCATACCGAGCTCATTTACAATCCAGTAAAGCCAAATAGCTTCCTTAACTGCCTCTGTCAAAGCCATGTATTCGGCCTCTGTTGTTGAGAGTGCCACAACATGCTGGAGATTTGATTCCAGCTTACCATATTACCTCCAACCATGAACACAAAACCGGTGGTTGATATGCGTTTGTCTAAGTCTATCGCATAATCAGCATCACAGTATCCTTTGACCATGCAATTAGCACCCCTTCTGAACACTAGCTTCTTCCTCTGGGATCCCTTGATGTATCTTAACTTCCATTTTACTGCATCCCAATGACTCTCATGAGGATTACTCATAAACCTACAAATAACACCAACTGGATATGCAAGATCAGGTCTTGTGCCGATCATTGCATACATGATTGATCCAACAACATTTGAGTATGGTACTGCCTCCATATGTGTACTGTCAGTTACTTCACCTTCAGCAACGAAACTGAGTTTGAAATGAGCTCCTAACGGTGTAGAAATTGGTTTTGATTGTTCCATGTTGAATGTCACCAATACTTTCTGCAAGTATTCTTCCTGAGAAACTGTTAATTTTCCAGCAATCCTATCTCTATGAATAACCATTCCTAGGATCCTTCTTACAGCCCCTAAATCCTTCATTTCAAACTCTTTGCCTAGCATTCCTTTAAGATTCTATAACTCTGTCGCATTTCTTGCTGCTATTAACATATCATCTACATAAATCAGTAGATAGATATATGAACCATCTTACAATTTCTTGAAGTAAACACATGCATCAAACTTACTCCTACTGAAACCTTGATGTAACATAAACATATCAAATCGTTGATTCCATTGTCTAGGTGACTGTCTAAGACCATATAATAATTTCTTAAGTAAACAAACCTTGTCACCTGAGCCTTTTTCCTCAAAACCTTCTGGTTGTTTCATCAGAATCTTTTCCTCGAGATTTCCATGAAGGAAAGTTGTCTTAACATCAAGCTGTTCAAGCTCTAAATCTAGGTAAGTTACCAAAAATAATAGAAGCCTAATCGAAACATGTTTAACTGCTGGAGAGAAGATTTCATGATAATCAACTCCTTCAATCTGTGAATACCCTTTTGTCACTAACCTGGCCTTGAATCTTTGATCTGTACCTGGTACTCCTTGCTTGAGCTTGTATATCCACTTACTCCGTATGACCCTTCTTCCTTCTGTATTATGTACCAACTCCCAGGTTTGATTCTTCTTTAAAGAATCCATTTCATCCTCCATAGATCTTTTCCATTGATGCCATTGTTTACTTCCTTTTGCTTCCTCATAACTCTTCGGCTCTTCAATTTCCAACACACTTGCAGAAACATAGGCAAATTCCACGATATCAGTCTCTTCATATCTTGAAGGAATTTTGATGTTTTTTCTAGGCATGTCTCTTGCAAGTTTGTAGTCCTTTAGCACTACCTGACATTTATTTCCTCCTCTTGTTTTTCCTCATAAGCATCCCATGAATATTCAGTTGTAGGTTCCTCATCTATATGATCCAACTTACTTCTAGTACTTGCCTGACTCCTAAGTGTTGTTGCTTTAGCTTGAATCTCAGTTTTTTAAACTGAATCCTTTACCAGAAATAGCAATTTAACCATCTCTGTCACCTCTGTCTTCTTTGTATTTACCTCAGGTTCCCTCTTCTCCATTTCTGGCACATTTTTTAACATTAGATCTTCATTGAAGATAACATTCCCGTTGACCACAACTTTACCTTCCTTATGCAGCCAGAGCTTGTATCCTTTAGTTCAAAAAGGATAACCAATGAAGAAGCCTTGCTTTGCTCTGGACTGACTCTTTCCTTGATCACTGTAAACATAAGGTACACAACCAAATCTCTTCAAATGTTTGTATCCTACTGACGTGCCGGTCCATTTCCTTTGTGGTATATCACATCCTATAGCCGTTGATAGGGATTTGTTTATGAGATACACCGAAGTTGAAGCTGCTTCTGCCCAGAAACTCAGTGGTAATCCAGATTCATTAAGGAGACATCTTATCTTCTCCATAATTGTTCTATTAATCCTTTCTGCCACCTCATTCTGTTGTGGAGTGTATACGCATATTCTATGCCTTTGAATGCTTTCATCCTTGCAGAATCTGTCAAATCTTTGATTGCAGAATTCTAATCCATTGTCTGTACTTAGAGTTTTAATCCTTTTGCCTGTCTGATTTTCAATCAATGTTTTCCATTCCACAAATCTTTCAAACACCTCATCCTTTCTTTTCAGAAAATAGATCCATACTCTCCTAGTATAATCGTCTATAAAGATTGTGAAATATTGATATCCAGAATGAGAAAATGGGATGTTAGGTGATCCCCACAAATCAGAATGAACATATTCTAAAACTTCCTTAGAAATGTGCTTCCCTACTCCAAAGGACAACCTGTGTACTTTTCCCATCACACATGCCTCACATAATGTCATAGTTAAGATGTTTTTACCTTCGATCATCCCCTCTTTTACAAGAGTATCAATCCCCTTCAGACCCATATGTCCAAGTCTGTTGTGCCACAGTGTGGTTTGATCTTTCTCAGCAGAAACTTGATTGCCTTCACCTTGAATGGTTTGGCCCTGCAGAACATAAAGTCCATCTTTGAGTTCTCCTCTCAATATCATCCTGCATCCTCTAATAATCTTCAATGACCCATTTTGAGACTTATACCAGCACCCCTGTCCTTCCAAAACACCTAGAGATATTAAATTTCTCTTTAGTTCTGGGATATACTTGACATGAGTTAGGGTGACAGTAGATCCATCATGTGATGTTAAATGGATCTTCTCTATTCCTTTTATCTCGCATACTGAGTTGTTTCCCATCTTCACTTTGCCACAATTCCGTTCTTGAAGTTCTGTGAACCATTCTTTGCAAGGTGACATGTGATATTTACAACCAGAATCGAGTATCCATTGTTCATCAATATCTTGTTCTACTGCTGACAGTGAATCAAGTTCTATTACCGAAAGAACTTCCATGTTGGTCACATTTCCTTTCACAATAGCAGCTTCTCCTCTTTCTTCTGAAACTTCTTTATGGTATTTCTTCCTAGCATTCTTGAAATGCCCGTGCTTCCCACAAAACCAGCAATCTGCCTTCTCCCTGGATTTAGAACGTGACCTGCCTTTCTTACTACCACGTCTGATGACTATCTCGTTTCTCTGACCTACCCCTAACTATCAAACCTTCAGCATTGGATTTGTAACTTTTACCCTGCGAAATCAGTTCCAGTTCTTTTGAACGAGCTGTTGCCTTCACCTCCTCTGGTGTAATAGTTGTTCTGGAGTACTTTAAAACTTCCCTAATCTGTTCATAAGGTGCTGGTAATGAGTTCAGAAGGTACACTGCTTGATACTCTTCTTCAACTTTAACTTGAAGGTTTTGCAAATCTGACAACATCTTCTGAAATACATCCAGATTCTCCTCCATTGTCTTGCTTTCATCCATCCTGAACCCTGATAATCTTTGCATTAGATACAATCCTATTTGGGAGTGAATATTCAAGATACTGCTTTTCTAACAGATTCCACAATCCAAAAATCGTCTTCTCTTGAATCACCTTCCTTAAAATCTAGTTAGATAGACAGACAACTATAGACAGACAACTATCAAATTTCGAACTCTTCTACTTCTTTCGGCTCTGGATATTTGAGCTTGCTCCCTGCTATTCTTTTCTTGGATTCTTGATCCTTGTTCGGTTAATATTGAAGCTATACCTGTAGACTCCATAATTGATCCAAATTCTACTCCTGAAATCGAGAATCTCTTTGGGGTCTTTACCTCATCTTTGAGTTCTTCTTCTGCGTCCATGTCCCATGTTGCTAGGTCATCCGTTAAAGCTTCATGTAAACCCATGATATTGAGACTGATTAAAATCTTTTCTTTCCACAATACAAAATCTCCTTAACCGTCAACCAAGGGCTCTGATACCAATTGTTGCAATTCCAGCGAATCTTTCTGAGCTCAAATACAAGATTGACGAAATTCCCAAGCTGAATTGGAGTAATTTGTGAGAAAGAGAGTAGAGTGAGAGATTGAATCGATTGAATCTTTGATTCAATCTACGTCTCGAGGGTAGAAAAGAGATTGATTCTTTTAGGATGGCGTTTTTCGGATTACAAAAGAAAGAGAGAAATTAAACGAATGAAGAAGATGAAATTGAGTTGTGCTCACTGTGCGTCATCTTCAACCTTTAGACTTAGCCATATTTATAGGATCGTCCTCAACCTTTCACCTGTTCCGACTTTAACCCCTTAATTCTGTAAATTGAAAAATAACCCCATACTACTTCGAGAACGTGAAATTACCAAATTGCCCTGAGAGACACTCTTACTCACTTGGTGTCTTTCCCTTTCCCTGCTTCTTCTTCTTCCTTAAACCAGTCAAGAACTAGATTAAATAACAACAGTATAGATTAAATAATAGTACTTTAGTTGGTCATTCTTGTAAATCATGTGGTATGATTTTCAACTTGGGCTATTTAAGTTACTTCTTCTAAAATGGAGGAATGCAGGTTTGAAGCCACAAACTGAAAATGACAAAAAATCCTATATTTGGTTTGCATGTAGTTATAACTTGTCCAAAAACTAAGCAAGAACATTCACCACATCCAAATCCAACCTATTAAACGAAAAATGAAGACATAACTTCATTCAAAAATAACCGGGAGAACAATTTAGAACTTCTCTTGTTGACAAAAGTTTAGTTTCTTCAACATTTTGACATATACCACTTGTGCAAGTGCAGTTGTCTCAATCGCTGCTTAAACATCTTCTATCGTATCATCAACCAACAATTTTGTCAATTCCAGCATTACACGCATAATAATTATAAAAAAAAATATGGACAAAGAACTTTCATGATAAGTTGTATTTTGTAAAGGAAGGTAGAGAGCACGACAATATTAAGAAAAAACTTATTTTGGAGATTTATATTAATGATAAGTTACTTTCTCATGTTTTACACTTAGGTACTGCGATGACATATTCTTGGATTATCCTCTCTTATAAATGGAGGATTGATTCAAATGATAATGTGTGGATGGCGTCTATGAAAAATATATACAATAGCTAACGATGTCTTTCATTGGTCTTAAAGACTTTGCTCTGATCTGTCACTTATCCGATACCGATGGATGAAAATCATGGAATTTCCCATGTTCCGATTCATAAAATTACCAATTAAAACAATGCATCTCCCTTTGGTCATCTCAAGAAAATATGCTCCCTTTGAACATGAAATAATCCACAAAATTGTAGAGAAATTTCACAAAACAATAAGAAACAGATCGAGATCATTGAAGTCTCATATTATGCCATCATCAAAAGCAACTGTACTATTTCTTGTCCATTTTCGAAAGTTTGTAACTAAATCGCCAAAATACTACATAAAGTATACATCCAAAGAGACAACAATTCAAAAAAGAAGATTTCAAATCTATTTAGGGTTTTAAGTGCCACAATAAGCCACCCAAAATACTCCAAAGGAGAACAAATATTAATAGAGAAAAAACGAAAAATGTTTCATGGATTCAGAAGAAAAATCGTGAGTGGAGTAAGAAGTTTATACAACTTATTTTCTTCACCAAACAATGACCACCGGGGTAGAGGTTGTGGGTTTGCAACTCACTTGATAAAGGGAGAGATAGCCATAGATCACATTAGACTCATCGATAGACATAATACCACAACTAGAAAAAGAATCCATGCATGTCTTGAAAAATAAGTAATGGATAGAACTAAGCATGAAAAAAGGAATGGAGAATAGATGCAGAACTTACGATGGGGTGCAGATAGAGAAGGAGACCATCAATGTTGGGGGAAGAAGTTTTGTGGGTGGAGTTACTCACTTTGGTAGAGTGGAGCTTCAGAGCGAGGCGGTTCGGAAGAGTTCTCGACCCGTGTTATACGAGGAGTAAGAAGATTGACTAAAGAATCCACATATGAATCGAACAACAAATTAATGCTGCATAAAATAAAGAATGAACTCTTACAACCCAGTCAAAGTTCAATTAAAAGAAGATAATCAATGAATCTGAAGGCACTAAATGGCCAATGGAACATACCTAGGTAACAAAAGGAATTATGAAAGCAATAGAAACACACGAAAACTTCCTAGTTAAGAATAGTACGGATTTCGGGTTACCATAATTGTACGGATGCAACCAACAAAAGATCATATACCAATCAAATTATCTTAATAACGGGATATTCATGCTCATAAGTAGGAAATGGTTCTCTTGACACCTAAATCCATAACCACAAAACATGCAATCCTACCTCCTAGCAGTGATTAACACGTAATTACAATAGTATTAAGCATGCAATCTAAATTTTTGAGTCGATTAACAGAGAGGTGAGATTTTCGCCAATCAAACTCAATCAAATAATCAATGGTTCTGCATTCATAATCTAACATCCGAGTTAAATATGAAATCCTAAATTATTGAGTAGGCAGCATGATAACACTGAAAATGTATCAATTTTAGGATAGGTTTTAGTGTCATTTTCGCATATATTTTATAGATAGATTTACTTATCCGATATGATTACGAGTTTCATACACCCGTTTTGTTGGTTTGAAGGTTTTTAGGTGACAAGGCCTAAATGAGCTTAAAATGTCGGATTCCTGATCAAAACCACATGATTTGAAGATATATCTACCCAGAGCCAAGATTGAGCTTCAGAACCCAAAGGAAACCCCGAGCAACGAGCGGAAAAGAGAAATTTCAAGATCACAAGGGTGCCCGGTCGGGCACCATATACCACCCGCTCGGGTAAAACCTACGGGGTTCTATCCGCATACCTTGCACGACCTGGGCACGAAGGCAACGAGATCGGGTAGCCTTACCCGATCGGGCGCAAGACGTATACCCGTCTCAGCCCCGCTATCGGGGGCTTGAACCTCTATCGGGCACTATGAAGGAACACGACCGAGCGAGCCTCTGCACGACCGGGAAACACTGGTGCCCGAGCGGGCCGTGTATTTCGCAACAACCTAGATCTAACATTCAAACGTCCGAATTTAAGGAACAGAACAGATCTAGAGCAAAGGGGGCGACATACAGGGCAATGAAAGGCAGGAAAAACATCTGCGAAGGCTCGGGAGACGTTGGAGAAGAGGAGAAGCATCAATCCTTACACCGGTAACACGATAGGGAAGGTCGAGACCCGAACGGTTAGGTCATCAAAGGGGAATACCCGATCGGGCAGAACAAGACACCCGATCGGGCACCGTAATTTCTGCACGGTAAGTTATAACTTCGAGTAACCCGAGCGGCCAATCCACTTCTCATTTCAATACCCAATCGTGCTCTCCCTATTTGCGACCCTTTCACGCCGGATTCTAGTCGCCGGAGCCGCTGGGTATTGTTGCCGTTTCACCGTCAAAGAAATTGGAGCTCGGTTACTCGGAAACTTCTTCCCTCTCTCTCAAAAATCTGAAAATTTCCTAATTCTCATCGCGAATTCCAGGTAAATTCATGAACTTTGTTGAGATTAGGACTGCTATGGGTTAGATTTAGGTCTGTTTAGGAAGATTCAGGGTAGTTTCGGCCGATTTGGTTGCGATTCGCGAACTGCAGGTCGCGATTTTGTGATCTACCCGATCGGGCTAGGAATAGCACCCGATTGGGCGACCTAGATATTCACCCGATCGGGCGTCTTTCTCACCCGAGTCGGGCACTACTCACGGGGGTAATTTGATGATTAGTTACCCGATCGGGCAACACCTTATACCCGATCGGGCACATTGCAGAACCGAGCCGAATATTGATTTTTGTCTTTCGATTGTTTTGCAGATGGCCCCTAAGATCTTCCAAAGCTCGAAGAAGCGCAAATCTGACGCTTACGACCCAGAGCAAGGATGGCCAGTGAAATCGGACGCGATTACGGAGCTGACGCCGTACATGCCTATCACCACCTCACACCAGCAATACAACTACCAGACCACAACGTTCTTGTCCGGCCAGAAGCAAAAGTTTCTGGAACTTCAGCCGCGGATCTTCCCGTCCCGCTTCCTGTCAGACGAAGCGATGTCCGCCCTTCACATAAGAGTGCACATCAACCACATCTTCGAGACGCTAGACTGGGGGACTGAGGGATGCACGAGAATACACATACCGCAACCTGACGGCTGAATTCCTCGCCTCGTACGCTGCGTTCTTTCCCGAGTCCGGAGATCAGGAGAGAGTATTCATGGAGTTCCGCCTGCTGGGGCAGAACTACCGGCTCACCGCGAGACAGTTCGCGACTATCCTCGACGTTCCGTACTGCAATTTGATGGCAGAGCATAACCGGAACCATCAAGCAGAGTTTTGGGCCCAGATAGCGTACGGAGAGTATTCGACGAGGTCGAAGGCGAGTCACATACGCCACCCCGTATTGAGGTATTTCCATTACTTCCTAGTTTCATCTATACTAGGAAAGGGAGCGCAAGGTGGTGTCAATCACACTGAGTTGAGGCGAGCCACATACACCACCCCGCATTGAGGTACTTCCATTACTTCCTAGTTTCATATATACTAGGAAAGGGAGCACAAGGTGGTGTCAACCACACTGAGTTGGCCTACCTGAGGCGGGTGGTGCAGTCGGGTGGTGCAGTCGGGTTATGCACCCAACGAGAGGGACATTGTGGACGTCGATCTAGCGTCGTTGGTGATTAGGCACTTCCTCGACATAGCCACCAAGAACGTTAGCACGGATACGAAGATCATGTGCGGTGGCATTGTCACGATGATTGCACGGAGAGTTGGGATCAACCTTGGGATCCTGACCGAGGACAAGATAGACGAGGAACCAGAGTTGAACCTCCAGAACCTGCGCAACCGAAGAGCGATTACATTGGAGAGGTACA
>CM071872.1:29343018-29380470 GCA_036759665.1 Gynandropsis gynandra | reverse complement strand
GGCCGTGTATTTCGCAACAACCTAGATCTAACATTCAAACGTCCGAATTTAAGGAACAAAACATATCTAGAGCAAAGGGGGCGACGTACAGGGCAAGGAAAGGCTGGAAAAACATCTGGGAAGGCTCGGAAGACGTTGGAGAAGAGGAGAAGCATCAATCCTTACACCGGTAACACGATAGGGAAGGTCGAGGCATCGAATTACTTAGAGTCTATCATGTATAGGGTTATGTTATCTTCATCTTTTGTTTTCTCCATGAGATTTGTATTGGATGAACAATGATTTGCGTTAATGCTTAGATTTATTGATTTATTCTTGATTTACGGTTCTACGCTTAGCATTATCACTCTTACGCTAGTGCTGCCCGCTCAGCGACATAGGATTTCAGACTTGGCTGGAAGGTTAAAGAATGAATCCGGACCTGTTAAGTTGTAGATTAAGCTTGGCTAATGAGAATCTGACCGGTTGGTTAGTCATCTTAGGGATAACGATTGCGTTCATAATGCTGCCATGGTACGGGTTAATCATTGCTGGAAGGTAGGATTGCACGTATCCATGGTTAGGAGGTTTAGGCTCGGAAGAATCACTCCTCACCTTAGGGCATGAATTTCCTGTTGTCAAGAATAGTTGATAGATCTATGACCTTAGTTGTTCCATCCATGCGATTTCCGGTATCCCGGACACCCGTAGTGTTTGTCATATCCGACTTTATCCCCAACCTAGTATCGTTGTCACCATTTAGATTAGTTTTAGAAATTTAGGATCATATCCCCTTCTATCTCTAATTGTCTTAGTTTAGTTGTATTCTTAGTTTGGCTGCCTTAGTTCCCAGAGATCGACCCTGGTACTACACGATCCGTATACTTGCGGTGAAGTGGACTAGGATAATTTATAACTCGTGTTTTCACAACATCACAGCACAAGTATAGAACATTCATCACATTGATCAATGAACCGAAATACAATAAAACTTTGAAAGATCTAAGCATTAACGCATAATCACAAGCATCCCTTACAAAACCGGTGTCCCTAACCCATAGCTACAGACTTACTCACTCATGGGTTCTGATACAAAACAAGAGAAAATAACACTAGACATAACAAAAGAGTAAGGTATAAGATGTCTCCGACTTCCCTACCTCATCACCGGTGTTCCGATGTTGTCTTCTTTGTTCTCCATGTTCTCATGAGCTTCTTCTATCTATTGTCTTCGTCCCCCAAGGGTTCTGTGCCGCTCCTCTATTAATTGGGTAACATTTTTCACACTTTTCCTTTGTTTGAACTCTTCTAGGGTTTCTGTTATGACACCCGACCCGCGTGGGCTATGTAGAGGACCCGCTTCGCCTTTTCATCTTTGAGGAAATTTGAGTGAGTTTGATGACTCACAGAGGTGGGCAGAATCCTCTAAGGGAGTAGCCCTTGCGGGCTAATATGACAGCACGTGCGGGTTCATGGCTTCGGATGCAACATGATTGGGGTATGAGGCACTCTGAGTCAAGCTGAATGTTCTAAGGGATACAACCCGGGTGAGGTACGAGCATGAGTGGGTTGGATTAACTTCGTTTTTTAGTTATGCTCGGGTATTCCAAGAGGTTCTTTAGCCTAAATCTGGTTCGAGTGGGTTGTACCTCCAAGTATACACAGTTGACTCCTGGAATCAACACCATTGAGCGCGATTAGGCGTTATCGTCTTAAAACCTGAAAAACAACAAAAAGTCTGGATAGAGAACTAATTCGTGCCGGTTTTGTAACTCGTCCTATGCAAATTATGGAGAAATGATCTAAATGTGTAGCCTAAAACTAACTTACACTATGTGTTATCAAACTCCCCCAGACTCAAATCATTGTTTTTCCTTAAACAAAACTAGAGTTAAGCACAAAAAGGGTTAAACGACAGCTGTATACTAGCACAAGTACCTCAAAAAAATCAGCCATCGTGCACAACAATGCGTCACACGAACATAGACCTATGCAAACCTAGTTAAGATTTCTATCGACCGAAAACCATGAGCCGTGGAATCCAACACATCACCAAAGTTCATTTCACTAACCCTAAACAACATCCTAGCAATCCCCATGCATACGTGAGAACCTTTCCTAAAAACAAATTTTCTTATTCTTTTCTATCTTTTTTTTAAATTCTGTGCTCGGTTTCTAGGATGTCGAAGTGAGAGAAGACAACTTTCTACTTAAACCCAAGTTCCCAATTGGCACACTGATAAAGTCTTGTAACTTTAGAGAAGTGAAGAGGTTGCATTATTGAAGAACCATTTTTTTAAACGCATCAACCCTAACCCTTAAGACATAAAAAAGTGCCTCAACCAACCACTTAGACCCGAACAATCGAGATCAATGCACTAATTCAATGTAAGGTGGAAATAGCTAGGATCTTATTCCATTGACAGCGGAATGTCAGCGTGTGAAATCATAATAACAGAAAAATAAATATAAAAGGTGTCCAACCTAGCAAAGATTGAACGATATACACGGAGATTTAGACACTTTGGACTGAAACCTAGGGGGCGGAATATAACTATAAGCCATGGATTCATGCGCAACCACTAGACTAGCCAGTATCTAAAAGTCATTTTCAACAGACCTAGGCTTTTGTTCCCGATTTGAGAAAGCCACAAAGAAATGGCTTAAGCTCAAAGTCTCGTACTCGATATCCGGTAAGAAATTCTAAGAAAGAGTAAAAAATGACCTAAAATGCTGGAATCATAAAAGAAATCCACATCTAATCATAATCGCAAGCATATCACTTAAAGAGTACCCCCAGACTTGAACGAAACACAGTCCCGGTGTTCAAAATCTATGAGAGAAACTCGCATGCCAAAATTCAAGAGAAGATAAAGAAAGTGGAGAATATGTACACCTGGTGTATTCTGCTTTCCCGAGTTGGTGTTACAGTTGGGTGTTTTTCGTGTCTAATGAAGCTCGGGTTACCTTTTTAGAAAAGCTTGTTTACGGTCTTTAGCTTGACCCTTACGCTCTAGGCGTGTGTGGGATCAAAAAGAGGAAGTATGCCTCTTTCATTCTCTATGTGATCAACATAGTATGGGTTTAACCTCTGAGCGTTTGCCATGAACAATTTTACATTTCCCTTGTCCAACTCTACGACTCCATGTCGTGAGACATCTTTGATGGTGAAGAGCCCCAACCATCGCGCCTTGAGCTTCTTGGGAAACAATCTCAAGCGATAATTAAAAAGTAATACATGATCGCCTATCTGAAATGATCATTGGGGGATGTGCTTGTCATGTCATTTCTTTGTGCACTCCTTGTAAATCCTAAGCCCTTGTGGAAAAGGTTTGAAATCGAATCTTGGGTGCTTTCTCGATGCTTCAGTTGGAATTCATGCGTAAACGGGCGATCGAGGATGTAGGAGGTGATAAAAAAAACCTTAGTCTACTCGTGCTCGAAGATCTGCTCACTCAGGTCTTCTGTCTCAGAAAATTTTGCCCATGTCGGGGTTCCATCTAGTCCATGCAGGCTCGCGTTCAGGCATTCAGCTCGTATGGACTCTTCTCTCACCCCATACAGGGTTCATAAAACCTCATTTAGCTCTGAAAGCTTTGTCCAAGATGAGGTGTTTGTATGCATGCGTGACGACCCCACGTGGGTCCATTGTGTAGCACGCTCGGGTTCTGTAGCTTCGAGAGTTTTGCCTATGGTAGGGTGCGATAAACCATGCACGGATCTTGCAATTCGGGTGCAATTCGTACGGGTTGCAATGTGGTCACGCGTAGGTTAATGCTCGTTTCAAGCGTTGTCAACTTCCCAATGAGTTATATGCATTCCTCAATGTATTTGGGTGACTCAAATAGGCTCTCGGTGCATGCTAACAGTGCTATCTCCACGGGGTGGATGTCTCGATGCTCATGTTGAACTTCCTTATCTAGTTCATCCACCGTGTCAATGTGCATCACGGGTTCAGTCATGTATGGCTTCGTGAGTGTATTGTCGAGCTTGAACTCTAATGAACTCATCTTCGAACGTGATGAGCAGTCTACCTTCAAATTAATATATAATCATATTCTCCGTGTTAAGGAATGGTCTTCTCCAAAATGATGGGAATCTTGTGGTTCATCTCTATGTCCACTACTACGAAGTCCGCTAGGAAAACAAAGGTTTCCACTTGTACTACGATATTCGTCAATATGCCTTCAGGATTTCGTACGGACCGATCGGCCAAGGTAATCCGCGTGCAAGTGAGTTGTAGATCTCCTACTCGATTGAGTTTCTTAACAAGTGACAGTGGTAGTAAACTCACACTCGCTTCGATGTCGATTAATGCATGGTCAATCTCATAAACATAAATCTTTCAAAGGATGACGAAATTACTTGGATCATGTATCTTACTAGCCATGGTGGGTGGTTGCATGAGAGAGTTAGTGACCATCACTACCTCATTGTCAATGGTGCTCTTCCTGGTTATTATGTCCTTAAGGAATTTGGGATAAGAAGGTATCTTCATGAGCGCATCGTGAAATAGAATGGTGATTTGCAGCTCATGCGATTCAAAGTTAAACAAATTACCTAAACTACCCGCAAGTGCACGGCACGTGTGTAGTACTCTAGGTGTCGATCCCACAGGGACTACGCAACACAATCTAAACTCAAACTACGAATCAAACTTGCAAGCGAACGAAATATGGGTTTTGAGAATGAAATACTAAAAAAAACTAACGAGTTCTTAACAATGAGAAGAAAGTTCTAGGAATCCGGTTTCACCACAAGACTACCGAAACCAACAATTAACCTATCTAATAATGCAATCCCGATCAAGTTATCTAAGTCAGACGATCCTAATATGATATCTACCCTCTCTCAAGGCATAGACATATGATCTAGTCAAGTTATCCCCTACTTTCGTGGCAGACACCTTAAGCTACACTCATAAGATCTGTGATTCATCCGTTTTACCCTCAACCATTGCTACCCTACTTTTGTGGCCTAACCTTGGTTGTTCTAAACCTGATTATCCAGAATTAAAATTCTCATTTCGGTCCTTCTGCTAAGTTCCTAAAACATGCATCTACGTGGCCATCGCAAAAACAAGTCAATGAAGCACTCAGATTAAGAATAGATAAACGAAAATGGAAAAATGCATTCAAAGATAAATCAAAGTAGTTCCGGGATAGCCAAGGGCTAATCCCTTCTCCTAGAACAAAACGACCACTCGCTCATGCGCGGGCTGAGGTGTGCCCCGCGCGGGCTAAAGCTTCACTTGATGCCCATGCGTGCTGATGACCTCCCCAACCCGTGCTGAAGTTGCTGGGGGTCAAGCCCCGCGCGGGCTAGGTGAATGCCCCGCGTGGGTTGTGTTATTCCTCGCCGATTCTCGTCCCGTTTGTTCCGTTATGATTCTCGATGTTAGTACTTTGTCTCGTGGACGTCCTTTAGCTCCAAAATGAACCCAATATGCATTAGAACATGTAAGAACATGAAAACACGAAAACGAGTAAAATAGATACAAAATCATACGTAAACATCGCATCTATGTCGTAAACATCTCTAAAATCGTACGTAAACATCGCATCAAATCCCCCAGACTTGAATGTTTGCTTGTTTCTAAGAAAACGTAAACGTAGAACAATTGGGATATACAATAAATTGAGAATTCCCCTTTCTCCTAGAAATACCGCTAACGCGAACCTAACCGATCAACTAGCAAGTCGAGAGCAAATTCGGCCTAATTAAATTTTCAGTCTTCATCCTAGGTTCACCAAGGCTACCTACGGGAAAGTAAATCGAAGGCAAACTAAATAAGCCACCGTAACCCACTCCACCAAACGAGGGTTCAGACAAATGCTAAACGTAGAATAATTGAGGATACTTGTTTCTTTTCTGAGCTTCTATCTTTCTTTATTCCTTTTTTATTCTTCTGTCTTTTTTATATCTTCTTTTTTTTCTTTTTTATATGTTATGCATACACACTAGGCTTTTAGGACGTCGGATTTGAAGGGATTCAGCCTCTACTTAGACCCAGACTATCGATTACGGTATACTCATGGATCTCGTTCTAGAGTGCAGCGGAATAGGCGGCGTTTTTATTGTGTTGTGCCCTTAGGATGTAGAAAGTGTAGGGTTAATTTGATTATGCGGAAACGTGTTTTAATCAACCCGAATATAGATCTAGTCATGTTCGGATTAGTTTTTTAGAGATGTCAACGATAAACAAATTTAGAAACAGTTTCTGTTATACCTGTTGCGTTGAAATCGATGATCGGATGTGAGACTTGATAGCACAAGTCCTCTACGCGTATCCACGCCGAGATCGGGATTGCTTAGATGCGGGATTCGGAAGAACGAAAAACTGTTTTTCGTTCTTCGGGTTTTTTCTTTTCTGACGGCTAGGGTTTTCGTCTTAGAATAGTGTGTATTACGAAACCTCGTAAAGCGTTTATTTATAATTATTAACTCTTTAATAATTACAACTTAAACCCATAACTATTCAAATATTACATAATTGGCATAGGACTTTCAATCTCCCACTTGCCTTTACGTAATATTTCAAATAGTCGAAATACATGTATCTCTATACACATATTTGCCTGTACATCTTATGTACTAACCCAAAAGAAAAAATTATCCTATGATCAAGAACGATTTAGATTAAGTTTTACCAAAACTTGACTCTCTTTATCATGATCTCTATCATGATGACAAGTTTCTAAACTTAATCATGGACTCTATCATACTAGCTATGAAAACATATACACATATATATTTACAAATATCATCAAAATGACAACATAATGCCATTTCATTTATTTATAAGTGTTCAAAATACAAGACATAAAATAGCTCTTAAATAGTTACAACAGTTGTACTATTCCTAGAACTAATTCCAGCATGCCATGTCTTTCAATCCAATCTTCAACTTGTGCTTGTCAAACTCATTTGAACCAAGCGCCTTTGTGAGTGGATCTGTTGCATTCTCTTTTCCTTCTACTTTCTGGATTTGAACGTCCCCACGCTCAATGATTTCCCTTATCAGATGGTATTTCCGCAGAACATGCTTTGATCTTTTATGAGATCTTGGTTCCTTCGCCTGGGCTATTGCCCCGGTATTATCACATAATAAAGGAACTGGTTCCTTTATCGAAGGCACCACACCAAGTTCAGTTATGAACTTTCTCATCCAGACCGCTTCCTTAGCAGCTTCGCAAGCCGCTATGTATTCTGCTTCAGTAACCGAATCAGCTACAGTATTCTGCTTGTTTGGAACTTTTCCAACACACTGCACCCCCATTGAGACAAAAGACATACCCCGATGTCGATCTGCTATCATCTTTATCAGACATAAAGCTGGCATCCGTGAACCCTTCTAACTCTAAGTTAGAATCTCCATAAACGAGGAATTGGTCTCTAGTCCTTCTCAAGTACTTGAGAATGGTTTTCACCAATTTCCAATGTTCCTCACCGGGATCTGCCTGATACCGACTCGCTACACTTAGCGCGAAGGCTACATCAGGCCTCGTACATGTCATGGAATACATGATGGCTCCCACTGCGCTAGCATATGGGATCCTACTCATGCGTTCTCTCTCTTCTTGTGTCTGAGGACAATCCTCTTTGGAGAGAGTAATTCCAGTGCCTATCGGTAGATAGCCTCTCTTGGAATTTTCCATGTTATACCTCTTCATGATGGTATCAATGTACTGGGACTGTGATAGTCCAAGCAACCTCCTTGATCTATCTCTATAGATCTTTATTCCCAGAATATAGGTTGCTTCTCCCAGATCTTTCATGGAGAACTGTTCGGATAACCAGAACTTCGTCTCTTGCAACGCCGGAATGTCATTCCCTATGAGCAATATGTCATCCACATAAAGCACAAGGAAGACAACCGCGCTCCCACTAAACTTCTTGTACACACAAGGCTCTTCTTCGCATCTAACAAAGTTGAACTCTTCAACTGCCTTGTTAAAGCGAATGTTCCAGGTTCGAGAAGCTTGCTTGAGTCCATAAATGGACCTCTGAAGCTTGCATACCATATGACTTTGAGTTGGCGACGTGAAACCCTCAGGTTGAGTCATGAAGACTTCTTCCTGGAGCTCTCCGTTAAGGAAAGCTGTTTTCACGTCCATCTGCCAAATCTCATAGTCATGGAATGCCGCTATCGCAAGCAGAATCCGAATAGATTTGAGCATTGCCACAGGGGAGAACGTTTCTTCATAGTCAATCCCTTCTCGTTGACTATACCCCTTGGCAACTAGACGAGCTTTATAGGTCTCTACCTGCCCGTCCGCTCCAATCTTCCTTTTGTAAACCCATTTACAACCTATCGGTCTGGAAGCCTGTGAAGAATCAACCAAAGTCCATACTTTGTTGATCTTCATAGATTCCATCTCGGATTCCATGGCTTTCCACCATTTCTCAGAATCAGGGCCTTGTATAGCCTCTTGGAAAGTCAAAGGGTCGTCATCTATATGACCGACCACATCCTCTTGCACCATCAGATTAAGTCTGTCAGGTGCACGTCGAGAACGTGTTGACCTTCTCAAGGAAGCCTGTGTAGCAGGTTCAACCTGCGCTGGGATATCTTGTTGGGCTTGTTCCTGAACAGGTTCCTGAACAGGTTCCTGAACTTGTTCCTGAACGGGCACTGTCACTTCAACATTTGAAGATGAAGCGCCGGAGCCTAACACTATATCACTCAGCCAAGAACGCTCATTTGACATCTCATGTCCATGAGCTTGTGTTGGCTCATCGGGTTCTTGAATCTCGTCAAGAACTACTTCCCCACCATGAATTCCTTCATCAAGGAATTCCCTTTCAAGAAAGGTTGCCGTTCTGGCCACAAACACTTTGTGTTCAGACGGGTGGTAGAAATAATATCCCATAGTTTCCTTGGGATAACCTATGAACCTACATCTGTCAGACCTAGCATCAAGCTTGTCTGGCTGAAGTCTCTTAACGAAGGCCGGACACCCCCAAACCTTGATGTGCCTCAGGTTTGGCTTACGTCCTTTCCATATCTCATATGGTGTCTTCGAGACTGCTTTGGTGGGAACTTTGTTTAGCAGATAGGCAGCTGTTTCTAAAGCATAGCCCCATAAGTTCATTGGAAGATCAGTGAACCCCATCATGGATCTCACCATATCTAATAAGGTTCGATTTCTCCGTTCGGATACACCATTATGTTGTGGTGTTCCGGGAGAAGTCCACTGAGACAAAATCCCATTTTGCCTTAGATAATCGACAAATTCATGACTAAGATATTCACCGCCCCGGTCAGATCTCAACACCTTGATACTCTTTCCGGTTTGTTTCTCCACTTCACTGCGGAATCTCTTGAACATTTCAAAAGATTCGGATTTGTGTTTCATCAAGAACACAAATCCATATCTCGACATATCATCAGTGAATGTGATGAAGTACGAATATCCACCCCTGGCTTGAACTCTCATAGGTCCACATACATCAGTATGTATCAGTCCTAGGAGTTCTGTAGCTCTCTCTCCGGTTCCACTAAACGGAGATTTGGTCATCTTACCAGTGAGACAGGACTCACAAGTTGCATAAGATTCATAATCGAAATGGCCTAAAAGGCCATCTTTATGCAATCTGTTTATCCTCTTCTCACCGATATGACCAAGTCTACAATGCCAAAGATACGTCTGTCTTTGACGATCATCTACTTTTCTCTTAAGGCCCGGAACATGCATGTTAATTTGTTCTACATTAACATCAGGTAAGATATACAGCCCTTGTTGTAAATAACCATTCACACAAAATTCATCACCATGATAAATAGAGCAAATGTTATTACTAAAAACTGTTCGAAATCCACGTCTATCAAGCATAGAAATAGAAATTATGTTCGAAACAAACTTAGGAACATAATAACAGTCGTCTAACAACAAGGTCTTGCCCGTAGGCATTAAGAGGGAAATTGATCCTACGGCTAAAGCAGCAACACTTGCGCCATTTTCAACCTTCAGACTGAACTCTCCCTTCGTGAACCTCCTACTGATCCTCAGCCCCTGCAATGATGTTAAAACTGCTACCGGTATCCAATACCCATCTAGACGAATCAATAGTAGTTAAGGAAATCATGAAAACATTTTCCATGAGAATCTTACCTGGCTTCTTGCCCTTCAGAGACTGCAGGTATTCTTTGCAGTTCCTCTTCCAATGCCCCTTCTTCTTACAGAAGAAGCACTCAGCATCAGCTTGGTCAGATTTGCCCCTTTTTGCCTTGGGTATGGTCACACCACCCTTGGGCTCAAGGAGCTTCTTCTTGGGCTTTTTGTTGCCCTTGCCCTTCTTGAAAGAAGAGCCGACCATCATCACGGCACTATGTCCCTTAGACGTCTCAGACACTGACTGACTCTCATAGTCAATCAGTTGGTTCAGCATCTCATGCAGATCCATGTCCATCTTGTTCATGTTAAAGTTAACAATGAACGGAGAGAACGTCTCAGGCAATGACTGCAAGATCAGATCTTGAGATAACTCTTTGCCTAGTGTGCACCCCAGCTTCACAAGCTGTTCAATAAGACTGATCATCTTACGAACATGGGGCCCCACCGGAGAGTTCACAGACAATCTTGACTTGAATAGTGCCTTCGACAACTGATATCTTGTCGTTCGGCTCTGCGCACGATACATCTTCTTAAGATGCTCAATGATAGCAGCAGGCTCCATATCCTCATGCTGGCGCTGGAGTTCTGAACTCATTGATGCTAGGATGATACACTTGGCAGTGTCAAGGCGATCCCTTTGCTCTGCCCAAGCAATCATGCCATCCACATCGTTATCAGCAGGTTCCTTGATAGGATTCTCGATCGAATCGAGTATCTTTTCCTGCTTGAGGACGATCTTAAGGTTGTGGTACCAATCATCGAAATTTTCCCCAACAAGCTTATGGGCATCGAGAATGGCACATAGGGAAAGTGAAGACATTTTTTGGGAAATCTGTAAGGAAAAATTGCACCATTTATTAGAACACTTATTTAATCAAATAGATATGGACTTTCATCTAAATGATTATTTTACTGACTAATACTACAATAGTATTCAGAAATCGTATTTCTTTCAGTAATATTTCCTGAACTAATCATGCATAAGCCCCCTGGTAGTCAGGTCGTTTCTTAAGCATATTAAACAGGTTGGTTTTAATTTTGGCTCTATATCACATAGTCACCTGGTAGTCAGGTCGTTCCTATTGATATAGTTGAGTTCATCCTTCAGCTCATGGTCGGATATCAATTAAGTTTATGTCCCCCGGGAGGAGCTGGAGCTTACAAAAACTAATTGATCCCTCCCACTAGACATCTGATGTCGTAGATGTATGAATCGAATTATTGAACTACATGGGTAGTCAGGAAACGAGAACCTATTCAAAACATCTACGATGAAGGAAAAGCCTAACGATAAACAATTTATCGTTTTTAGAACTCAATTATTAATTAAAATTCTTAATTTTAATATCATTCTATATTAGATAGTCACCTGGTAGTCAGGTCGTTCCTATCGATATAGACGAGTTTTATCATTCACCTCATGGTCGGAAATCAATTAAGTTTATGTCCCCCGGGTAGTCCAGGCGTTTACAAAAACTAATTGATTCCTCCCACTCGACATCTGATGTCATAGACGTATGAATCGTATTCTCGAACTACATGCCTCCTGGTAGTCAGGCCGTACCATGTAAACGAGAATTTATTCAAAAACGTCTATGGTAAAGGAAAAAACTTAACGATAAACAATTTATCGTTTAATAACTTCAATAACTCAATATTAATACTTTTAAAATTAAAATTCATCTAATTTTAATCTTAATTTTTTTTAGGGTTAGGGTTAGGGTTTAGGGTTAGGGTTACCCTAACCCTATCCGCCGCCCCTAATACCCTATCTCCGACGGAGGAGCCGCCGGAGGGAATCGCTCGGTCGAGCTGAGAGTGATGACGACCCAGACCCGCTCGACTTCCCTCGCGCACGAACGATTCGTGTCGCCTCCAGCTCGCGCGAAGCCGCCCGTGGTCTCCTGCCTGCGGTCGCCTACGGTGGTTCAGGGTAGCCAGTCGCCCGTCGCCTGACGCCGGCGTCGAACGCGCGGCCGGCTAGGGTTCGGCCGCCGCCCTGCTTTCTTTTTCACGCGACGGCGTGAATTTCTGGTGCGCGCGCATACGATCCGATGTTCATAAAAATTCGAAAAACAAATCCTAAACATACGACCAGACGCTCTGATACCACTGTAGGGTTAATTTGATTATGCGGAAACGTGTTTTAATCAACCCGAATATAGATCTAGTCATGTTCGGATTAGTTTTTTAGAGATGTCAACGATAAACAAATTTAGAAACAGTTTCTGTTATACCTGTTGCGTTGAAATCGATGATCGGATGTGAGACTTGATAGCACAAGTCCTCTACGCGTATCCACGCCGAGATCGGGATTGCTTAGATGCGGGATTCGGAAGAACGAAAAACTGTTTTTCGTTCTTCGGGTTTTTTCTTTTCTGACGGCTAGGGTTTTCGTCTTAGAATAGTGTGTATTACGAAACCTCGTAAAGCGTTTATTTATAATTATTAACTCTTTAATAATTACAACTTAAACCCATAACTATTCAAATATTACATAATTGGCATAGGACTTTCAGAAAGATGATCACCAACCCACCACTTAGACCCGAATCATCGAAAGAATATCAAGGTCGATGCCCTCGTATCGATTATAGATCATGCTTTTAGGCATTATTTCTATCGACAGCGGAGTGTTAGTGTGTGCTCTTTATTCTGCAAAACAAGCTCGATTTAATACAATCTAATAATCCTCATCAAAAGAAGTATAGCATCGTCTATACGAAGTATGACCATCTAGATAGAGAGAATAAACGATAAACTAGCCTAGCAACCTCATCTAAACCTCCCACAAGCAACACTAGGATTCCCAAAGAATTACGACCTATTGTTTTTCAGCCGACTAATAAGCTCTAACGCTTAGAAAAAACCTAGATCAAACATGAAAAATCTCACGGAAAAGGCCAACTTCTTAAGTTTTCTAGGTTTAGGGTTCATCTCAAAACGTGCCACTGGACAAGTGCCTAGGATGACTCTGACTCACGAAAGCAAAAACAAACTAAAAACTACGAAATCAAAGAGAAAATAAAATGAAGTCACCTGAAAAACGTGAGCTGCTCCCCCAGACTCGAATTGAACGACGTCCTCGACGTGAAGCTCCGATAGAGGGTAAGAGAAGTGAAGTCCGTTTGTGGTGGTATTTTTTGTGTTTTTTTAATTAACCGAGTCTTAAACTAAAAACTAAGAAAAATAGAAAATAAAAAGTTGGGTTGCCTCCCAGAAAGCGCTTATTTAACGTCTTTAAGCTTTGACGTCTCCATTCCTCATGCGTGCGCGATGGGTGGATCAGAAAGGGAAATGGAGTTTCCACTTTCAATTGGTTGAGCGGCTTGGTAGAGTATTAGTCACTGTCCATTAGCTTTGAATGTTCTACTCGTCTCGCTCCAAAGTTCTACTGCTCCATGCAGGAATACCTCTCAATTCTGAAAAGGACTAGACCAACGAGACCGTAGTTTGCCTGAAAAAGCTTTAGACGAGAATTAAATAGTATAACTAAATCAACTGGCTGAAAGTCATGAGATAGGATCTTCTTGTCATGCCATCCCTTAGTCATGGATTCTTTCTTTGGCACGTCATGCACGGGATTCACTCGTTCGCTGCCCAAGGTTGAATAAATGGTTTCTGCATCAAAACGTTTTATGTTGTCTTTTTCCATTACCTCTTTCAAGTGGGGGTGCAGCCTCCTTTGAGTTTCAGTGGAAGGTTTGATGTTGTTTTCCGTATAATTTCCATTCATACATATTGAAGAGCTGACTTTCCTACGTTTCTTTACGTGAGTGGGTTGTTTTATCATCTCATCTGCACTAAAGTTAGCATTCATAACAGCAGGATATATTTTATTGCATTCAACGTACTCATACCGAAAAGAAGACGGAGGTGGCTCGGACTCATGTTTGGACGTCTTCTCCACTGCGAAACCAGCGTGCATTTCGCATGGTATCTCCTCACGTGGGGCATCTCCTAGTGCTGCAATAGCACTCACGAATTTCATGTACAGCTTGGCTCCTTCGTCCGTAAATCCTGCATTATCGAAAACTCGTGTTACATATCGTACAAGAGGGTCAGAAGCACTTACTTGATCATGCTTGTCTTTTGCTAACTCGTGCGGCGAGTCCACTCTATGGAAAGACTCCTTGGATAAGGGTCCGTTCATGGGGCAGGACAGGTTGAATTCGATCATCTCATCTCCGACACGTAAGGAAAACTTTCCTTGTTGCACGTCTATCATGGCACCTACAGTAGCTAAGAAAGGTCTACCAAGAATAATAGGTATCCTAGCATCTTCTTAAATATCAAGTACAACAAAGTCAGTGGGAATGAAAATATTACCTACTTTGGTGGGAACGTTTTCAACAATTCCCACCGGATATCTTACCGAGCGATTCGCGAGGTGTAGACACATCTTTGTAGGTTTGAGATTCCCGTAGTCCATCCGCTTGAAGACCGAGTGTGGCATGATACTCACGCTTGCTCCTAAATCACACAAAGCATTTTCAATGTCAATATTACCTATTGTGCATGGAATGGAGAAGCTTCTGGGGTCCTTCAACTTCGGTGGCAGCTTGTTTTGAAGGATAGCGTTGCATTCCTCGGTAAGTGCTACCATTTCGTTCTCTTCGATATGCCTCTCTTTGGAAAGAACATCTTTGATGAGTTTGGCGTGATTAGGCATCTTTTGGAGGGCTTCCACGAATGGGATGTTGATGTCAAGCTTCTTGAGATCCTTTACAAATCTACCCACTCGTTCTTCATTCTTACTGCTCACCAACCGTTGAGGAAACGGTATTGGAGGTTGGTACGCCGTTGGAGCAACATATAGTTTGTTTAAATCTTGTTCAACTCCTTCCATAATCGCAATCGGTAGCTATTTGTTCATTAGCAATTACTTCCCGATAATTGTGATATTTGTTTTGGTAGCTATGTTTCCAAGAAAACACGATGCAAAGTGGAAAAGTTATCACAAGATAAATGGTTACTTATGGGATATAGATACGGGTGCTAATTGGGTTGGCCCAGCCCAACCCAGTCCAACCATCATGGGTTGGGTTATTTTTAGATCAACCCAACCAAACCCATATTTAAAATGAGCTGAGATTTTTCAAGTCAGCCCAGACCGCTAAACACCGCGGGTTATATGGGTTGACCTGTGGGTTAAATTTTTTTGTTTACAATTGTATAATAATGAATTAATAAAATGCCAAAATAATCATAAATCATTCAAACAATGTCTAAAATTTCAAATAAAATGTCTAAATACATTAAAAATGTTAAAACATAAAACTAATTCATAAAAAAATATAGAAAATTATCTGAATAAAAGCATTTTGTCTTGAATCTTTATGTTCTTCATTATCCATATCTATAAACAAAAATAAATACATAAATTAAAATAATATATTAAACAAAATTATAAATACAAATAGATATGTTTTAAATTATATTACCTTCTTCTTCATCTTTAAATCCATGCATCCAAGAATGAGAACAAAGTAAAGCTTGCACTTTTTCGGAGAGAATGTTTAGCACATCACAATCCATGTATGCCAACTCCCAGTATCGATTTCGATTATCCTTCCAACAGCCCAAGACATCAAAATCAAGATAATCCGACATTCTTAATTTCTGTTCATCCAAATATATATCCAAAAATGATTTGCCTTCTTCATTCGTCTCAGAAATATCATCAAATTCATAGAAATCCTATAATGATAATAACTCCAAATCAAATAAATAAATTATACTGAAAATATAAATATTAAACTTAAAATATAAACAAAGTAGAAAACTTACTTCAAGAATGCTTAAATGTTTGTTTTGTTGACTTGCAATACAAAGTTGAGAAGAAGATGCTTCACTTCCTAAAGAATCAAACTTGTTTTGATATGCTTTGAAAAGCAGAGCCATATTCATCTTAACATGCTCTAACTTGTATTTAGAATTGTTTGCATCAATCTTGTTCAAACATTGTTTCACGAAATGATATTTCATCCTAGGATCAAGTATAACACCCATGGCTAGTATATCACTGTATTCCTCCCAATATTTGTTGAACTTCTCAAGCATATTACCAGCCATATTCTTGACAAGAACATCATTTGTTGAACTTCTCAAGCATAATACAAGTCATAATATAAATTTAAAGTCGAATAACTTGAACCCAATATCAATGTGGTGATCATTTCAAAAGGTCTCAACAAATCACATATATTATCCGCCCTATCCCATTCTTCACTTGAAGGAAAAAATTTGTAACATTTATCAACCACTTTGAACCTATTAAAAGCTCATTGATACTTACGAGCCTTTTCAATCATCAAAAATATAGAATTCCATCTAGTAATCACATCCATTGACAAACAACTCCTTTACCACAACCGTATAATTCTACACATCTCTCAAAAAGCAATCATCCTTGATTGTGAACCCTTGATATACTTCAAGTTGTCTCTTATCTTAGTCACGACATCACCAAGCACATTTAAACCATCTTTCACGATCAGGTTTAAAATATGCGCACAACATCTCACATGTAGAAATTTACCATCACACAATAACTTATTTTCCAAACAAAGCCGCTCTCTCAAAATCTCTTGTAAAGCATCATTAGCGGAAGCATTACTTAAAGTAATGGTGAACACCTTATTCTCTATTCCCAATCTTTCAAAAACTCACGAATCTTAGTAACCATAGCTTCATTGGTATGTGGAGGAGTCATATAAATGAAATACAATACCTTACTATTAAGTTTTCACTCTTCATCCACATAATGTACTGTTAAACATATGAAACCTTCACCATTGATACTTGTCCAATAATCAGAAGTCAAAGATATTCAACTAGGAATTCTTTCTTGCCTTATTTGTTTCAAAATGCTCAAAGACATGAGATTTTTCAATATGCCTACTATGCGGTTTATAACTGAATTCAAATATGCAGCAAAGTCTCTAAACTCCTCATACTCAATAACGCCAAATGGGAGATCATGTGCGATGATTAAATTGGTAAATTTCTCCTCAACAATTTTCTGATCAAACTTTTTTTATTACAGCTTTTCTTAAACATCTTTAAACATCATACTCATATTCTTAAATAATGGCTTCTTAGGATTTGTTTCTTAAATGACGATCTAAAGTTGTAGTTCCATGTATAGATGTATTTTGTGCATATTTTTGTTTGCAACGGATGCACTCAACCTTATTCTCGTCTATCCTAGTAAAATGTTTCCACACATAAGAAGTAAGTTTCTTCTTCCTTTTATGAGAAAGACTTACATCTATTTCATCGCTAGATGCTTCAATATTCTCGTTCAATGTCAATGCTACTTCCGCAGTAGCGTGATGTCATTCATCTAATGTTGAAGAAGCCATCTACAACAGTAGAAAAACCAAATTGAATTTTACTAGGAAAACCAAATTTTCACGACAAAATACGAAGAACATAACCCAATCATAGAGACTAAAGACGACGAACGAACATAACACACGACGACGAATAAGCAACAAGAGACCAAAACAAATACTCACCGAATTGCACTCAAATTGGAATCGAATCGCATAAGAAAAAAAATTAACAAAAAGAAGTTGCAGGTCACTCAATGGGGGCGGCGGGAGAAAGAAAATGATAGGTACGTAAAAGTTTATAAAAATATTAATTTATATTATAATTATTTTATAAAAAATAATAAAAATTATTATAAATATATTTTATTACTATATATAAATTATATATATATATTATATTTCCTCCACTTATATTTTTTCGCACATTACTAATCTTCCACCAATATTATAAATATGTTTTGTTACCATATATAAATTATATATATATATATATTATATTATATTTCGTCCACTTATCCTTTCTTTCGCACATTACTAATCCTCCACCAATATTAGAAATATATTTTATTACCATATATAAATTATATATATATATTACAATTATATATATAATGTATTTGTTAATTTTGGTCCACGGGTTGATCCGTAATTCATATGGGTTTGCCCATATGGGTTGATTAAAATTATAGCCCAACCCATGAACCCATTTAATATATGGATTAAAAAAATTCAATCCAACCCGTACTTAGGGTCTACCGGTGGGTTGACGAACCATTTACCATCCCTAGATATAGAGTAAAACTTGAGGGATCATGAATAGAGATGGGTGATGAGCTTGGTAGATCATGTAGGCATCCTGTAGAGTAAGTAACATAATCTTTGAATTTGGTTGGCAGTAGTCGTTTTCTTTTTTCCTTTGCACAGACAAAATGTAACTGAGTGTGGTACATAAATTACGATATGAGCTTATGGTAATGTGTTAGAATCCTCATTAGTTATATGAACTCATGGTTTCAACTCAACGCCCTTTTCGTTGGATGGGAACTCATCTGTATAGCTTATTGGTGAGTAGAACATTTTTGGATAAAGAGGTAGAGACAAGATCAGAGAAAAAAAATTATTTATGGTCAGGGATGCAAAATGAAATTAATATTTGTGGAATGCAACATCCTGAGTGATGTAAAGTTTTCAGTTTTCAGATCTAAAACATGCCATCCCTTTTTAGTGTTGTAAAGTTTTCAGTTTTCAGATCTAAAACATGCCATCCCTTTTTAGTGTTTAGACACACGAGAAGATAAAACGATTGGAGCTAATTTATCTTGACTCATGTCCTATATGTGTATGATATAAGCATCTGAAACATCTTTATATGAGAAAAGATTGAACGATTTTCTAAAAGTATCTCATAACGTATCTTTCCATTATGCACACAAGTTGGTGTATGATTGATCAAATGATCATTTGTTAGAATAAATTCTCCCCAAAATGGAGTTGGCATATTAGTACAACTTGTTAAATGAATTTCTATTATTGGTAAGATATGGTTGTAGACATAGAAATTTATGTCATTTTCGGATCAAATAATTTTGATATCTTTCCCACACAACCGTTTAACAATGTCGGAGACATTTTGTAAGAGTTGTTTGACTTCAATTCTGCTTATCGGCCAATAGACCCATGTGATACGTGAGTTATTATCAAGGATCATAAAAAAATATGTGATTCTTCAAATAGAAGGCATGTGTTAACTTTCCTAAATATCACGGTGAATTATATCAATATATCATTAACATTATTATGTTGGTAGTGAAACAAGCACACATTTATTTGGCTTTGAAGCATACAATGCACAAAGCCTTATGGCAAAGATTTTTAGAAAAACAAACTAAACCACACAGATTGCAATCTTTTTTTTTTTTGTTCAATTCACATGAGCCCCAACCACCCCGTTGTAGTTATACACCTATGATTCGCCTCGCATGGTTCAACCAAAATATTCTTCGTACGTTCTTGTATCATAAAATGATTTTTTTAAATTAGAACCGATATATCAAATAAACGAGTTTATGAAGAAATTTTGAGAGAATGATAGTAGAATTTGTGAAGAACAAGAGAATAATTTCTTCTATTGCATGATAGATAGTTTTTACAGGTTTATATTGACGTTACAACGTTTTAGTGAATGCATAGAAAAAAGTAAATGCAATATACATTTACACAAAAGGAAATTGTGGAAAAAGGAATGATTTGGAGATGAGTGTGGTAGAATTATCTTGTTGCCAAACACAAGATATGCTTCTTTTGTGTATTATGCCAATTATAAACACAAGATATGCTTTCTTTTGTGTATTATGTCAATTATGGCAACATTCCCTGTCAAGTTCGTAATGATCTTGACTAAGTAGTGTTGCCTCGTTAAAACCTTACCGAGAAAACCCAATGGGACAAAACTCGGTGAAGGAAAAAGCGTACAAACACTAGGTAGTCCTTATGATGGTATCATTCGAACATGAATTTTTACGAGGTTTGGGAATATCCATTAAACCCATTCTCCTTTGAAGACTAGAGCTAACCTTCTCACGGAGGGCCTTGGTGAATAGGTCCGCGAATTGATTGGAGCTTCTTGTGTAGGCTGTTGAGATGATGCATTTCTTGATTTTCTCACGGATAAAGTGGCAGTCCACTTCTATGTGCTTCGTTCTTTCGTGGAATACCGAGTTCTTCGCTATATGAATTGCTGCTTGATTATCATAGTGTAGGGTGGTTGGTTCCTCTCAGTCGCTTCCAGGATCACGGAGAATAGCCCTCAACCAAATGAGTTCGCATGTGGTGTTCGCCATACTCCTGTACTCTGCTTCTGCACTTGAACGAGCAACTACGTTCTGCTTCTTGCTTCTCCAAGTGACAAGATTTCCTCCCACAAAGGTGCAGTACCCTGTCGTCGATTTCCGATCGGTTTGGTCCCCGGCTTAATCTACAGTATCCCACGATTGTTGTATGACCATTGCTTTCCATCCATACTCCTTTTCCCGACGATCCCTTGAGATACCTGAGAATTCTCTCTACTAGATGCGAGTGTTGTTTTCTTGTGGCATGCATATGCTGACTGACTTGACCTACAACAAAGCAGATGTCGGGACGAGTGATTATGAGGTAGATTAATTTTCCCACGAGTTGTTGATACTGGGCGACATTTGATATAAGTTCCCCCTCACGATGAGTCTTGTTCTTCTCCTTAATAGGTGTCTTAACCGGCTTGACACCTAGTTTTCATGTCTCATTCAGTAGATCAAGAGTATACTTTCTTTGGGACAAGAACAAACCATTAGTAGAACGAGTAACTTCAGTTCCAAGGAAGTATTTTAATTCTCCTAAGTCTTTAATATCAAATGTTTGTTTCTGATACTCTGTTGTGTTTTCAATTCCTATGCGATCACTTCCAGAAATTATGATATCATCAACATACACTAAAAGAACAATTGTACATGATTCCCCCTTAATTGAAAACAAGGAGTGATCTGCTTCGCTTTTGGTAAAGCCATGTTTGGTGAGGGCATCATGGAGCTTATGGTGCAAAGTTCTTGGGGATTGTTTGAGCTCGTATATAGCCTTTATTAGTTTACATACTTGTCTTGCATCCTTGGTATATCCCGGGGGACATTGCATGTATATTTCTTTGTTAAGATCGCCTTGGAGGGACGCACTCTTGACGTCCATCTACCATAGATCCCAGTTACGATTAACCGCAATGGATAACAGAATTCGTACCGTATGAAGTTTTGCTACGGGGCAAAGGTCTCGGTGTAGCCTTTTGTGTGTAGCCTTTTGCCACAAGCTGGGCTTTGTGTCGTTTGATTGACCCATCACTCTTGTACTTGATCTTAAATATCCATCGACAGCCGACAGGTTTCTTATCTCGGGGTAGATCGACTAGGTCCCATGTTTGGGTTTTCTCTAGTGTGCAGATTTCCTCCTTCATTGCATACATCCATTCGGGCTGATTCACGACCTCTGAGTACGATTGAGGTTCATGATATTGGTCAATTTTACTGAGAAAAGCACAATGGTGAGTAGGTAATGAGGAAAAATCACAATAACTTTGAATTGGATAAGTAACAACAAGACTGGTATAATATTCTCCCTTGTATAGCCATTCGGAGACCGATTTTCGAATACGGGTGCTACGAAGAGGGAGAACAACACTGTGATGTTCCTGAATGATGGCATCTTCGAGTGTTTCTTCGTCTTCGTGATTGTCCCTATCAGCGGTCCGATCAGTGTCAGAGCCTGTGTTCGCTCCGCGCGGGTCTCCTCTCTCCCCGAGTCGTGTTGTTCCCTCTGTGAGACCAACACGCTCAGGTTGGGTAGAGAGCACGAGCGGACTGTCCTGGTCTGTGCTCGCCCCGCGCGGGACTCCTGGCTCCCCGACCTAAGTTGTTTCTTCTGCGAGGTTCCGTCAACACCAACACGAGCGGGTTGCGTTGTCTCATCAACGGCCCTATTCCTCCCATCATTTTGTCTATCTTCTTGACATGTAACACCTTTACTCTGCAGTTGTGTTACGAAATATTGTAGGGAAGAGTAGAGATCATAGGGTACCGAGAGATTTTCAAGCTCTTTACAATCTTGATTTCTATAGAAACTGCGTCCTTCATCAAACTTGACTTCTTGAGCCACGATTATGCGGCGAGAGTCCGGGTTATAACAGTTATACCCTTTCGAGGAAGAAGTATATCCCAAAAACATGCACTTAATGCTTTTCGGATCGAGCTTGGCATGTTGATTGTCTGCAACAAACACGTAACAAACACACCCAAAAATACGCAAATATTCTATGTCGGGTTTTGAGTTGTTTAATACCTCATATGGCGTTTTGTTGTCAAGGCACTTAGTCGGTAGACGATTAATGAGGTGACATGTTGTGAAGACCGCATCCCCCCAAAATCTATTGGGAATATTTCGGTCGAACATAATAGAATAGGAGACCTCCATGAGGTGTCGGTTCTTGCGCTCTGCGACTTCGTTTTTTGGGACGTATGAGGGCATGATGTCTGGTGAACGATGTCGTGTTGGGCAAGGAACGATCTGAGCTTTTGATTGATGAATTCACCACCATTATCTATATAGAGGCACTTAATTTTTGCTTCGTATTGGGTTAGAATATGCTAATTGAATTTAACAAAACAATCATAGACGGCAGATTTAGATTCTAGAAGATATAGCCATGTAAATTTCGATTTCTCGTCAATAAAGCTTAAAAAATACTTCTTTTGATCTCTAGTAATACATGGAGCAGTCCAAACATCCGAATGGATCAGTTCAAAGCACTTGTTATATAGTGTTTTAGAAATAGAAAAAATGGTTCTACAATGCTTGCCCGAGATACAAGACTAGAACTTCTCATGATCATAACTAACATGCGGGAAACATGTTTGAGAGATTGAAAATGAGGATGACTAAGTCTAGCATGCCACAACTTAGACGAAACATCATTTTTGTTGAAAATAGATTAAAAAAAACTAATAAAGCACGAGATAAAGAGTCCGTAGGGGTGATAAGCTCTTCAAGCACGTAAAGACCATTTCGTAGTGTTACACCTCCTATGATACTTTTTGTCTCAATATCATGTAACCAAAATTTGTTAATCAAAGCACACAAGAGAATTTCAATCTTTAGGCAATTTTTGAACCGAAATAAGGTTAGTTGTAAAATCAAGTACATATAGAGCGGTCGAGTCTTTTGTAAGCAATTTTAATTTTCCTATGCCTTTTATCGGGACACTTTGACCATCAAATATTGTAACCTCTCCTATTGATTTTCGCATATGCTCAAGAGGATATTTATCTTTATCATGTGTGATGTCGCTCCCGAGTCAATGACATCGTGATGTTTAAGACGAGAGAATAAAGCAATGTTACCATCCTCTTTTGGATCAGCCTTGGTATTGTCTGAGGCGGTGAGGACCTTGCTGAGCATGTGTTCACGCGCCTCTAGTGTCACGTATTGGGATTGTGATCCCTGTGAGGCCTCGGGTTATGATGCATAGTGGGTTGATTCTCTCGGATGTGATCCCTGCCTTCCTCAGGTTTTAAGGTGAGGGGTGAAGGATCCAACATCTTTCTTTGAAGTGCCTTTTTTCCTGCAGTGATCACAGTACTAAGAATTTTTACGGTCAGTATTGGACTTGAAGTTTCCGGAGAATCCATCGTGTTGCTTGCTTAGATGGGCGATCTCTGCAGGTCCCTTGAAGAGACGGTTTGATCCCTCTTCTTTCTTGATCATCATGCAGACTTCGTTAAGTGAAGGAAATTCTGATTGACGAAGAACATGATTAATTAGATCATGATAAGATGCATCAAGAGTCGACAATAAATTAAAACTTTTTCTTGATTGTGTCGAATCATTATCTCCTTCGGGTACGTTGTTGCTGGACGTAGATCTTCAAGTTCAGCCCATAGGTCTTTTACTTGGGCAATGAGTTCATTGAACATGCGGCCTTCTTGTTGTATTGTGTGGAGCCTCTTGCGAACCTCGTAGAATCGGTTGAAGTTGGAGACGTTTCTGTAGACCTCCTTGAGTTCGTCCCACAGATCCTTCGGCTTGCGGATGTGGCTATAAGCCTGAAGGAGACAGACTTCGAGAGAGTTTTGGATGATAACAAGGGCTGTAGACTCATCTTGTGCCTTCTTGGCTCGATTTGCAGCAGCATCGGTGGCTTGTCCTTCATCGGGTGAGGGTTGAATATAACCCCACAACGAGCAGCTCTTGAGACTCGCTTCAAGGAGTCTGGACCATATGGTATAGTTGTCACCATTGACGAGAATTGGTATATGCTTGCTTGCGATGTCCATAGCTAGGCGGTCGAGATTTTATATAAGAATAAGGTTCCGGAAGAAATAGAGTCTCTGGATCAGAGATGCTCTAATACCATGAAGAAATTTTGAGAGAATGATAGTAGAATTTGTGAAGAATAAGAGAATAATTTCTTCTATTGCATGATAGATAGTTTTTATAGGTTTATATTGATGTTACAACGCTTTAGTGAATGCATAGAAAAAAGGAAATGCAATATACATTTACACAAAAGGAAATTGTCACTACAAAAAAAACTCGCTGTTTCCAACGGACGGAGCAACGGATCCATCTGTTGGAACGAAATAGCAACGGATTGTAACGGATTTGTGAATACTTTCAACGGGCGAAAATCCATTGCAATATGTTACCAATTTCAACGGAGGTTTAACGGATATTTTCCGTTGCCCCATCCATTGTAATTCGTCGCAATTTTAAACGGATTTGTAACAAATATAATTCGTTCACAGTTTCCATTGAAAGTCCATTAGAAGCCAGGGAAAAACTTTCAACGGGCATCCATTGCAAATTGCAACGGATGCCCGTTAACAATTGCAATGGATGCCCGTTGATATATTTAATTTCGAGGTTCAACGGTCGAAATAAATTCCTGTGATCGTGCATGGGCATCCGTTGCAATTCAAAACGGATGTCCATTGGAAAATTTACTATATAATCAGAACCAAAGATTGCATCAAACCATCAATAACAAGCATCTTAGTATACGTTGTTGAATCCAAAACCACCTTCATAAACTGTCTCACCACCCAGAACCGGAAAAGGATTCCCGGTGGTGAGCCAGTTTATGAGGGTGGTTTTGGATTTGATAATGGACACAAAGATGCTGGTTTTGGCGACAGAGGTAGCCGGCGGAGAGGACCCGAATCGAATTTAACACTTTCCCTCTGAGTTGAAGCCATTTCCTAAATCTTTTCCTTTTCTGTTTATTGTTACCATATGTTAATAGCGTGATTGAAAGAGATCTTAATGAAATTGTAGTTTAAAAGGAAAAATAATGTAGGGAAATAAAAGTTTTGATGAAATTGTAGTTTAAAAGAAAAAGTAATGTAAGGAAATAAAAGTTTTGAAATTAATTTTTTATTACATATTTCGCATTGTTTCGGTTTTTGCTCACAGCTTGAGTTCGACACGAAATCAGTTCCAATTACATCATCAACATCATCATTCTTAAAACCTTATAATATGCAAAAATAACGGATTGTAACGGATTTGTAAGCACTTTCAACGGGTACAAATCCGTTGGAAAAGTTTTCAACGGGCATTCGTTGGAAATTGCAATGGATGCCCATTACAATTGGCAACGGATGCCCGTTGAAATTGTTAATTTCGAGGTTCACCGGTTTAAATAAATTCACGTGAACCCGCAACAGGCATCCGTTGCAATTTCCAACGGATATCCGTTGGAAAATTCACTATTTAGATCAATAGCAAAGATTCCATCAAACCATCAATAACAAACATATTTTCAACAAAAGGCCGTCTTCTTCAAATTGAGATATATATATAGATCGAGAGAGTGGATGTATAGAAGAAAAGATCCTATAACCGAAGAGATTACGAAATAATTCTTACACGGATTGGAGCAATTCATGAGTTTTGCATTGATGCAACCTTTGTGTCAAGAACGCGGGACAATGTTATGTCCATGCAAAAGATGCAAAAACATAAGTATCGAAGTCAAGAAATTTTTTGCAAAAATCTTTATAAGGTGGGTTTCATTGAAAATTACGAAATTTGGTTTTTTCATGGTGAAAATTGCGGTGTTAGAGATATTGTCAAAGATGCACAAGCAGAAAAAAATGAAGAAGTTATTTATGAAGCATCCACGACTAATCCATATATGGAAATGGTGTCAGATGCTTTTTCTGGAGTTGTTAATGAACAAACGCATGAAGAGAGACCGAACATCGATGCATGTCGATTCTTCAACCTATTGGATTCGGCGAAATAGCCTATATATGAAGGTTGTCGTGAAGGTCTGTCTCGCTTATCTATATCTTCAAGATTGATGAGTATTAAAACAGACTACAATGTGGCTGAAAATTGCATGGATTCATTTTGCAAAATAATACGGGAATACTTACCAGAGAATAATCAAGCTCCTGAGACACTTTCCAAAGGACACTCGTTACAACTATTCCAACGGGCATCCGTTAGAACCTATAACTTTCGAAAACTTCTAACGGGCATCCGTTGGTGTCTTATCATGGATGCCCGTTAGAAATTTGTAACGGCCATCCATTAAAACTTTCCAACGAATGCCTGTTGGAAAGTGTAATGATGCCTACCCTAGTCTCCAGAATTTCCAACGGGCATCCGTTGGAAAATGTAACGGATGCTCGTTACAAAGGGAGACGAGCCGCCATTTCGCCGTCCGTTGCCTCGGGAACACGCATTTCCAACGGTCCAACGGATTCCAATTGGAAATGCAGACGTCACATCAATTAACAGCGTCCGTTGTGATGACGTATTTTCCAATAGGCGTTGGAAAGTTCTATATATATAAACATGTTGAACAGTTTCATTTTCAACACAAATCACAACCTCAAAATCCTCTCAAACTTTACATTTCACACACAAACACATTTACAAACACTAGAAAAAATCTAACAAATCGTCATATCGTCATCCTTCACCAATATCGGCACCACCGATATTTGATGAAGAGGATGATATGGTAGATATTGATTCCTTGATCGATGATTTTGATGGGCGTCCTACCCTTCCGATTATCGATCTTGAACGTCCTATCGGGACGTTATGCCAAAAAAATTATTATTTGCATTTATATTATTGTAAGTTATAAATATTATCTAACTTTGTAGTTTTAATTTGCAGGTTTGACGTAGATGATGTGCTCAAACACACGAACAATATCATTATTCAAGGGTCCTTACAAGACCAATTATATTATTTCTGAAAAATTACGCCAGAAGCAATGTACCAACGATGGTGACGCACTTTTATCGTAAGTTTTAAATTACATTTCATTTAAAATTATTAGTTATATATATATATGTTATAAAACTAAAAATTTATAAATTCTTTTGTAGCGCTCATACAAATGGCGCAGAAAGGATACAACGCGCATCTACACAGCATGGATGCACAACATGTAGGCTCGGATACGTCTTTTGATGAACAACACGAAGCGCAACTACTACACCAACAATCGCAAACCGGCATGGGCAACGGACGTGGTCTTCAATCAAATGATTTAGCATTGGGGGTCTGCAGAATTCATGGCCAAGACCGACAAGGCCAAAAAATGTCGATACGACGAGAAGGTTCTCGGAGATGGTTCGCATCGCCATACTTCGAGATCAAAATAATTCCCGAAGAGGAAACACAAATTGGTAAAAAAAAATTTACTTAAATTTTTGTTTTTTAAATATTTATGTAATTAAGTTTACTTTATATTACAAATGCAACGGATAGGAAGAGAACCGACTCTTCTTGAGCTGGTATTGGAAACCCACGCCAAGAAGAAGCCAGTCGACGGGGAAGAGGTCGATGAACCCGAACTCGTCGATCCTCGAGCGGAGAGAACCGTGAGAGCTGTGACGGAGAAGATTATACAGCAATCACAAACTTGTGGTTCGACTCCCGACGAGCTGAGTCCTTTACAAAATGACAAAATTTATTTAGAGGTAAAAACTTTTTCTTTTGTTTTTCGATTATCAATAAAATATGTTGTCAAAATCTAACTCTAATTTTGTTTGTCTTGTAGTCGGTGAGACCGTATAAGGGGCGTCTATACGGTCTCGGGCGCTTCAAAAAGATATCGTCTAGGACATCACGACGGTACCTCCCGCAGTCCAAGAGAGTTTCACGAAACAACGGCGGATCGAGGATCTCGAATCATAACTTCGAGAAACTCGAGCCAAAATTCAGCACTTGAAGAGCATCATCGATTTGATGTCTGGCCAGGAGAGCGGATCAACACCGCGGCAAGAACCGGGTCCGATTCGGATGCAATGCCGTCTAGAGGTGGTGGCGATCAGAGAGATGATATCGATCCAACCGATCTAAATGAAATGTAATTGGATAGTTTTAGTTTTAATGTTTTCTTGTAAACATTTTTAATATTAATTAAAAACTTTTTATTTTTAAAAATATTATTATTTTTAAATTTTTTTATGTTGTTTCGTTTTTTATTTTTTATTATTTTTTAACCACATTTCCAGCGGATGTCCGTTGCAATGTCTAACGGGCTTCCGTTTGACGCAATTTTCCTGCCAAATGGTAACGGACGTCCGTTGCCCTTTCCTGCCAATTTGCAACGAACGTGTGTTGCTCTTTCCCGCCCGATCCAACGGATGCCCGTTGGAAATTTTAAATTCCCGCTCATTTTTCCCGCCTAGATAGCAATGGACGTCCGTTAAATTTTTTTAACAGAAATCCGTTATCACTTTTCAATGGGCTTCCGTTGCAATTTTGTAACGGGTATCCATTGCAATTTTGTAACGGGCATCTGTTACAAATTTCTTCAGCGGGCGTCCGTTACAAATTTTCAACGGCAGAGTCCGTTGGACCTTCCGTTACACTTTCTCAACGGATATTATCCGTTGCAACTCCGTTACAATTTGGCAACGGATCTCGATTTGCAACGATCGATTTTCAACGGGTAGGAATCTGTTGCCGTCTATTGGGAATAGTCTTTTCCAATGGATTTAAGGCGTTTTTTTTAGTGTGTGGAAAAAAGAATGATTTGGAGATTATTGTGGTAGAATTATCTTGTTACAAAACACAAAATATGCTTCCTTTAAAAGATTGGTCGGACTATATTGACCGAATTCCAAAACCACCCTACATACATGTCAACTATTTATTTTTATTAATTTGATTTTTATTCATTTGGTACATATTTATTTGTCAATAAATATTTGTATAATATGCAATGTTTTGTTGTTCTATTTAACTAAAGTTAATTAATAATGTTTGAGAATAACAATAGTAATGACATACTATATTACGCAATTAACATGACAGTAATTCTAATCAATTTGAAATATGTCTTGGAACATAATTTTCATGGACCGAGGCTAAATCATATAAATTAATCCATAAATTTTTGTAATCTAATAACAAATTGATCCATAAATTTTCTTTATAAAAAATACATATTAAAAAATCTAACAAAAATATATGAACTTGTTTGAAAATATCAAAATCCAAAATTTTATATAAACTATTTTTTCACTTTTATATTAGAGTTTAATGTTATTTCGTAACAACATATAAATGATGAGAATGGCTTTCAAATTGACCATGAGCATACATGTAGCACCTATCGTCTACACATACGCGAGATATATACTTGAATTAATTATGATAAAAATATCATAATTTATATATTAGTTTGGAGAGAACGTGATAATATGGTACAAAAATGGAAAAAAAAAAAGCTGTATAATTATATTACTTTGAAAAAAATTCATTTATTCTTAAGAGCTTTTGGAAGTTTATACAACATATCTTGAATTCAACACATTGTATATTATCTGTATCAAATACTTCACAAATATTTATACAAAAACTTTTCTTCTTATTATTATTCTTCAATACTATGTTTTACTTCTTCCTATGCAAATTCTCCTATCTTTTCCGTCGTTCTTCTCTTTGACACATTTTGTTATGATGAGTTAATATGGTATTAGAGTAAGCTTTTGTTTACTAAAACCTATTTTTTTTTTTATTTACATCCTAGACTATTCATTTCTTCTTCATACTTCTATCTTTTTCTTCTCCCAAGCTCATTTTCTTGCAAAATCTTTCTCGAGACAATTATCTCAACGTCTTCACATCCTTCAAACCAAGCCGATTCATATGACAATCTTTACTATATCGTCAATACAAATAATTCAAGTATGCATCTTGTTTATGGCCAGTTGAATGGTCCTAGGGATTATTACTCCTGGCATTCGATTGGTTCTTGAATAGCATAATAAAATGGGTTACATTTATGTACCTTGTCAAAACCTTAAGAAATTGATCCAAATGCTTGACCTTAATACTCCACATATCTTCAACATCAAACAAAATATGAGTAATCTTCATAAAAACAAAAGATGAGTAATCTTCGTCAAAGAGCTTTAGATTTCATTTCTTATCACACCAAATTGAAAGGAACCATGGATGTTAAAGTAGTTCAACCAACACCAATATGTGATCATGGCCTCTGCAATTGCAAAATTGGTCAATGATGGAAAGAACTCTTTGTTAATGATTTCATTATTGAGTATCATTCTAGCCTTAAAGATTCTTTCAAGCAAATCGTGGATCAAACCTTAATGATGTGCCTTCTTCATGATTTATATAAAGCTTTCAATTTGTTAGTCAAAAAGAATGCAAATGACATACCAAACTATCGTGAACTTTTATTCTATTTTTTTCATTATACTTCTAATGCATTTACATCTGATGATCTTAATAACACTGTTCCTAGAAACAATTATCGTGGTCATCCATTAATTATGGATTATATGATCACACAATGAACAAATATTATAAATTGCATAGAAATACTCCCGTCTATAAAACACTTATTTAGCACGACAGTAATCCAAACATTCCTTTAAGAATGGTCCACAATAGTTTTTTCCACGACATTATCCTCATCCTTCGTGATCATTCTCTACCCTAAGGAATATCGTTGCTTCCTTAACAAATGATTCTGAAAATATTTCTTCTAAAGAACATGTTATTGACCTTAAATCTCTTGATGTTGGCCATTTACAAAATCTTTTTTCTCATATTGACTTCAAGTTAATGTGTGAATTACATATATCACTGCACAAAGAGCTCTAGAACATAATCCTGCTTGTATGCTTCTTTTTTTTATTGTAATTTGATTCATGATCCTCATCTATTGTTCTTAATATGACCAAAATCCAAATGTCCTTTAAAAACTGGTCCACAATAGTTGTTATGATGAGCATCTCGTCGTTCTTCGCAATCATTCTCAACCCCAAAGAATATTGTTGCTTCCTTATTATGAAAATATTCTTCTAAAGAACATTTTATTGACCTTTAATCTCTTCATGTTGGTCATTTACAAAACATTTTTTTTTCTCAGATTGGCCATCAAGCTAGTGTCTTCCATATTTCATTATACAAGGATCTCTAGAACATATTCCTTCTTGTATGTTTCTCTATTTCTATTCTAATTTGATTCATGACCCTCCAACTATTGTTCTTGTAAATGCTTGAGTTATAAATTTTGGTGCATATTCATGTACTTTCCAGTTTAAAAAATAAATTAAAAAGTTCATGCTATTAGTCCTACACTATTTGGTTTACCAAATGATAACAAATTTACAATTTCTCTTGGTACTATCATTATATCTAGTAAAGCTAACATCATTAATGTTCTCTTCATTCCATGTTTTTACTTTAACATAAACAACATAGATACTTTACTTTGAAATATTAACCATCAATGGAATGCTTTGACATCCATGGATCATATTGATTCGTTGGAAATGATAATACATTGCAATTGACAAGTGCAATGACAAAAGTCCATTGATTATTAACAACAAAATTTCGACGGTTGTAGTCTATTGAAACTTATGAAAAATGTATCATTTGATATCCTTCCAAATTTTATAATGGTGCAACCGTTGAAGTTTGTTGGTGTTAATGGAACAACCGTTGAAGTTCGTTGGTATCAACGAAGTATCCATTGGCTTCTATGGATCATAAACCATTGGAAATTTGTAAGAATATCAGAAATCTTCATTGATAATCCATTGAAACTTTATAAGAATATGAGGAGTCGTCACTGTTGACCCGTTGATAATATGGTAATGGTGCTTGTTTAAAATAAATAGGTCAAATTTATAAAAAATAAAATTAATGATAAAATTAAATCTTTTTTACTAATAATTAAATATTATTTCTATGTCAGTATTGACACCTCCTAATCTTGGGACGACGTACATCAAATAAACCACCAGATTTATGGTCGGCCAGTTAAAAGTTATGTAATGCTTTTCATTTTCCACATCTTGAAAGCTCATGTTCCGTATCTTGAAAGAATAATCCAAAAACATTGTATTGAGATGCTTGTAGTGGTTTTTTAGAGAGTACACTTATTGAACTAAAAGGGATATGTCGTCTATAATATCGTTTTATAGAGATTCAAGGTTTCTCAATCGCCTCTTTAAGGTCAAACTGATTTCAAAATATAAAACATTATACTAGTAAAAAAGAATTAAAATTTTAAACTTAAATATTAATATAAAAGTTTTACATATGAATAAATTTTATCGTTTTGATGTGGAGTCAATTAGTAACAAGTTATTTTTCATTCATTGATTCCGGATAACTTGTTCATTGCAATGCTAATTGAAAGGATATTTCAAATGTTTTAATGCTAGTGTGGTTGATTTTTGATCAAGATGATATCTATCAACTCTAGGTAAAGAGTTTGAACTTAATGTTTTTATCGATTATAGTAAATGTTTATGTGTTGGCCAAAGTTTTATAATGATGAACGAAAATAGTTTTTTGGAATCATTTGCTAGTTAAATATCATTAACATGAAATATAGTTGATAATTTAGTAGAGGATGGTGATAAAACCATGTCCTAAGATTACCTAGAGTTGGGACGATAGAAAAAATACTACATTATCTGTACAAAGGTTATAGAAAGTAAAGATGCTACTTAACACTATCTAGTAATTCATCAGTGTTGCTAGACATCTACATCCACTAGTTGATTAGTTGGACTAAAACTACAAAAAAACAGGCGTTCTCCAATGGATGTCCGTTGGAAAATGTCTGAAATCCGTTGCAATGACTATTTTCCAACAGACGCTAACAGATTTTCACCTGTTGGGAATCACTCGTTGCAAATCGAGATCCGTTGCGATTCCCAACGGAGTTATAACGACAGATATCCGTTGCGAATTGGCAACGGAGGGCAACAATATATCCGTTGGCAAGTTTTAACGGATGCGCGGTACAACATGGTGACGGATCCCCGTTACAAATTTGCAACAGATGTGCGTTACAACTTTGTAACGGATCACTGTTGCCAGTCCGTTGAAAAGAAGAAGCGGGAAATGAAATTTTGCAACGGGCGTTACAACTTGGCGGGAAATGACAACCGGAATCCGTTACCATTTGGTGGAAAATTTAATTTCCAACGGATGCCCGTTTCAATTTCTAACGGGTATCCCTTGGAAATTTTTGAAAAATAAATAAAATAAATAAAATAAAATTTAAAAATAAAAACAAATTTTTAATAACTTAAAATTAATATTATAAAAGTTTATATAAAAAATTAAAACCTACAACTATTATATTTCATCTAAATTTGTGGGGCCGATGTCATCCTCATGGTCACCAGCACCTCGTGAAGGCATTGCATCTGAATCGTTCACCGATTCTTGACGCAGCGTTGTTTTCTCCGTCCAGCCGGATAGCAATTCTATAACGCTCTCCATGTGCCGCCTCTGTTCTCGAGTATCTTGAAGTTGTGCTTCGAGATCCTCGATACATCGTTCTTGCGTGTAGCTCTCTTATACCACGGGAGATACTGTCGTGGCGTCCTCGACGATATCCTTTGGCAGTGCACGAGACCATATAGACACCCCTTATATGGTCTAACCGACTACAAAACAAAAAAATTAGTTAGAATTGTTAGAAAATATTTTATTACTAATGAAAATATAATTATTAAATTTTTACCTCCAAATAAATTTTGTCCTTTTGTAAAGGACTGAGCTCGTCGGGAGTAGAACCGCATGCTTGTGATTGATGTGTGATCTTATCCGTCACAGCTTTCACGGTTCTTTCCGCTCGAGGGTCGACGAGTTCAGGTTCGTCGCCCTCTTCCCCGACAACCGGTTTCTTCTTGGCGTGGGTTTCCACTACCAGCTCAAGAAGAGTAGGTTCTCTTCCTATTCGTTGCATTTGTATTATAAAATAAATATATTAACATAAGCATTGTTAAAAACAAAAATTTAAATATTAAAAAAATTTACCAATTCTTGTTTCCTTTTCGGGAATGATTTTGATCCTGAAGTATGGCGATGCGGACCATCTCTGGGAACCTTCTTGCCATACCGACATTTTTTGGCCTTCTCGTTCTTGGCCTTGAAGTCTTCAGACTCCTAATATTGAATAAGTTGATTGATGACCTCGTTCGTTGCCCATGTTGGTTTGCGATTCTGGGTGTAGTAGTTGCGCTTGGCGTTGTTCATCATCAAGCGCATCTGAGCATGCATGTCGCGCATCCAAGTTGTGTAGATGCGAGTCGTATCCTTCTTCCACCATTTATGCACTGCAAAATAAATTATAATGAGTTAGTTTATAACATATATAATTAATCATTTAAAAAAAGATATTTTAGATATACTTACAATGAAGGTGCACCACCATCAGCGGCGTATTACTTGTGGTGTAACTTGCCAAGAATATATAGAGTTGGTCCTATAAGGACCCTTGGATGATGTTGTTGTTCGTATGTTTTAGAACATCATCCACGTCAAACATGTACATTGAAATTAAATAGTTAGATAACATTTATAAATTACAACAATATAAATGCAAATAATAGTAAATTTTATCATAGCGTTCCGGTAGGATGATCGGGATCGATAATTGGAAGGGTGGGACGCCCATCGAAATTATCGATTAAGGAATCGATATCCACCATATCATCCATTTCATCAAATATCGGCGGTGCCGATATTGGTGAAGGAGGGCGATATGGTGGCGGGAAGGGGCTCCCTTTTTTCTAACGGGTATCCGTTAGTATATATTAATGGATGCGAGTTAATATTTCTTAACGGTTGCCCGTTAATATTTCACTACAAGAAAATCAGGTTTTAGGGACCGACAAATCGGTTCCCAATCCGTCCCTAAACTGGTTTAGGGACGGATTGGAGACGACCAATGGTAGTATCCAATCGCGCGACTCCAAATTTTTTCCGTCCCCAATCCGTTCCTAATTAGGGACGGAAATTTCAGTCCCCAATCCGTCTCTAATTAGGGACCGAAAAAGTAGTCCCCAATCAGTTCCTGGATTAGGGACGGTTGTTTTCGGTGTCGAAAGTTTGGAAACGGACCACAAATCCGTCTCCAAAATTGGAAACGGCACGCAAGCCGTTTCCAAATTTGGAGACGGTACAAAAGTCGTTTCCAATTTTTAAAAAAAAAATAAAAATTATAAAATTTTTAAATTTAATCGATTACATTAAAAGATAAATATCAGTGTACATTACATTCCGATTACATATTTTTAAAAGTTCGATTACATTACATTCCGATTACATATTTTTAAAAGTTCGATTACATTACATTAATCAGATTACATATAATCCTAAGCCGTTCGATTACTCCTGGTCGGAATCACTGTTCTGAATTGCATCCTAATCGATGTTAGGCATTTGCGCTTTCATCATGCGCAGAAGCTTATCCATACGCCTATCTGATCGTTTAGCATGCTTTTTTGATAGTTCAGCCTCCTTTCTTAATAGTTCAGCCTCCTTTAGTGTTTGTTCTACGCGCCTGTCGGATTCTTGGAACCTTTCGTCCATTAGATGTCGGAGCTCGTAATCCACTTTTTCTTTACCTTTGGATGAAGTTGAATACTTTAAGGACATTGCTCCAAGTCCGAAAATACGACCTTTGTATGGCGTAACTTGCTGTAAAACAAATACCAAGAATTAATAACATTTCTAAATAATGAAATTAGATCATAGTAGAATGTAATTAGTACCTCGAGATACAATTCGTTGTACTTTTCCTGACTAAGAGTAGTTTGCGAGTCGTCTTCTCTCGGTGGAATTTGCGATGCTCGCTCCGATGCCATGTTTTCAATTTCATCGTGAATGCTTTATGTTTTGAATTTCATCGTGAATGGTTTTCGCCTTAGGATCCACCCACGAACCATCTGACTTCCTAACGTGTGTACGTTCCAACAATTCTATATACGATGGTTCGTATCCCTTCTCTTTCGCCTGAAAAAAATAAAAAAGACATAGTTTAATAAAATGTAAATTTTATATAAATGCATAAAGTTGAATAAAACTTACTAGATCTTCGTATACTTCCGCAAAAGAACGAGATCCTGCCGTGTGCACGCTCATCCCGTATCCCGCTCTATCAGAACGTCTGGAATTACTTGCTCGCTCGCTCTTTGCCTTAAATTCCGGGGAATCCCAAAGTGCGCACATCTGATTCCAAATATCTTCCGACATCCATATGGGTTTTCCTTTTATATATCATTGTGCGTTCAATTTACCTACGATAGACTTGAGACGCAGTGGCGCATTTTTTTCAAATTCGGACTTTACTAGTCTGGTAATGGTGGGATTCCAATAATATTTTTGCTGAAATAATAATAAGCTTATTAAATTTAAATTGTAATTTAAGTTACTTGATAAAATTTAAAATTGTTTAAAACTTACCACAAATGATTTCCACCATCGTTCCTTAATTTCTGGATCGGTATGTGTCCAATTGTAACAGAACCGATCAAAATCAGCTTTTATCACAGTTGTTATTTGCCGATTAAGTTGCTTAATTCCAAACCTACAAATCATAATTACGGATAAATTAACATTTAGTTAATTATTTATAGTTGAGATTTGAAATTGAGTATACGTACCATAGTGCGCCGGATTCATCATCAGGGTCTATAAGCGGAAGCTTCCGCCGCTCTTCATCCATTGCTAAAATTTCTTCCACTGTTGGTTCCAATTCAACGATAAATCCTAACATCTACTCTAATTTCAACGATAAATCCTAACATCTACTCTAAGTTTCAACGATAAATCCTAACATCCTCATAGAAATTATCTATGATAAATCCTAACATCCACTCTAAATTTCAACGATAAATCCTAACATCCTCATAGAAATTATCTACGATAAATCCTAACATCTACTCTAAATTTCAACGATAAATCCTAACATCCTCATAGAAATTATCTATGATAAATCCTAACATCTATTCTAACATCCAACTTACATGAGACAAGATGAATGAAATAACAAGTGTCCCACATGATATAGTAAAAGACCCTCATAACACATCTCAATTCTACGAGGTTATTGATCATCTCGTTTTCATACGTATTTCTTGCACGATTTAGGAGACGTTTTTGATACATATGTGATGTTT
>CM071872.1:29324833-29335117 GCA_036759665.1 Gynandropsis gynandra | reverse complement strand
AAACGGCTGGAATACGAAAAGACATGACCCTGACATCGAATCGCCGTCAGATGGAATTCGAAAAGTTTTTTCAAATTTTGGTGAAAAGTTCGGCGGGAATTCTGGTGAAAATGAATTAATTCCAAATGAGGGTCGCATGGGTCGCATGGTCGCATGTATTGAGAATAGATGCGAACTTGGCAAATTTACGGGTTTAAGATGATAAAATGACAAGAACCAATCAAACAATACATTTACAACGTCAAATTAATTAATTAATTCCAAATGAGGGTCGCATGGGTCGCATGGTCGAATATATTGATGAATAGATGCGAACTCGGCGAATTTACAGGTTTTCACTTATATGTAACTCCTTCCGTGAGCAATACTCTGCGAGATCCTTCCATGATTTAATGTTATCCTTCGTTTTTCCTGTGAAATTCATTACTGTATTGATGACATTATCGAAAAAAGTTTTCTCTATGTGCATGACATCAAGATTGTGAAGAAGCTTCAGATTTTTCCAATACGGAAGATCCCAAAATATGCTCTTCTTGTACCAATTATGGGTAATTCCATAACCATCAATTCTCGGATGATTGTTTCCTCCGCAATCTAAACTCCTAGGAATACCCAATATCTCTTCGCCGGTCAAAATTGGAGGAGGAGATTTCCGCACAACAATATTCCTTCTGAAATTCCTCTTGTTGCGTCGTAATGTATCATCAGAAGGAAGAAACCGGCGATGACAATCAAACCAACTCGTCTTTCGTCCATACTTCAACTGAAAAGCATATGTTTCCTCCATGCAATATGGACAAGCCAATCGACCATGCGTTGTCCACCCAGATAGCATATCATAAGCTGGAAAATCACTTATTGTCCACATTAAAGAACCTCGTAATATAAAATTTTGTCGTCTCGAAACGTCGTACGCTGGAATTCCCTTCCATAATTCATTCAATTCTTCAATTAGTGGTTGAAGAAATATATCCAAACTTCTTTTCGGATGATTAGGCCCGGGAATCAATATTGTTAAGAACAAAAACTCACGCTTCATGCACATATCTGGTGGTAAATTATACGGTGTCATAATAACTGGCCACAACGAATAATTTCTCCCAGACATCCCGAATGGATTAAAACCATCAGTGCAAAGGCCTAAATAAACATTTCGACTCTCAGCTGCAAAATCAGGATATACCTTGTTAAAATGTTTCCACGCCTCACCATCTGAGGGATGACACATTTCTCCGTCAGGACTTGAATGCTCGACATGCCATCTCATGTCGCTTGCAGTCTTCTCCGATTGATACAATCTTTTTATCCTGTCTGTAATTGGCAAATACCACATACGACGAAACGGAACCGATTTTCCATTTCTTGTCAAATAAAATCGATCTTTTCCACAAAATCGACAATTGATCAAGTCCGAAGTTTCTTTCCAGAAAATCATACAGTTGTCTTGGCAAACATCAATCTTTTGATACGGCAATAAACCCAATGATCTCATCATCTTCTTTGTTTCATAATATGACTCGACTGCATTATTATCTTCAGGCAAATAATCTCTAACTAATTGCGATATAGAATCCATGCAGTTCTGAGAAAGATTATTTTCTGTCTTCAAATTCATTAACCGTGCAGATAAAGACAACCGTGATAAACCACTTCTACAACCATCGTACAGTGGATGCCTAGCATTTTCTAACATTTCAAAAAATGTTTTTGCTTCTTCATTCGGATCTTCTTCAATATTTTCATATTCGTTTCTTTTAACGAACGCATTTTGCACCATTTCTACATAAGGGTTTTCTACATCTTGAAAAGTCTGAGACACTTCATGATTTACGATACCCCTACTAAACTTTTCCACAACACCCCTCGGTCGTGGTGCAAAATTCTCTCCATGAGATAACCAAATAAAATGATTTGGAGTAAACCCTCTAAAATAGAGATGATTCCAAACAGTTTTCTCATTAACGAATTTTTCATTTTTACATTTTATACATGGACAAACCAACTTACCGTTTTCTCTATAAACTTGTTGATTTGTCGCCACCGTCATAAACTGTGTAAGGCCTTCTACAAACTCCTTCGATACACTTTGAGTTTCCGGATCAATTCTTCTATACATCCATTGTCTCGAAACGAAAATATTCGATCTCGACGACGATGCCTTTACAATTAGAAACAATAACAAGATATTAAGAGAACTATGTTAGATTTGTGTGTGAGAAACAGGTAGAAGATTAGAGATTAAATAGAAAATTTTAAGACTGGACGGATTTAAATAGAAAATTTTAAGACCGATTCTGGACGGATTGCGGACTGGGATGAATATTTCCCGACGAACCGTCCGAAATTTGCGGACGGTTTGTTGACGGTAAGTCCCAAATTACGGACGGAAGAAAGTGGTCCCTAAACCGTCCGAAATTTGCGGACGGATGGCTCAGCCGTCCACAATTTACGGACGGGTTGTGAACCAGTCCGCAATTTTCGGACCGACGGGAGTTTAGTCCCAATTCCATCCCGAATTCCGGACGATTTAGGGACTACCCAATGGTCCCTAAATTTAGGGACGGATTCGGGACGGTTTTCTTAATCCGTCCTTAGGTAGTCCCTAATCCGTCCCTAAATTTAGGGATGGATTACTCATTCCGCAAATTCAGTCCCGAAATCCGAATTTTCTTGTAGTGATTGTTCCCTCATTCTTTAAAATGATATGCCCTTAAATCAAGTCCTTCAGCTGCATTGAAATGATTCAAGTTAGTAACTTTGAAACACAAATGTACAATGCACTTACGCGGTAACTCCTTTGTAGGTTTTAGGGTTAATGCATTTGCGAACTCTAAAAAGTCGATCTCCTTTCATCAAAACATGTGATTGGTTCCTCTGTAGGGGACTTTTAGTGCACAAATGCATCCACGCCTTATCTTGTGGCTAGAAGATTATCCACACCACATCTAGCCCTTATCATTATCTGGTGATTCCTTCTTCCAAACAACGTATCAAAAACCTTCAATAAATTAGGAAAAAACTAGACACAAGATGAATTCATTTGTCGGAAACAACACCTTGTTGTGCAAAAACATGTTCATTGATTGAGATAAAAAAAGTTGTAGTCTCTCTCATACTCAAAAAAGGAAATGTTATCCTCACATTTGTACTCTCATAGGCCTCTTTCTATATTTCTCTCAAGACTTCACTATTTATATGATTATCTACCTCATGGTAACTCAATTTCTCATACCCATTGTCCCTTATTAGTTCCTCCATTAAAATTAATTAGATCTCATAATTCGATTGTGGAAAAATTGTTTATACTAAGTGATTATAAACCATACACCAATATCATCTAATAAGGATGGGCACATACGGGCACCCGCATAAAATGGTACTCGTACATGAAGCTATTATGTACAATTAATAAAAATTACTACATGTACTCAAACCTATCAGATACGAGCACTCAAACTCGTAAACTTACAATAATGTTATTACACACGAGTATCCATACTTGTATTAAAAAGAATAATAATCAAATTGAGGGCTTGTCTCGGCAAGAAGCAATGAAGTGAGAGTCGAGAAAGAAAGGCATGAGGGTGAGGCCAAAGGCGACAAAATGGTGACTACGACTGGAAGAGATGTGCCATGACAGGAAAGGGGAGGAGGAAGAAACGAAAACAAGCAAACGTATTTAACAAATATTCAATGATATAGTTTATAAGATTAATGAATTCGATAGTTATTACTGATCTCATTAAGTACATATAAATAGAAGGTTAGTAATTAGGTTTAACCTAATTGATATAGTAAATTACAATTCTACCATTCACACTTATGTACCCTCACAAGATTAACTACTCCTGGTGACTCCAATCTTGGTACATTAAGCATCAAATATAGAGAGCGGTAGCGGTTGATAACACGTAAAGTGTATTAGTTTTAGGTTAGGTTTTAGTATCATTTTCGCATATATTTCTTAGTTAGAGTTACATTTCCGATACGATTCTTATTTACATACGCCCATTTTGTTGGTTTTCAGGTTTTAAGCGACAAGGCCTAAACGAGCATAAAAAGGCGAATTCCTAAGTAAAACCACACATTTTGAAGATATAATTCACTCGGAGCGAAAATCAAGCCACAGAACTCGACGGAACACCCTAGCAACGAGCGGAAAAGAGCAAAATCAAGAATTGAAGAGTGCCCGCTCGGGCACTGAGGTCTACCCGCTCGGGCAAAACCTACGGGGTTTACTTGAAACACCTTGCACGACCCGGGCACGAAGACAACATGATCAGGTAGTAATACACGATCGGGCGTAACAAGGTACCCGCTCGGGCAGTTAATTGATCCTGAAAATCCCCGAGAGTTTACACGACTCGGGTTGTTCAACCACGCGATCACGAAGCAATGCCCGACCGGGTAAGGCGAACCACATGATCGGGCGCTCCTCTACACGACCGGGTAAACGGTGTACCCGAACGAGCGAATTAACAGAACAGAAGAGATCAAGACACAAGGGGGCGACGCCTAAGGCAAGGAAAGACTTGGCAATCATCAGGAAAGGCTCGGGAGACGCTGGAGAAGGAGAGAAGCATCAATCCACACATCGGTAACACAATAGGGAAGATCGAGGCATCGAGTTTCCTAGGGTTTATCATGTTTAGGGTATGTTATTTCCTTTGTTAGCAAACTCCATGAGTGAGTAGATTCCCAACTATGGGTTAGGGATATCGGTTTTGTAATGGATGTACAAATTTATGCGTTAATGCTTAGATCTATCGTAATTGTTTTGATATTCGGTCCTACAATCAACATAGGAATTCATATTTTGCTGATTGTAGGACCGAATATCAAAACAATAGGAATTCATATTTTGCTGGAAGGTTAAAGTATGAATCCGGAACCGTTGAGTTGTAGGTTAAGTTCGATTAATGAGAATCTGACCGATCGGTTAATCGACTTAGGAATTAGGATTGCGCTCGTAAAGCTGCCATAGTACGGGTTAATCGCTGCTGGAAGGTAGGCTTGCACGTACGTATGGTTAGGAGGTCTAGGCTCAGCAGAATCATTCCTCACAATAGAGCATGAATTTCCCATTATCAAGATAATTCGATAGGTTTATGATCTTTAGTTGTTACATCCATACGATTCCCCGTATCCTGACACCCGTAGTGTTCGTCATAGTCAAGGCTTCCGAATCCTTCATTCGTTGCAACCATTTAGTTTAGTTTTCTAGATAGTTACACCACTCCATCATCTACTTCTCATCGTCTTAGTTTAGTGATATTCTTAGGGTAAGGCTGCATTAGTCCCTAGAGTTCGACCCTGGTACTACACGAACCGTATACTTGCGGTGAAGTGGTCTAGGAAATATATAACTTGATATTTCCGACATCAAGTTTTTGGCGCCGTTGCCGGGGACTAATAACGGCCTAGACTAGGAATTAGCTAGATTAAGATCTAGTCCTTTCTGGAGTCTTCTTTTAATTTTCGCATTTCTTTTCGTTTTCTTTTATCGAGTCTATTCTATCTACCGCGGATCTACACTTTGGTGTTTTGTTTCTTGTTGTGCAAGAAGCCTTGTATGAGAAGCTCCACACAAAAGCTCCTCATTTACGATCCCGAGGTCGAGCGAACTTTACGGAGCCTGCGCAAGAAGAGAAGGATTGGAATAGTGGATTTTGAGTCCGAGGTAGAAAGAGCGAGCAATCACGAGACATACGCCTCTGAAGAGGAAGAAACAAATAGCGCAAGCAGCAGAGAGGACAATGCAAATAACCCCGACATGGCTGCTGCCGATGAGACTTACGGAGCCTACACCGCTCCGAAGCACACGCAGTTACTTTCGTGCATGGCCCGCACGATTAATAACCAGGTTGAGCTACAATCGGCCTTCATACAAATGCTCAACACTTCGGACTTTAGAGGAATGGAGAACGAAGTTCAGAACTCCCATCTTACGGACTTCGAGATGCTTTGCAGCACTACCAAGGTTGGTACGGGAGTTACTCGGAGGATCTCTACTTGATGGTGTTCAACTTGCCGGCTGCATCAATTACGTCGTGGGATGATTTGGAGCAACGTTTAATGCTACAATTCTTCCCGGATCATAGAATGCTTCTTGCCAAGAGTCGCATTAATTCTTTCCTACAAGAAAGAGGCGAGACGCTACACGATGCATGGGAGCGATTTAAGAACTACCAACGGATATGCCCACACCACGAATGGATAAGAAGTATCTTATCACGAGCTTTATCCAAGGTCTCCAAGAAACCACCTGATTCATGATCGTGGCAGCGGGTGGTGGTTCCCTCAGCAACCTTACGTTCAATCAGCTCGAGAACTTGATCGAGAGCATGGCGAGGGAAGGAGGCAAGAAGGTACGGGAATACAACCGCGATTACCCATCAAAAGCGGCAGTGAACGAGCTAGGCATCGCCAACCCGGAATTAACGGACTTGAAGCAGCAAGTTGGCGAAATTCACAGGATGATAGCTGGACTTCATGTGGACCAACATGACGCATCCGTAGGCCAAGGGATGGAGGAGGTGAACTACGTTAGCAATCGGGCTTACCAGAAAAATTATATCATGAGCCATCCCAACCTCTCATATGACAACACGAGCAACGTAGAAAATCCGCAAGATTTCCAACCGCGGATAATGGCAAGAAACCAGAATCAAGGTTTCCAGCCGAGAGGAAGTGGCCAAGACTACGGATATCAACCTCGCGCACAATCTTCAGGTGATTCTGAAATTCTTTCTATGCTCCAATTGATGCATCAGGAGCAGAAAAGTGCGCTTGGAGGGATTAGGGCTGAGCAAGAGGATATGAGGAAGAGAATGGACGGATTTCATACGCACTTGCGGCTCCTCGAAATGCAAGTGGCTCAGCTAGCCCAAGGTTCGAACCGACAACCCGGACAGCTTCCCGGGAAACCCGAGGCGAACCCCCGCAAGCAAGTAAATGCCATTTTCTTAAGGAGCGAGAACACGGTAGGGCAACCAATGCCTTCCACGGCTGCAAGAGAGGAGCCTTTGAGTGATAAGATCGAACAACCCATCACTCCAGCCGTGGAAGAGAAGGCGACCGAGGAAGAAGAGAGGGAGTTACCCTACGTAGCACCTCCCCCGAGGGTGCCACCGTTACCCTTTCCGCAGCGCCAAAGGAAACAAAGTGACGAGGCCCAATTCTCTCAATTCGTTGAACTGTTGAGGAAGCTACAAGTCACCATCTCGTTCTACGACACGCTCACAAAGATCCCATCATATGCAAAATTCCTCAAAGACATCATAATGAGGAAGAGAACCGTGGACAACGAGATGGTAATGGTTACGAACTCCCTTATACAGCCCCCTACCATGGTCGAGAAGATGCCCGATCCAGGTAACTTCGTCATTCCTTGTATGATTTATGACTACGAAATTGAGCATGCACTAATAGATATCGGAGCGAGTGTGAGCTTGCTACCATTATCCTTTGTTGAAAAGCTCAATAGAGTAGGAGATCTTCAACCCACGCAAATGCAAATCACCTTGGTTGATCAATCTGTACGGAGTCCCGTGGGTATATTGACGAATGTTGTCGTGCAAGTGAAAGAATTCTGGTTCCCCGCGGATTTTGTCGTTGTGCATATGGAGATCAATCCGAAGATCCCCGTCATTTTGGGAAGCATTCCTCAACACGACAAAAATGGTCATCTATTGCGCGGAAGGCAGGCTAGAGATGAAATTCGGGGACAAGTCTATCGAGTTCAAACTCGACGAGGCATTGAAGAAGCTATATATGACCGAACCCGTAATGCACGTTACCACGATGGATGCACCAACGGAGAAGATTGAACGTGTACATCGTGACATTCATCCAGAGGAGATACCACTATCCGAGTGCACCGGGAGACAATTTCAGTCGCCAGCAAGATCGGTCGCTCTCACGCAATTCAAGGAGAAGCCAAAAATTCCTTAACAGAGAAGCGACCAGAGCGGGCAACATACTCTACCCGCGCGGGCAGCATCAATTTTAGGAGAGCCGGTCAAGCAGCCTCATAGCCCGACTCGGGTAGTACCTACGGGGGTAAATGCTGCAATTAGCCACCCGAGCGGGTGGTTGAGTGAGCCCGATCGGGCTGAGGGACTGGATAGGAACCCGCCCGGGCGACCCCATATCCCGACGCGTGCACAACCCACGGGGGTAAAAGTCATATTTAGGGACCCGACCGGGGCACAGAAGGAGCTCCATCGGGCACCAGAGAAGAACCTAGATCCGCACGGTTTAATCGAGACTTCCACGCGAGCGGCGGTTCTACGGTCACACACACCATCTCCTACACCCTCGGTGACCCACATACACTCCTATCCCGCATGGAATACCCAGGAAACGCTCAACCAAAACCGAGTCCGAATGAGACACGAAGGAGTCATGGGATCGAAGGAAAAGAACCGAGAATCGCAAGTCAAAAGCCCTCCAGGGTTCGAGCCACGTCATGCTGATCAGCTAAAAGACAGAAGAGGCATACCTCCTCTCTCCGACATCACACGCGTATGAAGACGCTAAGGTCGAGCTAAAGACCGAAAACAAGCGCTTCTCGAGAGGCAACCCGAGCCCCGTATCCTTTCATTGTTTTCATCTTATTTCTATTATTTTGAACTCTTTTTAAGACTTGGATAATTTTTTAGGATTTAGAAATTTTTACTGGTCTATCGATTTTTGCTACATGGTTTTCCTCGAAAAAATTTTCTGTTTTGCAGCATTGCCCGGTCGGGCAGACAGCTCCACCCGAGCGGGTAGGTCAGAATGAGAGATGCCCGATCGGGCGACTTCAGAGGACCCGATCGAGCACCGTAAAATTCTGCACAGGTAAGTTTTATTTCGAGTAACCCGAGCGGCCATTCTCACTTCACCAATTCAACCCGAGCGTGCTCCCCCAATTTGCAAACCCTCACGCCGCAATCTCACCCCACCGGAGTCGCTCGTACGCCGCCGCCGTTCCATCGTCGCCGTTCGAGACCCTCGGTTACTCGAAAATACCATCTCCCTCCTCTCTCTCGAAAAACCTGAAAATCTCTCAATTTTCTCTCGAATCCCAGGTATATTCATGAATTATTTGTGATTTGCACTGCTGTGGACTAGATTTAGGCCTGGTTAGAGAAAATTTAGGTTGAAATCGTTGATTGAATCCACGAACGCGAACTGCAGGTCACGATTTCGCGCTTCGACCCGATCGAGCTAGGGTTAGCACCCGATCGGGCATCGTGCTTTTGGACCCGATCGGGCAATTAATTCGCTCGAGTCGGGCAGCGCCTACGGGGGTATTTTGCCGAATTTGAGCCCGAGCGAGCAAGAGCTATTACCCGATCGGGCATCCTATGCACAGTGACTAAAATTCGATTTTTGTTCTTCGTTTGTTTTGCAGATGGCCCCGAAGATCTTCTAGAGCTCAAAGAAACGTCGATCTGACGCCTATGATCCAGAGCACGGATGGTCAGCAAAGTCGGATGCCGTCACGGAATTGACGCCATACATGTCGATCACTACGTCTCACCAGCAATACAACTACCGGACGACAACCTTCTTGTCCGGTCAGAAATTGAGATTCACCGAGCTGCAGCCGCGGATTTTCCCATCCTGCTTCCTATCCTTGGAAGCTATGAGTGCCCTCCACATCGAGGAGCACATTGATACCATCTTCAACACTTTGGGATGGACGGGACTGAGGGACACTCAGGAATACACCTATCGCAACCTTACAGCGGAGTTCTTCGCATCCTACACTGCATTTTTCCCTGAGTCCGGAGATCAGGAGAGAGCTTTCATGGAGTTCTGTCTGCTGGGACAGAACTACCGGCTCAGTGCGAGACAGTTCGCGAGTACACTTGACGCTCCGCATTGCAACTTCACGAAGATGCTCGAGCACAACTGGAGCCGTCAAGCGCAATTCTAGGCTCAGATTGCGTACGGTGATTACTCGACGAGATCGAAGGCCAGTCACATACGCCACCCCGCTCTAAGGTACTTTCATTACTTCCTAGTCTCTTCCATACTAGGAAAAGGAGCACAAGGCGGAGTCAACCACACGGAGTTGGCGTACCTTAGGCGGGTGGTTCAGTCAGGCTTTGCGGTAGACGAGTGGGACATCTTAGACGTCGACTTGGCGTCGCTAGTCATGCGGCATTTCCACGACATCGCCACCGAGAAATATAGCACGGACACGAAGATCATGTGCGGTGGGATAGTCACCATGATAGCACAAAGAGTCGGGATCAACCTTGGCATCCTGACTGAGGACAAGATCAATGA
>CM071872.1:29284223-29324574 GCA_036759665.1 Gynandropsis gynandra | reverse complement strand
GGAGCCGTCAAGCGCAATTCTGGGCTCAGATTGCGTACGGTGATTACTCGACGAGATCGAAGGCCAGTCACATACGCCACCCCGCTCTAAGGTACTTTCATTACTTCCTAGTCTCTTCCATACTAGGAAAAGGAGCACAAGGCGGAGTCAACCACACGGAGTTGGCGTACCTTAGGCGGGTGGTTCAGTCAGGCTTTGCGGTAGACGAGTGGGACATCTTAGACGTCGACTTGGCGTCGCTAGTCATGCGGCATTTCCACGACATCGCCACCGAGAAATATAGCACGGACACGAAGATCATGTGCGGTGGGATAGTCACCATGATAGCACAAAGAGTCGGGATCAACCTTGGCATCCTGATTGAGGACAAGATCAATGAAGAGCCGGAGCTGAACCTTCAAAACTTGCGCAACCGAAGGGCGATTACGATCGAGATGTATAATGTTATATGGAGCTACAAGGACGAGCACGGTCGCAACTTGGAAGTCGATCTACGCGATATTCAGATGTCGGGTCTAGACGAGGAGGGCTCTCGATTCAGGATTGACCCAGCCATCGGACACATCGGCCCGAGACTAGGTGAGGTAGATCCACCTCCAGCCGCTGCACAAGGACCATCTATGTCTCGACAGCGCAGCCGACGCGTCACTCACTCTCGCGCCCGCCCAGAGTATCCTCATCATCGCTCTGACTTCCCTTCCATGGAAGGAGTCTCCGACGTCCTCAAGTATAATGCGGGGGAGAGCAGGTATCAGTCTTACATGACAGAGTAGAGGTACGACCTTGAGGCGGTGAAGCATGACATTGAGGCTGCGAGGTATGCGGAGCAACAGCAGTTTCAGGAGCAGTCGATCCAGCACACGTACTACCTCACGGAGTCCGTTCGCAGATTCCAGCAGCCCAGTGTGCAGCACTACCAGGAGCCGTACGTGTCGATCCCACAGGATTACCACACTGGCGCTATTCCGTACCGCCCACACATCCCGTACGAGCTGCAGTCTTTCTACTTCCCACCTGGGGAAAGGGCACCCGCGGAGCCAGCAGACCCTCCGACCACCCGCGGTGGAGAGGATGAGGATTAGACCTTTCTTCCTTTCTCCTTTTTCTTTATTTTTCTTTTCTTTTTTTATAGACCTATCTTTCTTATTTCTTCTTTTTAGTTTTCGCGCATATGTACGTTCTTTGAAACTTATTGACTTAGTACTCTTTGCTTTAGAAAAAAAATTATAAAAAGCGAAAAAAAAATAAGATCTTCAATAACGCACCTCTTCACTCCACTAAGATCACACAACCTTATGAGTGTGTCATAGGCAGCCTGGGTCTAAATAGAAAGCCATCCCTCTTCGACTTCGACGTCCTAGGAACAAAGCATGGATCTAAGTATCGAAAAGAGAAAGAAAAAGAATAAGAACGAAAAAAGCGAGTTGAATGATATCTAAAGCTTAGGGGAATTGATATGGAGATCGCTTCGACGTTGTCTAGGGTTGTGAAATAGACTTAGATTTTTTGTAGGATTTCATGGCTCAAAACTTTCGGTAGATATAAGGCTATACTCCGTACGCTTAGCCCTTTGTTCATGTGACGCGTTGATTTGCGGAATGACTAACTTTTTCGAATTTCTCATGCTAGTATCCATCGTTATTAGATTCTTCCTACACTTGTCTTTAGTTTTGTTTGAGGACAAACAAAGATTCAGGTCGGGGGGAGTTTGATAACACGTAAAGTGTATTAGTTTTAAGTTAGGTTTTAGTATCATTTTCGCATATATTTCTTAGTTAGAGTTACATTTCCGATACGATTCTTCTTTACATACGCCCATTTTGTTGGTTTTCAGGTCTTAAGGCGACAAGGCCTAAACGAGCATAAAAAGGCGAATTCCTTAGTAAAATCACGCATTTTGAAGATATAATTCACTCAGAGCCAAAATCAAGCCACAGAACTCAACGGAACACCCGAGCAACGAGCGGAAAAGAGCAAAATCAAGAATTGAAGAGTGCCCGCTCGGGCATTGAGGTCTACCCGCTCGGGCAAAACCTACGGGGTTTATTTGCAACACCTTGCACGACCCGGGCACGAAGACAACATGATCAGGTAGTAATACCCGATCGGGCGCAACAAGGTACCCGCTCGGGCAGTTAATTGATCCTGAAAATCCCCGAGAGTTTACACGACTCGGGCTGTTCAACCACGCGATCGGGCAAAGACGAACCACACGATCGGGCGCGTCTCTACACGTCCGGGTAAAAGGTGTACCCGAGCGGGCCGCCTTTCTCGCAACAACCTTAATTTTGAATTCGAACGAGCGAATTAAAAGAACAGAAGAGATCCAGACGCAAGGGGGCGACGCCTAGGGCAAGGAAAGGCTTGGAAATCATCAGGAAAGGCTTGGGAGACGCTGGAGAAGGAGAGAAGCATCAATCCACACATCGGTAACACAATAGGGAAGATCGAGGCATCGGGTTTCCGAGGGTTTATCATGTTTAGGGTTATGTCATCTTCTTTTATAGCAAACTTCATGAGTGAGTAGATTCTCAACTATGGGTTAGGGATATCGGTTTTGTAACGGATGTACAAATTTATGCGTTAATACTTAGATCTATCGTAATTGTTTTGATATTCGGTCCCACAATCAACATCATAACTCTTATACTAGTGATGCCCGCTCAGTAACATAAGAATTCATATTTTGCTGGAAGGTTAAAGTATGAATCCGGAACCGTTGAGTTGTAGGTTAAGTTCGATTAATGAGAATCTGACCGTTCGATTAATCGACTTAGGAATTAGGATTGCGCTCGTAAAACTGCCATAGTACGGGTTAATCGCTGCTGGAAGGTAGGCTTGCACGTACGTATGGTTAGGAGGTCTAGGCTCGGCAGAATCATTCCTCAAAATAGAGCATAAATTTCGTATTATCAAGATAATTCGATAGGTTTATGATCTATAGTTGTTACATCCATACGATTCCCGGTATCCCAACACCCGTAGTGTTCGTCATAGTCAAGTCTTCCGAATCCTTCATTCTTTGCCACCATTTAGTTTAGTTTTCTAGATAGCTACACCACGCCATCATCTACTTCTCATCGTCTTAGTTTAGTGATATTCTTAGGATAAGGTTGCATTAGTCCCTAGAGTTCGACCCTAGTACTACACAAACCGTATACTTACGGTGAAGTGGTCTAGGAAATATATAACTTGATATTTCGACATCAGCGGTTTCATGAGAAGATCCACAAGTTGATTCGCATAACTAACATGAGTGACACTAAGGGAACCATATTGCACATGATGAGGAATAAAGAGGATTCAATGATATATGTTTTATCCCAGAGTGAACAACTAGGTTGGCATTGAGATAAGTTGCTCCTACATGGTCACAATAGATTACAAGAGTTTCGATAGGAAGAATCTTTAGTTCTGCAAATATTGAAGATATCCAAAGCATTTTTGTAGTAGTGGAAGCTATTGATTGATACTCTTCTTCAATAGGTAAACGAGCTAGTGTTTTGATCTTCTTAGATGACCAAAAAGATCCGATGAGACCCAAGATACATAATATGTGCTCCAGTAGATGTCCAATCATCAAGATCATTTGCCCAATCCGCAGAACTAAAACTATGTAAAGATGGATGATTATGAACCTTATAGAACAATCTGGCATTCCATGTACCACTTAGATATCGTAGAATCCGCTTGATAGCTTTCCAATGTTCACCTTTATATGTATGCATGAAATGAGATAAGTGGTTTACCACAAAGCAAATGTCAGACTTGGTCAATATCAAGTATTGTAGACTTCCAACAAGAACATGATATTATGTCGGATCCGTGAGTGATGTACCATCAAGGATAGAAAGACGAGTGGTAGACGCCATTGGAGTGGAAACGGGCTTAGTATCGTTCATCTTGGCTTGTTGAAGAATGTCAATGATGTACTTCATTTGAGAAAGATATAATCTTTTAGGAGATCGTGTAACTTCTATTCACATAAAGTAAGATAACTCTCCAATATCTTTAATAGAAAATATTTCACCAAGTGTGTTGTGACCTCTTAAATAGTAGAAAAGGATTTTCATGTAATGAAAAGATAATCAACATAGACAAGCACATATATGATGACATCATCAGTGTGGAGAACAAAGAGGGAAACGTCAGCCAGAGAATTGTTGAAGCCTAGAGATACAAGATCATTTCATTACTCTGAATACCATGCATGTGGAGCGCGCTTAAGACTATACAGAGCCTTGTGAAAACGATAAAAATGAGTGGGTCTATCACATTTATCAAATTCAACCGGTTGTGTCATATAAACTTCGTTAGTGAGATGATCTTGAAGAAATTCATTATTAACATCCAGTTGTTGTTTATTTCAACCCTTTAAAATTGCATGACTGATCAAAATTCGGATTGTAGTAGATTTGACCACTAGACTAAATGTCTGGAAATTATTACCCAGAAATTTATGAAAACCAGTTGCTACTATCATTGCTTTGTATCGATATATTGACCCATCTGGATTGTGTTTGATGCGAAATTCCCATTTGCAACCAACGAAAAATGTAGCTTGTGTTACCATTACTAAGCCTCGGGTATTTTTTTCTACTAGAGCATTGAATTCTTCATGCATAGCTTGTCACCAATTGGAATCCTTGAGAGCTTATGTTGTGATCGATTGTTCAGGTGACGGTGAAATTGTTTTCGTATGATAAGTAAATCCTGTGGATGGCTTCACAATATTGTTCTTTGATCTTATTATCGTTGGATGAACTTGCAAGTTACAAGGTTGTAAAAATATTCTCCACGTCCCTAGTATTTTTCAAATACTCGATGGATCCAAAAGTGTTGTCTCGTCATTTGATGGTGAAAGGTCATTACATGGGGCGATAAAGATGGTTTGACAAGTGATTAGTCAAACACTAAAACACATGCTATAGAAGGTTAGGATGACTCAAAGATCAGCGAGGACTGGTCAATGGTCGAGAAAATAAACGATGAAGATTCTAAAATAAAGTATGGAAAGTGAGATTCTTGAAACAATACATGACGCAAGATATAAAGACGAGATGTGATGAGCTCAAGGCAAAGATATGCACTTTACGTATTGGAGTACCCGAGAAAGACACAAGGAATAGAACCATGTGCTAATTTATGAATAAAGAAAGATCGTAACAATAGATAATAAAGACGTCTAAAGATATAAAGTTTTGTGGGAATCGAGAAATACACTAGAAAGGAGACAACATAGAAAGACATGGAGTTGGCATGCGATTAATGAGATAAACCGCGATGTAAAATGCATCAGACGAAAAAGACACATGGAGTTGGCATTCGATTAATGACAATGTGGCGATGTTTATGTTAAGATATCCCATTATTTTCGAAGTGTGGGTGGGGTAGTAAAGTGAGAGATATCTTTAGATGTAACAAATGGACGAAGAGTAATATACTCAACATAATTATCCAAATTCAATTAGATAAATTTGGTTTAAAATCGTTGCTCAATGGGGTTTTTAAAGTGTTTAAATGTTGTTAGAACATCATATGTGTTTGATAGGAAAGTTCATATTGAGTTTCCTTGGAAGAACATTTGATAGGATAGATGAGAGTTTCCTTGGAAGAACATTTGATAGGATAGATGTGAGCACGAGAAGTTTTGCCATAAGAATGGCAAGAAAGTCACACGCATCTCGACTTGAAGCAAATCTAACCACCGAGGTGCTTTAAAAAGGAGCCAATCTTATAGCTTGAAAGCGGTAGTCTCTGGATTTAAGATCACAATCCCATCAACAATAATATGAGTGCAAGGAACTATAAATTCCTTTTCAAGAAAACAATGAAGCAAATGTCCTTCAAAAATTTCAGAGATTTGAATACTCCACCTAAGATAATTTTGGGCGGTAATTTTGATTACATTGATTGAAAATATCATGGTTGTTGAGGAGTTATGCATGAGGCAGAGTTAGGGACCATAAACAACCAACACGAACAATGACAACTGTGGACAGAAAGTAGATGACTGTGGGTAAACTGTGAGTTGGTCAAAACTGGAAGAGTAGAGTGCGCTGCAACGAGGATAGCCCGAAGATGGCGGCACGACTAGGACATGGCGAAGATGACAGTGCGATAGATCTGGTGAGGTTTAATGGATCTAGACGGTGCTGCTCATTGAGGGCGACACGACTAAGGTGGCACAATTAGGACAATGCGACGTGGGTTGACGATGTGACTAGAACGGTGCGGCATACTCACTGCTTCGTGGGCAGCACTGAGAATGTGTGGGAGTCGTCTCCCCTCGGTAGCTGGCCGGGAAGGGCGACGCACGCGCCAGAGGGAGTGCAGAGGCGAAGGAGTCCATTTTTGCCCTAGGGTTTTAGAATGGAGAAGGAAATCGGGAACAAGGGGGGAAACACTTTGACCCCTGTGAAGAAATTAGCTACAATCGGGACTCCAGAACTGAGCCCATTCGAAGTCCATTTGCAAGACAAGCCCAATTGAATTGAAGATGCCCAAATTCGGTCAAGCCCAACGAAATGAAGAAGCCCGCCAGCCCATACTTTTGAAGATTGTGACCTGTAACAAGAAGGGAACAAGTTCTGAAATTACAGGAGCAACGCAACGTTTTTTAGCCTACTTTTAGACTAATTTTATGCAATATTAAGACAAAGACATATGTATTAGACCTAGGTATTATGATCTAGGTTAGTTAAGCTTTTGAAAACAAATTATATATATATATATATATATATAAATAAAGAGAAGGAGGTGAAGAGTATTACTCACCCAAAAACATCAAGTTCATCATTTTTCTTTCTGCACAGCAAACATACCCAAAAACATCAAGTTCATCATTTTTCTTTCTGCAATTTTTCAGCAAACATTTCCAGAAATTTTCACCATTGATTCACAAACAGAATGTTTTTCTTTTGTTTTTCTTTCCTTTGCACAAACACTAAAACAAGATGAGAAGTAAGAGCAACCTTAGTCTTTTGCTCTAGATAAAAATTAACAACATGGTATCAGAGCATTCAAGATCAATGATGGTCATGCAAGCAGCACAAATGGCACAAGCAACACAAGCAGAAGCAGAATAACACTAAGGTTATGAAGTAGTATAAGAACGGGTCTAAAAACTAAAACCAGCAAAAACAACACAAGACAGCAACAAAAGAGCACAACAACAGCAGCACCATAACCAGAAAAATCAAAGAACAGTAGCAAAATCAGCAAGGTAACTAAAAACCCAGATCTGCAATATCAAGAAAAATGGACGGATTACAAAGTATCACACCCATTCATGTGTTTGAGTGGAAGAACTACACATTATGGGTGATTAAGATAAAACCAACCCTAAGATCTAAGGGGTTGTGGAAGGTAGTCACGGAAGAGCTACCGGAAATGCCTAAAATGGGTGATATGAACACCGATGAACAGAAACAACAGGCTATGGCAGAATGGCAGGAGCTGGAAGCGAAGGATCAGCGGGCGTTAGAGCTGATCTACCACGCTGTCACTAAAGAAATTTTCAGCGCACACTTATCGACATGCGAGACAGCAAAAGCCGCATGGGATTTATTAAAAACTAGGTTTCAAGGGGATTCTAAGGCAGCTCGGATTAAGCTGCAACGGTTGAGAGCCTCATTTTATAATATGAGGCAGTCTGAAAAAGAGAAGATTAAGGAATATGCAAACAAATTTACATAAATTGGAAATGAGATTAGATCCTATGGAGCAAGAATGGAAGAAGATGAAATGGTTTCAAAGATATTATGCTCTTTACACGAGAGATTTGATCCATATGTTGGTGTTTTGGAGCAGACTAAGGATCTGGAAACGCTGACAGTTGGGGAGCTTGTGATCGCATTGGAATGACAAGAGTTTAGGCTAGAGGACCGAGATGGTACAGGTCTAGAGGGAGTGTTCTACTCGAAGTATCAAGACTATAAAAACGCAAAAACTGGAAAAAGATATGACATATTGAAAGAACCAGTGGACAGCACAACAAAAAACAAGAAAGGATACAGTATTTGTAAAAAAGACAACCATGTTGAAGCACAATGCTATTTCAGAAATAAGAGTGAAAGACCTGAAAGTTCTAAGGGTTTTAAAACGACCAAGGAGTGCTTCAACTGTGGTAAAACAGGACAAATTTCAAGGAAATGTAGATTTAAAAAAATTCCCACAGAATCAAGCACGATTAACCAGCGAACAAGAAGAAGACAATGCGTTGTTCACAGCAGCTCACACTATGACTCAAACAGAAGAAGATGGCGTTTGGCTAATAGACAGCGGTGCAACGAATCATATGACTCGAGAGGAAAGGTATTTTACTACTCTAGATAGGAATTTTAAAATACCTATTACAGTATGTAATGGAGCGAAGTTGGTTACGGCTAGAAAAGGAACGATTGAAGTAATGACTAAAAATGGGAAAAGAACCATTAACGATGTGTTTTTAATTCCGGAATTGAGCAAGAATTTATTAAGCGTACCACAGATGGTACGAAATTGATGCAAAGTTATATTCACTAAAGGGATATGTGAGATTCGAGATAAGAAAGGAGCTAAAATTGCGGAAGTACCTATGATCAACAAGACATACTCATTAAAATGGAAATTGTTTAAGGAGCACAAGGAGGAGATAAGAGTTGAAAGTTGTTACTTAACAGCAAAAGAACAAGCTTCGGATGAAGAAGCTGTGATTGAGAAGGATTGGAGAAGTCCTACTGATCAAGAAGTAACACTAAAACTGGTTTAAGTTATGAAATTTTTTATTATGTTTTTTCAATTGGAAGGGTTAAGAACCCTGAGTTGTTGGATTGCACGGGTTCTGACTTAGTCGGCAAAGCCGATTCCAGAAGCACCATGGGACAGTTTAAAGTTGATTCAGTAAGTGTACTTTCGAGTACACAGAAACATGATACTAAAACTCAGCCCACGGATGAGTATTCAATAGTCCTAACCACAATCAAAAATCGTGAGGTGTGGGTGCGGAAGCCAATCGAAAAATCTAGTTTTCCAAACAACCAAGAACTGAAATTTAAAAACTTACCGTGTGCCGAAAAAGGGGAACCAGCAACTGTTTTTCAGATTGGTGAAGGAAGAATCGACGCCATACCTGGACCAAAAGAAGAAACGAAGTCAGTCAGTAACATGAAAAGTGGAAGAGAGCTCGAGGAGCTTACCGTCGAACAGAAATTGACTGGAGGCAAAACAGATAAAGGATTAATCGTCGCTATCCTAGAAGAAACACGAGAGAACGAAGAACCTGAAACGAAAGAAAACAAGTTGTTAGGGTATCGGTTTGTCAAAGGATAAGTGAAGAAAGGGAAGCTTACCGGACGAGAGCAAGGCGATGGACAAGAGTCAGGCGACAGAAAAGACCACGAGCACCCGAGAGCGATGGTGAAGAGTAGCTTTGCAACGGAGAGGGTGATAATCGAACCGAGGGGAACCGAGAGGGAGTTTTTGGGAGTCGTCTCCCCTCGGTGGCTGGCCGAGAAGGGCGTTGCACGCGCCGGAGGGAGTGCAGAGGCGAAGGACTCCATTTTTGCCCTAGGGTTTTCGAGTGGAGAAGGAAATCGGGAACAAGGGGGAAACACTTTGACCCCTGTGAAGAAATTAGCTACAATCGGCCCTCCAGAACTGAGCCCATTCAAAGCCCATTTGCAAGACAAGCCCAATTGAATTGAAGATGCCCAGATTCGGTCAAGCCCAACGAAATGAAGAAGTCCGCCAGCCCATACTTTTGAAGATTGTGACCTGTAACAAGAAGGGAACAAGTTCTGAAATTACAGCAGCAATGCAACGTTTTTTATCCTATTTTTAGGCTAATTTTTTGCAATATTAAGACAAACACATATGTATTAGACCTATGTATTATGATCTAGGTTAGTTATACTTTTGAAAACAACTTTTATTTATATATATATATATATATATATATATATAAAGAGAAGGAGGTGAAGAGTATTACTCACCCAAAAACATCAAGTTCATCATTTTTCTTTCTGCAATTTTTCAGCAAACATTTCCAGAAATTTTCACCATTGATTCACAAACAGAATATTTTTCTTTTGTTTTTATTTCCTTTGCACAAACACTAAAACGAGATGAGAAGTAAGAGAAACCTTAATATTTGCTCTAGATAAAAATTAACAACAGAAAGCGACATGATTTGTGCTAGAGATGAAGACGAAGCAACGATGAAGGATGATGTGGGTGACGTCGTGGTGTAAAGTCTGAGAATGAGGGTGTGGTGCTAAAGTTGTATGGATAGCAAGGGAAACGACGGCCAACTGCACACTTATTATTAGTGTAAACAGTACCGACGATTGGGAGAAAAAGGAAAAAAGTAGGGTTTGAATCTAATTGCTCTGATATCGTATACGATTAATGAAATCGATAGTTACTATTGATGTGATTAGATACATATAAATAGAAGATTAATATTATGTTTAACCAATCTATATAATAAATTACAACTCTACCATTCACACTTATATAGATTAGATTTATGGTATATTTATAATTTTATTTTTTTAATATTTATTTATACCTATTTATTTGTATATGAAAATTTGAATTCGTATAAGTAGAAATTGCAATATTGATACCAAAACGTGCATCAATTTTTGGGACAAGTTTAAGTCGGATTTTGAATAATGCAGGTTGTGCAGATAATATGACCACTCGATGATCAAATATGGACTTGAAAGGGGTGTATTACCTTAAATATCATATTTTTTTAAGTGTTTAGTTGGTTAGTTAAGGTAGATTATTTATTGAAACATTACTTTTATATATATACTAGCATTTGGCCCGCGCTTTGCACGGGGAATATTCTAAATGATATATGTGTTTGTAACATATTTAGTACAAATAAAAAGACAAAAAAAATTAGACAAAAAAGTTCCTTATATACTACATTGGTTGTTTTCGTTGTACATTTGCCAGTATCATCTAAAATAAATAATTTTAAACATTTTTTAGTTTTGGCTCTCGAAACGGCTACATATAATTTTCAATGGCTAAACACTGATTTTGATAAATATATGCCAACTCGACTGATACTTTGTCCTTGGCTTTTATTAATTGTCATCGCAAAATACAGCATAATAGGAAATTGTTTTCTTTTAAAGTTAAATGGAAAATTTATATTCTTTGGAATTAGAGGAAGTCGAGGTATAAATACTTTGTCACCTGCATGTGTTCCGGTTATTATTTTACCTTCTATAACATTCGTGCCAAGTTGAGTTATTTGAAGTCTCGTTCCATTACATAACTCGGGCATTTGATCAATGTTTCGTAGAAGTATAATAGGAGCTCCTTCTTTTAATGTTAAACAGTGGTTAGGAATCCTTTGATATTTTAAACAATTATATAATTCATATATATTATTATTCTTGGAATCAATATTACACGATTTGTCTGAGCTGAAATATTCTTTGGATTGGCCTGGAATTTTTGGTAGAAGCGTTTTATTGATCTCATCTACTATTTCATTTGTTGGACATAGTATTGCTCGTTCTTCGAAGAATAATGAGTTTTTGTACTCAGTTTCAAGATCTTCAGGTATATCTATCAAGCATTCGCCATTGTTAGATTCACATAACATTCAATCTTCTATCTGTAATATCCAATCAGAAAATGCTTGCAGTTCATTTAGATTTGAGAAGGTGTTATTTAATTGCAAGTGCATGTTTTTGGTTAATTTCAATATACGACAATAATTCCAAATATAAGAGGAACTAATACATGCTTGAACTGTGTCATGTCTATTTCTTTTTGCAATTACCAATAAGATTTTACGAAAGTCACCTCCGAATACTATTGTTTTACCACCAAAAAGTTTATTCTTTAGAAAAGGATTTACACTGCCCATGATATCTCGCATGCTTTTGTCTAAGGCTTCAAAACAAAATTTGTGAACCATCGGAGCTTCGTCCCATATTATAAGTTGTGTTCTCTTGATAAGTTCCGAAAGATTTGTATTTAAGCTAATATTACATATCGAATCATCGTTTATGTCTATTGGTATCGCAAATCGCGAATAAACAGTACGACCTCCCTCTAACAGAAGTGAAGCAATACCACTTGAAGCAACGTTTAAAACAATGTTTCCACGAGATCTTATTATTGTAGATAAGGTTCTCCATAGGAAATTTTTTTCGGTTCCTCTGTGTTCGTATAAGAAGAATATTTGTTCTCTGTTTCGATCTATTGTTTTTATAATTTCATTGAAAGCCAAATGTTATTCCATGTTAATTGCGATTTCAACTTTATACATTCGATTTCCAAATTGTTTCGATCGTAGGATAATTCTTCGTATATTAGCCTCTTTAGGAAATGACATTGAAGGATATTCTTTTAAATATCTGTTGTTTCTTTGTAATAATTTTTCTATCTCACCAAGAGTTATGTTTCGGATCTCTTAGTCCAACATGTTAAGATCTGTATATAAAAAAAAATGATCAGTATATAACATTTCGATTTATTTAATTAAATAAAAATTATAATAATTCAAACCTAGTAATTTCAATTAACATCAACGTTTTTATAACACATCATCAGACAAATCGTGCCATGTCATTAACCAAACATGTTGCGGAGACGACAGACACTCCGTTGTTAATAACATCACAAAAAGAGTTTGTAAATATGCTGGAGTCGTCCAATTGCTTGCCTCTTTTATTGTGTTGATATATTCCTCATCATCGTCCAGAAGACCTAGCGATCTACATGCATCTTTAAATATTTTTTTCTAAGTGACCATTAATAGTACGGATGTCTTCGAATGAAGTAGGACCACATACTTTATTTAATAACATCCTTAAATAGTATATCTCTCCAACAGTGGATTAATGTGTCGTAATCTACCAAATGCAAATCCGTGTTTGCGTGCGGTCCAGATATGATGTTTTTGGTTCCATATAAACTTTGTTGGGAAATTACCATGAGTCTATTGTTGAGCTTCAGAGCATTGAGCATTACGTTTGAACCATTCTGTAAATATAGTTCTTTGCATGTATTCGTCTGATGTTATATCACAGAGGTCGTCGTCTTCATCAAACATTATATTTTGTTCTCCGGGCAAATGAACTTTTAACGTCTTCACATGTATGCTTCTATAATGACTATAAAATTTAAATATTCTCCAACAAGCCTCACAACCTGATAGTAATTCGTTGGACGAATTGTTTTTTTCAATTTTTTCAGGCGAAGTGATCATTGTAGCTACTTTATTGCATCCTTTATTTATATATTTGAATAAATATTTAATTGATTTTGTTTGATTGCACCATTCCAAGTTGATATGAGCTCTATATCTTAGAAGAAGATAAGGATTGTAAGGTACAATATAGCAACTATCTAGTTTAATTCCATCTTTTGCTATAAATCTCTCATTGTCTTGCCTTTTTATAAATGAGATACCCCTCATTATTAATGTATGTTGAATTAGTGAATTTTTTTTGGAAATCTTTTTGTGCATTTTCCTTTGTCCATACAAGGAGAAAATTTGTTAGCTAATTCGCAAGGTCCATGTACCGTTGTTTCTTGAACTGCATTGTATAATACATGATTCATTGCTTTATCCGGAATCTCGACAGATCTAATTGTATCAATATCGCTTGATGTTGGAACTTTTGATTGTCTTTTAAGAAATAACAAAACATGTGCATGGGGAAGGCCTCGCTTTTGAAATTCAATCGTATAGATAACTGCACCAAAAAATTTGTACATATGATTGTTAGATTAAGAAGAAAATATAGTTTAATTGTTCGTAACGAATTGAATTTACCTGCATTTATTTTGCCAAAACATTTGTTTTGTTTTATATCTGTTAACAAATCGTCAAGTTTAATTTTAAATAACCTTGTTAAAAGATCAGGCCTATTTTCTAATGTATCTTTATAGAACTTCAAAATTCGTTGTAACCCAGGCCATTTAGGATTACACATGAATGTTAAAACTAAATCTGGAAAGACCAAATTTTTGCATAAAACCATTGCGTTTAGATAATTTTGTTTCATATATCGTGAACCACCTGTGAACGACGAAGGCAATATTATTCTATTCCCAATATCGGATGCCAAAGCGTTTCTCGCAGATTGTAATTTATTGTAAAAATCACATCGCAATTTGTTTTGATGGTTTCTTATGTAGAAAATTCTTTCTGATTCAACCATACAAAAACCTTCCACAACAAATTGTTGGAAAAGCCTCCCAGAATGTATTATATGAGAAGATTCAATCGTTCTTTCTTGAAGACGATATGCCATGAATTCTCTTAAACTGATCCGCGAGCGAGGTTTTAGTGACAGACAAGCCATTAAGCGCAAATCTAAGTCGAGGTGGTAACCATCTTCGCCATACGGAAACAAAAATGGATATTGCAGTGGAAGATAGGAAGTGTGCAATTCACTTATCCTCATGTATTCGTTACTGTGTTTTTGCAAAATAATATCTCTTTAACTTAATTTCTCATCTAAATCACCTACTATCAGCACAACCACTTCTGTAACTTCAGGTAAATTGTATGATCTATCTTTCTTTACGGCCTTCTAGTAAAAATAATTTCATTTCGAGTTGGTCACATGCGCTAAATCTGTCACGAGCCATTCTAAATATTTTAACATAAGGATTGTGTTGATCAAGCATTCGCTGAATATTTTTCACAATATCTTCGCAAAGGCTATTTTGAAATCCAACCGTTGATCGTTGTATATCACTACAAGATGGATGTATATTTTGTTAGTAATGTTATTAATCATGGGAAAATACAATCCAGTGACATATTGCTAACTTACCTGATAGCGTTTATTGTGTTTTGGATTTCATTTTCTGTGTCATAAACATATAACTGTGCAAATTTTGAAGGTTCTCCGAAGTTAGGCAGCAAACTTCCAATCTGATGGTAGTTTTGTCCTTGTATTTTAAATATATACGGTTTTTATGAATGTTTACTGAAGTATCAATATGACCACCCAACGATGTAAACGTGAATGCCATATTGTATGCACGAATGTGTTGTTTAAAATGTTCATAATATCTATGAGACCTTCGGAAAAGGGCTTTCAAATATTTAGGAGGTTCTGATAATTTTGGCAACGATATTTTTCCCTTTGAATAACATAGGCTAAACGTCGGGTCATCAAGACAATTTTTTTTGTTTGAACATTCACTAAACCACATTTTCGCGTTGCAATACTCGCACAAAAAAGATTAGTCCCCAATGTCTGCGTAAAGACTAATGTCTATATGCAATAACAACATTGAATAAATGATTGTGTAAGCTTGAATACATTACTGTATAACATGCACCGTCGGTATTGCTAATATTATTCATAATGGTATAGATAATTATATTCCAGGAGAAATAGGCGCACATAACATCATCCTCTGATCATTTGACTGAGGAACTGAACAGTTGGCTTCGAAGAGGACACGTTTATCGACGAATACATTTGTAATGCGGCTTCGCTGAAATTCGTTTCACAAGATATTAAATTAGATTTTTTTCAAAAAAGTATTTTGGAAAGAATCATTCGGAGCATAACTGTATAATGGACGTTAACATTTCAAAATTGCAATCATAAACAGTCGATCTGTAGATATTGAAATATTCAGAGGTGCAATAATTTTAGAGAAGACCATAAAATTATTAGAAGGCAACTTCTTATAATATTACACATGAGAGGTAGCTTGAGCATGAGAAAAACTAGAAAAACGATCTGAAACTGTGCACAGGTTTGAACACGTCAAAACGTACGACATTGTTCGTAGAAACTATTTGATTACAATATTATACACGGAAACGAGTCTTGCCCTTGGCGAACCCCAAAAATATTCCGAACCCCAATTTTTTCATAGAAATTGACTTTTGTAAAGATACACAGCAAACAAAAGTATATTTCATATTATACCTTCATAATGGGACAAATGACGGGTTTTGCAGAAAGGAATAGCATGATGAATGAAAGCCGGTATTTAAAATCTATACATTTGAAGAAAGATAAAGGAGAGAATATAGCCTTGTGGATATAGATCGAAGTATGTCTTCGTTATCTGTTAGCCGACTAACTCGATAAATTGGCAAAGCACTTCTGAGTGGCCCACGAGACGATGTTCGAAAAAACTAATCCTAAACATACAGCCATACGCTCTGATACCACTGTAGGGTTGATTTGATTATGCGGAAACGTGTTTTAATCAACCCGAATAACGATCTAGTCATGTTTACGATTAATTGTTCGGTTCAACGATAAAATACTCAAGAACAGTTTCTGAGATACCTGTAGCGTTGAATTGAGGATCGGATGTGAGACTTGATGATGCAAGTCCTCTACGATTATCCACGCCGAGATCGGGATCGCTTTGATGTGGAAATCAGAAGAACGAAAAACTATTTCTTCGTCTTCGTTCTTTTTCTTTTCTGACGGCTAGGTTTTAGGTTTTAGAATAGTGTGTTTTTACGAAACCTCGTAAAGCGCTTATTTATTAACTCTTACTCTTTAATAATTACAAATTAAACCCAAAACTATTCAAATATTACATAATTGGCATAGGACTTTCAAGTCGAGGTATAAATACTTTGTCACCTGCATGTGTTCCGGTTATTATTTTACCTTCTATAACATTCGTGCCGAGTTGAGTTATTTGAAGTCTCGTTCCATTACATAACTCGGGCATTTGATCAATGTTTCGTAGAAGTATAATAGGAGCTCCTTTTTTTAATGTTAAAGAGTGGTTAGGAATCCTTAGATATTTTAAACAATTATATAATTCGTATATATTATTATTCTTGGAATCAATATTACACGATTTGTCTGAGCTGAAATATTCTTTGGATTGGCCTGGAATTTTTGGTAGAAGCGTTTTATTGATCTCATCTACTATTTCATTTGTTGGACATAGTATTGCTCGTTCTTCGAAGAATAATGAGTTTTTGTACTCAGTTTCAAGATCTTCAGGTATATCTATCAAGCATTCGCCATTGTTAGATTCACATAACATTCAATCTCCTATCTGTAATATCCAATCAGAAAATGCTTGTAGTTCATTTAGATTTGAGAAGGTGTTATTTAATTGCAAGTGCATGTTTTTGGTTAATTTCAATATACGACAATAATTCCAAATATAAGAGGAACTAATACATGCTTGAACTGTGTCATGTCTATTTCTTTTTGCAATTACCAATAAGATTTTACGAAAGTCACCTCCGAGTACTATTGTTTTACCACCAAAAAGTTTATTCTTTAGAAAAGGATTTACACTGCCCATGATATCTCGCATGCTTTTGTCTAAGGCTTCAAAACAAAATTTGTGAACCATCGGAGCTTCGTCCCATATTATAAGTTGTGTTCTCTTGATAAGTTCCGAAAGATTTGTATTTAAGCTAATATTACATATCGAATCATCGTTTATGTCTATTGGTATCGCAAATCGCGAATAAACAGTACGACCTCCCTCTAACAGAAGTGAAGCAATACCACTTGAAGCAACGTTTAAAACAATGTTTCCACGAGATCTTATTATTGTAGATAAGGTTCTCCATAGGAAATTTTTTTCGGTTCCTCTGTGTTCGTATAAGAAGAATATTTGTTCTCTGTTTCGATCTATTGTTTTTATAATTTCATTGAAAGCCAAATGTTATTCCATGTTAACTGCGATTTCAACTTTATACATTCGATTTCCAAATTGTTTCGATCGTAGGATAATTCTTCGTATATTAGCCTCTTTAGGAAATGACATTGAAGGATATTCTTTTAAATATCTGTTGTTTCTTTGTAATAATTTTTCTATCTCACCAAGAGTTATGTTTCGGATCTCTTAGTCCAACATGTTAAGATCTGTATATAAAAAAAAATGATCAGTATATAACATTTCGATTTATTTAATTAAATAAAAATTATAATAATTCAAACCTAGTAATTTCAATTAACATCAACGTTTTTATAACACATCATCAGACAAATCGTGCCATGTCATTAACCAAACATGTTGCGGAGACGACAGACACTCCGTTGTTAATAACATCACAAAAAGAGTTTGTAAATATGCTGGAGTCGTCCAATTGCTTGCCTCTTTTATTGTGTTGATATATTCCTCATCATCGTCCAGAAGACCTAGCGATCTACATGCATCTTTAAATATTTTTTTCTAAGTGACCATTAATAGTACGGATGTCTTCGAATGAAGTAGGACCACATACTTTATTTAATAACATCCTTAAATAGTATATCTCTCCAACAGTGGATTAATGTGTCGTAATCTACCAAATGCAAATCCGTGTTTGCGTGCGGTCCAGATATGATGTTTTTGGTTCCATATAAACTTTGTTGGGAAATTACCATGAGTCTATTGTTGAGCTTCAGAGCATTGAGCATTACGTTTGAACCATTCTGTAAATATAGTTCTTTGCATGTATTCGTCTGATGTTATATCACAGAGGTCGTCGTCTTCATCAAACATTATATTTTGTTCTCCGGGCAAATGAACTTTTAACGTCTTCACATGTATGCTTCTATAATGACTATAAAATTTAAATATTCTCCAACAAGCCTCACAACCTGATAGTAATTCGTTGGACGAATTGTTTTTTTCAATTTTTTCAGGCGAAGTGATCATTGTAGCTACTTTATTGCATCCTTTATTTATATATTTGAATAAATATTTAATTGATTTTGTTTGATTGCACCATTCCAAGTTGATATGAGCTCTATATCTTAGAAGAAGATAAGGATTGTAAGGTACAATATAGCAACTATCTAGTTTAATTCCATCTTTTGTTATAAATCACTCATTGTCTTGCCTTTTATAAATGAGATACCCCTCATTATTAATGTATGTTGAATTAGTGAATTTTTTTTGGAAATCTTTTTGTGCATTTTCCTTTGTCCATACAAGGAGAAAATTTGTTAGCTAATTCGCAAGGTCCATGTACCGTTGTTTCTTGAACTGCATTGTATAATACATGATTCATTGCTTTATCCGGAATCTCGACAGATCTAATTGTATCAATATCGCTTGATGTTGGAACTTTTGATTGTCTTTTAAGAAATAACAAAACATGTGCATGGGGAAGGCCTCGCTTTTGAAATTCAATCGTATAGATAACTGCACCAAAAAATTTGTACATATGATTGTTAGATTAAGAAGAAAATATAGTTTAATTGTTCGTAACGAATTGAATTTACCTGCATTTATTTCGCCAAAACATTTGTTTTGTTTTATATCTGTTAACAAATCGTCAAGTTTAATTTTAAATAACCTTGTTAAAAGATCAGGCCTATTTTCTAATGTATCTTTATAGAACTTCAAAATTCGTTGTAACCCAGGCCATTTAGGATTACACATGAATGTTAAAACTAAATCTGGAAAGACCAAATTTTTGCATAAAACCATTGCGTTTAGATAATTTTGTTTCATATATCGTGAACCACCTGTGAACGACGAAGGCAATATTATTCTATTCCCAATATCGGATGCCAAAGCGTTTCTCGCAGATTGTAATTTATTGTAAAAATCACATCGCAATTTGTTTTGATGGTTTCTTATGTAGAAAATTCTTTCTGATTCAACCATACAAAAACCTTCCACAACAAATTGTTGGAAAAGCCTCCCAGAATGTATTATATGAGAAGATTCAATCGTTCTTTCTTGAAGACGATATGCCATGAATTCTCTTAAACTGATCCGCGAGCGAGGTTTTAGTGACAGACAAGCCATTAAGCGCAAATCTAAGTCGAGGTGGTAACCATCTTCGCCATACGGAAACAAAAATGGATATTGCAGTGGAAGATAGGAAGTGTGCAATTCACTTATCCTCATGTATTCGTTACTGTGTTTTTGCAAAATAATATCTCTTTAACTTAATTTCTCATCTAAATCACCTACTATCAGCACAACCACTTCTGTAACTTCAGGTAAATTGTATGATCTATCTTTCTTTACGGCCTTCTAGTAAAAATAATTTCATTTCGAGTTGGTCACATGCGCTAAATCTGTCACGAGCCATTCTAAATATTTTAACATAAGGATTGTGTTGATCAAGCATTCGCTGAATATTTTTCACAATATCTTCGCAAAGGCTATTTTGAAATCCAACCGTTGATCGTTGTATATCACTACAAGATGGATGTATATTTTGTTAGTAATGTTATTAATCATGGGAAAATACAATCCAGTGACATATTGCTAACTTACCTGATAGCGTTTATTGTGTTTTGGATTTCATTTTCTGTGTCATAAACATATAACTGTGCAAATTTTGAAGGTTCTCCGAAGTTAGGCAGCAAACTTCCAATCTGATGGTAGTTTTGTCCTTGTATTTTAAATATATACGGTTTTTATGAATGTTTACTGAAGTATCAATATGACCACCCAACGATGTAAACGTGAATGCCATATTGTATGCACGAATGTGTTGTTTAAAATGTTCATAATATCTATGAGACCTTCGGAAAAGGGCTTTCAAATATTTAGGAGGTTCTGATAATTTTGGCAACGATATTTTTCCCTTTGAATAACATAGGCTAAACGTCGGGTCATCAAGACAATTTTTTTTGTTTGAACATTCACTAAACCACATTTTCGCGTTGCAATACTCGCACAAAAAAGATTAGTCCCCAATGTCTGCGTAAGGACTAATGTCTATATGCAATAACAACATTGAATAAATGATTGTGTAAGCTTGAATACATTACTGTATAACATGCACCGTCGGTATTGCTAATATTATTCATAATGGTATAGATAATTATATTCCAGGAGAAATAGGCGCACATAACATCATCCTCTGATCATTTGACTGAGGAACTGAACAGTTGGCTTCGAAGAGGACACGTTTATCGACGAATACATTTGTAATGCGGCTTCGCTGAAATTCGTTTCACAAGATATTAAATTAGATTTTTTTCAAAAAAGTATTTTGGAAAGAATCATTCGGAGCATAACTGTATAATGGACGTTAACATTTCAAAATTGCAATCATAAACAGTCGATCTGTAGATATTGAAATATTCAGAGGTGCAATAATTTTAGAGAAGACCATAAAATTATTAGAAGGCAACTTCTTATAATATTACACATGAGAGGTAGCTTGAGCATGAGAAAAACTAGAAAAACGATCTGAAACTGTGCACAGGTTTGAACACGTCAAAACGTACGACATTGTTCGTAGAAACTATTTGATTACAATATTATACACGGAAACGAGTCTTGCCCTTGGCGAACCCCAAAAATATTCCGAACCCCAATTTTTTCATAGAAATTGACTTTTGTAAAGATACACAGCAAACAAAAGTATATTTCATATTATACCTTCATAATGGGACAAATGACGGGTTTTGCAGAAAGGAATAGCATGATGAATGAAAGCCGGTATTTAAAATCTATACATTTGAAGAAAGATAAAGGAGAGAATATAGCCTTGTGGATATAGATCGAAGTATGTCTTCGTTATCTGTTAGCCGACTAACTCGATAAATTGGCAAAGCACTTCTGAGTGGCCCACGAGACGATGAAGTTCGTTAACTTTGTTGCGAAGGATAAATTGTTATTTTAAAAAGACAATTACGATTCTCGAACGCTTGTAGACTTGGAGGAATTTCAGTTGAGGAGGCCTGTATAATAGAATTAAAAATGTTTGTCATAATTAAATATCAGTAGATATGGTAATTTTTTGAAACAATTATCTCAGAATTTTAAGCAAGTATAATGTACCTCGGTTTCTTCATTTCTGATATCGAGAGCAGATTTCTACAACAACTAAACGGTTTCTTTGTCAAATATGAGAAATATGGCTTCACTGGTGTCGTCGATAACCCTTACATATTCACATAATCTGAAAATATTTCAACATTAGTAAACATAAATATAAAAGAATTAGCCGAGAACACGCAAGCACATCAAACTTACTTGGGGAAGGGGTTATTTGTAGTTGTCTTGCATGAATCGCAAAAGAACCGCCTGACAGTTACCTGGGCTGATTATTCATCTACAATAGAGTTGACTTTACGCGAACAGGTATTACATCCTAAATAATACCAACCATCTCTATCAAGAACCTCGGTGATCAACGGTGGAACTATGCAAGTTACAGTCTGCAGAAACAAAATCATATAAGTGAGTATTTAATAACAAAGTATTAATGGCACAATAAAATGACATAACTAACTTACCTTCGTTGCCTTTCCCAGATCTGTAATGGTTTTAACCCTAAAAGCATTCCAAAAATCAAGCGATTCACTAGGTTGGAGTCTTGAGCGAGCAAACTTTTCATCTTTGGATTATCAACTGAAGAGGACAGATATCTAGTTCAACTATTATCACAAAAAATTTCAGTATGGTCTTTTAAAACACATCGATATTATATATGATTAAACCCTCATAAAAAATAGCTGGAATAAATTTCATCATACTTCGTTTTATATTCTGCTATGGCTGTGAAATTCTGATCTAGATAAATTTTGCTTGAAATTTGGACGTTGCTTATTGTTCGCCGCTCTGGGGGCAGAACACAAAGTCAACGATTTTTATATATGGAATGCAAAGGAAATTTATTCTAGTGATGAACTTTTAATAACCGATTTTATTGCTGCAAGAAACACAAGTCTGTTACATAACATTGAAAAGTTAATATAAGTAAACAAAACATAAACCATGACAGAGCATCTTAAACAACAGTATTAGAAAAAGTCACCACTACAACAAATAACCCTTAGCATAACTAATACAGAAAATAATCCGTAGCATAAAGACAGTTATATTATTAACATGTTTGTAACTACATCAGTGATGACGGAAATTGCAGTCGATGTGCTGACAGGAAAACAATGACACGCTGCAAACAAAACATCCAAATTTTAAAAGTAGACCTGAAACATGAAGAACAAATAATGTATGGAAAATGCAAGACCAGCGAGGAATTATTACCACCCCACCTCAAGTTCGGATCTTAAATAGTTGAAAAATAATAACAAACGGTCCATTTTGATGGAGGCGGATGCAGTTGTATGTTACGTATGCAAATGTCTCCCACATAGTGCACTCAATAACCTCGAAACTGAAGAGTGTAACAAATCGTCACTAAAACATAAACACCAACATATCAGTGTAACGGTACTTAGAAACAAAAAAAAAACAAAAAAAAAGGTATTGGACATCGCGCAATTGTATTGTTAGACACTTAGTCCTTCATTCGACATAAGTGACATCACTCAACTCACCAGTAGCAATGACCTCACCCACAACATCTGCGGAAAAATTTATTAAACATAACTAATATTAATAATAAAAACATAAATGACGCAGTGGAAAAATATGCAATGCTTTTTTATGTTTCTATAGTATTTGCAGAAAGCATACCAATCAGAATAGCGTCCTTCAAAACACCAGATAATATATCGGAGTAGGGCAAAAAATTAAAGTAATTGTCCGAGTTATTTAAATTACCGCAAGTCCTCACAACGGTGGTAGATGTGAAAATTATTTTAAATTGGAGGCAGGATGCTCGGTATTCTCTGAAAATTCGACTAACGTTGAAGTTTGTAATTATGCAGCATGTTCCTTCCACAAGGAATCGTTGATGGCGGTACCAGAAGTTGGAGCGCATAGAACATTGGATACGAGCCCTGAAATCATGAAAGAACAGTTTAAATATAAAAGTTAAAGCAGAAGTGGAAAACACAAAGCATTCATGAGTTAAACACAATCTTACCCATTCGTCGCAAACTAATACTTCCCAGTTGGAAGTCGATCTCGGAACAGGCACAACATCAAAGTTCCACATGGGTACAACATGGACACGAATCTTGAAAGATATCTCTTGTGTAGGGCGTACATCGGTAAGAGGGCAGTACATGGTTTGTAATCACAGGAAAAACGAAAAAGATACGTAATGTTTTTAGCAAGCTGAAGTTGAAGTCAGCTGGGTAAATTTGCAGGTTAAAGATGCCAATATATTATAACCCCTATGGAAAAAACCTTTATTGAGAAGTATCAGCGTACCTGGACAATAGACTCAGTCGACTTAGACAGAGGACACGACACAAATGAAACACGTCACTATTTATGGTGACAAATATATTTTATTCAGCTAAGGAATAGCAGTGCATTGAATGAAATAACAGTGAATATTTGCCAAACACAGCCACGTAATATACTCAAGTAAAAAGTTAAACAGACATACCAGAGGGAGAAGCTGCCACGCGCACATGTGGGGTGAAAACTGTACAGTTATGCTAATAACGTAGCATACGTGAGCGACAACAGTACAACCCAACTATGTAAGCAAGGTCGACGACTAAGAATACAGTGAGAAACAGAAGTATAAACAATTGCCTGAATGGACATCCATGTAGATCTAATACCAATCAAGTAAAGCCAATTGGACAGGAGGCTTATACAAACAATTCCCCAAAAGAACAGATCTATACCAATGTGAGCAGGTGAATAACAACAACTGAGCCACGTTCAGAGTTAAAGGGCCTAACCTTAATGATAATAGACCGACGAGCTTCCTATAAAAGGCCATATATAAGAAGCCCAGTGAAAAGCCCGTGCCAGGAAATATTCACGACCAATATTTAGAAGGAAGGAACCCAAGCATGTTACGTAGAAGTCCGGTACAAATACCAATTTAATGTAACTATAAAGCCCAGCCCACCATTTGTAGCCCATTGGGTACTAAAAGTACAAACAACAATCTGTCCCAGAAACAATACATAAAAAATCCTAAGTCTAAAACGTATTACACAACAACCGGAAAAAGATCTAACTGCACATCTATAACCAGGTTTGAATATCTAAATCAATCTATTGAAATAACAACACAAAACAAAACCAAGCAACAGAGAAAATGCTAACATGGAGTACATAGAAGGATGAACGGACCAGGAAACCTAGACACTACCAATAATAAATCTGATAACGGACTAAAACATGCAAATACATCTTAGAAAAAGAAATCACGAGCAAATGAAACACATATATTAAACAATAGTAGACAAACCCCACAATGCACAAGACCAAGTGATTTTAAGACGTCAGAGGACTCAAACAAATCCAGGAAAAGCGAGCAAAGCCAAAGGGGGAAAACGGACCACCCACAGAGGAAACCATGGGAAAAAGAACGAAATCTACCGGAGACAAACAACTGAAAAACATGCAAACAAAAATAGAGCACGAACCAGAGAAACCCAGAAGCTTCGACTAAGGAAAAAAAAACAGACACACAAAACAGTGGGAAAAAACCGACCGAAGTGCAAAAATAACATAGAGAAACCCAGAAATCTTCGCTAAGAGAGAGCAAGAGCGAGAAGAGGGAAAAAGAGCACCAGTCGGGGAGGATAAAAAGCCAAATACCCCAACAAACCAAAACAAAGACGGAATCGACCAAACCCTAAAAAAATTAGGACGGCTGAGGATGGAGGGAGGTGCTCGGCGACGGAATCGAGCCATCGAGCGTAAATGGAGCAGCCTTTGATCGGACCGCTGGAAATTCTGGGAACCAAAAAATCTCCGGCTAAGAGAGAGCAATAGGGAGGAGGAGGAAAAAGAGCACCGGCTGGGGAGGTTAGAGAGCCGAATACTCCAACAAACCAATACCAAAAGGGAATTGACCAAACCTTCAAAGAAAAATCAGATGACTGAGGAAGTGGTCGGTGGAAAAATCGAGCCGTCGAAAACAAATGAATCAGGCTTTCATCGGACGGCTGTAAAGAGCGGACGAAGCGAAGAATAGGCATGCGATGCATCGAATGGTTAAGCCAACTGGGCTGGGTCAAAAACCTGACGGCGAAGCGCGCAATCCTGACCGAACACACGTTCGGCAGAGAAATTGAACGATCCAAAGACTGCCACGTCACTTCGCATGAACTATTCACGGGCGGAAGCCTTTTAGTACTAGTATAGATATATATATTATTACACATGAATATATATATATATATATAAATATTCGATTTTACTTTTTCCTACTTTGCAATTTTTACTCTTAGGGCCCGACCGGTGGAGTCGCCAGAAAACGCAAATGCAGCGACTGCGCTTTCTAGCGATTGCGGGCGACATTTAAAGCGACTCGTGGAGTCGCAGGGAAACGCAGACGCCACGAAACGCAAAATTTAAAAATCTAGAGTTTAGATACGTTACGTATGCGTTTCAACACGTTTTCGATAAAATTATCAAAATACCCCTAACTTTGTCATTTCTTTTCTCTTCTCTTCTCTTATAGTTCATATTTATCGTAAATATATATATGTTTGTATATATATTATAATAAATATTAATCACAAATATATATATATATATTGTATATTCAAATATTTAAAAATTATAATTAAAAAGTATACAATAAAAAACAAAAAATAAAATAAATTCTTTTATTAACAATTGTCTATTTGGTAATTTTGCTCAAAACGCAATCGCAACAGTTTTTACCATTCGCTTCTAATCGCAGTTACCCGCAAATGCATCGTTTCCACCATTCAGACAAAATGAAACAAAACACCGTTAAACGCAAACGCAAACGCCGCCGAACACAAACGCAAACGCTACGTTTCTACCAGTTGGACCCGTAATCGGTGTTTTTCTCATTTACACATCTCAAAGTTGTCGCATTAATAGATTTTTTAAAATAATTTGATTGAATATGATCTATTAAATTAGGACGGCAGATCATTTGTCATACCCGAAAATATGTCAAATAAGGGGGGCCCATGTAAAATGGATGAGCGTTGGTTCATTTTAAATCATTTTAAAGAAACCATATTCTCAACAAACCCAGAATTAATTATCCCACAATAAAGATTAGATAAGTTAACATCAATATTGCAATGATGGAACTCATCTGTCCATTTCTATATATTATGATTTTACCATCCTTTGTTGCAATCATCCAAACCACGATCCAACCAAACACAGGAGCCGGTGACCCTAACATGGCCGATCAAGGTTGTCCTCGCCGAACTTCCGGTTCGGATCAGAGGCCGGGTTGGGATTACCGATCCGGTCGTGGATTCGCCCCTGACGGGAGCTGGGCTTACAACTGGGGAATCGGGTCGGGTCCCGATGGAACCCGGTTCGGTTTCGGCACGGGTTCTGGACGTAGCCTTGATGGCGGCGGGGGATTCGGGTTCGGGTGGGGAAGCTCCTCCTCGTCCGGCAGTGGAAATGGTGCCACCGCCACCGGTTTCGCCTTCGGCAGCGGCGGTAACAATGGTGTAACCACGGCGGCTCCTAGGGGTGATGACTCGGGGAGAGGCAGTGGTGGTGGCTCCGACCAGAGTAGCGATAAGAGTCGGAGTTCCGGTGGAAATCCGGTGGAGCAGGCGGAGAAAAGCCCGGTGGCTCCGGCTCCGGCTCCGGCACCGGCCCCGAAATAAAGGGCTTTCGAATAAAGAGTAGATGTTATAAATTAGGCAGAACGACACCTTATACGTAGTCCTCAGATCAGATGTTATAATTTTCTAAGGACAGTAGAAGCTTAAAAGGGCCCAACTTGGGGCAGTAATATTATGTGTAAAAATTATGTGTGATATGTAATTCGGCCTTTTAAAAGACTACTGTTTTTTGTGCTTGTGTTATAAGTAATTCGGCCTTTTAAAAGAATAGCGTTTCTTGTGCGTGCTGATGAAGAAATAATTCCAATATCCAAATTTTGTATTATATTTTTATTTATTCCAATATGTATTATTTGTATTAATATCTTAAAAATTTAGAGACAAAAGGAAAAACTTACATTGGATTAAAACAGCAGGTCAACCCAATCAACAACCATTGTTGATATTATGAGTAGAGTCGAACTAATCATATAACTTTCCGTGTGAAAAGAAATTTAAAAAAATAGGAATAATGGTAAAAGTTAGACATCTCCATTGTTGACAAAATGGTGCAAATTAGGTACCTCTATTATTGACAAATCTTCTCATCTCATACTTATATAAGAAGGCATTGAAAGATGATGAAAATATACCACCAAGAAGAAAAATTGAAAGAAAGAAAGAAAAATTTTTTTTCTTTGTGGATTAATACATATATATTGTATTCCGGTGAGAGTTAGACTCTTGTCTCCTCTTGTATTCTTTCCTTTGTGTCGTAATTGGTATTTGTGGTTACGATTTAAAGTGGATATAGCTCTGACATTAAGGGTGAACCACTATATGGTAGTTAGATGTTAAGAATATGTTCCTACAGGGTGATCTGGAGGAAACAATCTTCATGCAACCTCCAGCAGGATATAACCAACTCGATAACAACATGGTGTGTCAACTGAAGAAGTCGACTTATAGGTTAAAACAATCTCTTTATTCCTGGCATCGAACTTTTCATAATGCTTTACCAGAATATGGTTATCATAAATGTAAGTTGATCATTCGTTCTTTTTAATTAAGGAAAATTTAGGAACCATTATCGTATTAGTCATGTTATGTTCATATTATTATTATAGGAATCTATGATAAAAGAAAACATCAAAACATAACCTTAAGGATAAGTTTGATGCTTAGACATTAGGAGAGCTAAAATATTTCTTAGGTATTGGATTTGTTCGTACTAACAACGTGATATTACTCTCTTAAAGAAAATATACCACTGATATCTAGGAGGCAATGTAGTTACATGGAAGAGTAAGAGGCAAAGATTTGTGGCCAAATCGAGTACAAAAGTTGAGTATAACACATGTCAACTTGCAAACTATTCTAGATAAAAGCAATTCTTGAAAGATTAAGAATCAAAATCACTTAATCCATAGTTCTTCACTATGACAATAAAGCAGCCTTTCATATTGCAGCCAACTCCGTCTTCCATGAACGGGCCAACCCTACAAAAAAATATGTCATTTTCAATGGTTCTATCCGTTGGAAATGACTGTTTGGTTTTCAGGCCGTTAAAAATTGATCTTTAAAAAACACCATCTGTTGCAACTTCCAATGGGCTGTCAACGGACATTATTCGTTGAAAACTATAAAGGTGTTTTAATGGATATGTCCGTTGCCATTTGCAACGGATGCAAAACGTCAATGGATATCTGTTGACAACAAATTGGCGGGAATGTTGAAATTTTGCAACGGAAGCCCGTTGGAAAATAATTGGCGGAAAATCTGTAACTTTGCAACGGAGGCCCGTTGAAGGGTTTGACGGGAATAAGCAACATATGTCATTGGAAAAAATGGCAGGAATTTTGTAATTTTACAACGGATGCCTGTTGAAAATTTTATTGTGTTATCAACAGACATCGGTTGCTATCAGTTCGAATTTTTAAAAAATAAGATAAAATAAAAAAGTTTTTTATATATACAAAACTTTATACAAAATTTTAAAATTTTTTCACTACATTTCGTCTAAACTGGCACCGTCTTCGTCATCCCCGTCCTCGCCAATGCCTCGGGAAGGCATTTCATCGGAGTTAATAATCGGTCCTTATCATGGTGTTACTGCCCCCGTCTATGGCGGTGACAGCTGATACGCTTGACCAATCAAAAACTCGATTATACTCTCCATGTGACGTATATGTACTCGCGTTTCTCAAATATTATCCTCGAGTTTCTCGATATGTTTCTCCTGTGTATAAGTCTTTGGGACTATAGGGGGTACCGTCGTGGCATCCTTGACAATATCTTTTTGTAGAGAATCTAGATCATATAGATACCCCTCATACGACCTAACAGACTGCAGAAAAAAATTAACGTTAAGTTATATCGATTTCAAATATTTATATAATTAGATTATTATAACAATAATGTTATTATATACCTCTAAATAAATTTTATCCCTTTGTAAATAACTAAGATCGTCGGAAGTTGAACCGATGGCTTGTGATTGCTGTGTGATCTTCTTTGTCACAACTTTCACCATCCGCTCTGCTCGGGGGTCAACAAGTTCTGGCTCATCGACCTCTTCTCCGAGAAGAGACTCCTTCTTGGCGTGAGTTTCAATGACCAGCTCACGAAAAGTCGGTTCTCTTCCCATTCTTAGCATCTGTAATATTATAATAATATTATTAGTTACCAATTTAAATTAAAAAAATTGAAAATATAAATATAAATATTTTTTACGAATTCTTTTTCTAATTTTGGAAACGATTTAGATCCTAAGGTATGGCAATGCAGACCATCCCTAGGAACTTTCTCGTTGTACCGACATTGTTTGGCCTTTCCACTTTTGGCCTGGAAGTCTTACTCTTAATACTGGACGAGTTGGTTGAATACCTCGTCCATTACCCATGGTGGTTTGGCGTTCTTCTTGTAATAGTTGTGTTTGACATTGTTCATCATCAAGCGCAACCGAGCCTGAATATCAGGCATTCATGTTCTATAGATACGCGAGGTGTCCTTCTTCCACCATCTATATTTACGCTACAAAATGAAATTTAAATTCAATACATTTATTATTCAAATCCGATAATAAAATTATAGCAAATTTTATATTAAAAAACTTACGATGAATGTACACCCCCATCAGCGACAAATAACTTCTAACGTCACTTGCCAGGAATAATAAAATCGATCATGTAAAGAGCTTTGGATGATGTTGTTATTTGTGTGTTTCAGAACATCATCCACATAAAATTTGGACAGGAAAACAAAATAATTAGTCAATTGTTATAATTAATTCAAATATAAATATTTATAGGCCAATAATACCTTACCATAACGTCATGTTAAGACTTTCAAGATCATTAATCGGAATAGTGGGAGCTCGTCGAAAGTATCGATCAATGCATCAATATCCAACATATCATCTTCTTCATTAAATATCGGTGGTGCCAGTATAGGTGAAAGGGGACGATATGACGGTCGAGGTGGGAGTGGCAAGGCTCTTGCAGGACCCCCAACAATCCACCTTGATCGATAAATTGTCGAGCTCTCATTTTATATAAGTGTTTAGGATTTTTTTGAGGGAATTTGTTATTTCCAACGGGCATCCATTGGAAATTCCAACGGATGCCCGTTGGAAACTATTTCACCACAATTGATGCAATTAATTGACATGATTGTTAGGTCTCCATTGGCATTTCAACCGAATGTCCGTTGAAAATTGTATTCTCGAGGCAATGAACTTTTAAATGACAGTGTGTCCTGTTTCCAACGGGCATCTGTTGGCATTTCCAACGAATGCCTGTTGGAAACCAGTCACCAAGGGTACGAGACAGAGCATAGGCATCATGACGGTTTCCAATGGGCATCCGTTACAAGGTCGCAACATGCATCCGTTGGTAAATGAAATTCTTACAATAGGAATCCGTTCGAACATTAAAACGGATGCATGTTGTATAGTGAAAAACATCGATATTTTTCTAAACGTTAAAAAGTATTGAATGATTCAAAGGGTTTCTATTGCGATTTCGCCCGTTGAACAAGGAATACATTATGAATTACAAAACTTTGATATTACAATTATGCAATTCACATTTATTCTTCAGTTGATTCTTTTATTGGCATATTTTCCTTCAATTGTGTATTAAATTCATCGTCATGTTCATCTTCTACATCTTCTAGTTCAGCTTCTTCTTCATCATGAATGTATTCTCCATCTATGTTAGTTATTGTAAGAATATCTTCCCGATTGTTTGTATGAATTAACCATATCAGCTCTGGATGATCGTTTTGCAACGCATCTTCTTTTTCTTCTGTTTTTATAACTCCCTGTGGTATAATCTTAATTACGGGCCACCACTCCTTTCTTCGACATTTCAATGTTGTTGGATAGTGCACGTAACATACTTGATCTAATGTGATGAATGTATCATACTTTCTATCGTCTTGGGTTGATGTCAATTCCTTCCCATCGATTTTTTCATGTGCCATGTACTACGGTTGGGTCGAACCACTGACATTTAAAAAGTATTACCTTTAATCCAACGAGACCAAGATATTACACCTGTAGAATTTAGTGTAAAATTCCGTAGAAATTATCATCTTCTATTTCACTATTAACGCAAATGTTGTAATTGTACGTGCTTTTATGTTTTCCTTGTTCGTAAGTGTGGAATGTGTAACCCCGAGTAAATATAATTGATCAACACAATACATTTCTTCTAGGAACATTAGTCAAATCTCTTAACCAAGTATGATATCTCCCATCAGAATGTATGACCTATGTAATATAAAATGAATGACTATTATTATTATTATAACAAAAATTATTTTACGTATTTGTACGAAAATACAAGTACTTACATAATCTCTCAACCATGAGGTATAATGTTGAACTTTCATTTTGGTGAGTTCATCTACGTTTAGATGAGGATATGTACCCATTAGTTCTTCATCAAATATCATGTAATGAAATATACGTTAATAAATATATATATGTAAATTAAATATCGATTTTCATGGTTTTGTACCTTTCGAAAGGTAATAACTCTTGATAATTTAAAAATATATATATGTGTGGACGTAATTATATTCCTTTGGTGTTAGCCAGTATTCTTCGGATTTTCTTCTTATACGTCCAATTATGTAAAGATCTCTAGAATTTCGTCAAACTAAGGATTATATTGATAGAGATAGTTTTTGTGATCATTTTCTGATCTTCTTTGTTTCGTCGGAATATGTGATTTGGAAGAAATATGCTGAAATATGTGATTTCTTCCAACAAGTATTGTTTAACAATAGATATTTCAACCACCGGTTTGTTTTTGTCATTTTCTTTAGATGAAAGAAAAGCCATTAGAAATGATACATCCATCTGAATTGAACTGAGCTTTCGAGTATTGCCTCATCTGGTAAATATATTGGTAAATGTTCCATGACATTAAAGAAGAAAGGAAAAAAAACTCTTTCCAAAGAGCATAATACTTCCGAGATATTGTTTTTCAATAACTCCAAGTCATCCCTTTTTAAATTTCTTGCACATATATATCTGGAAAACATGCTAATTTTTCATAGAAGAGCGTGAACATTTCGTGGTAATAGCTTAGCAAATTCGATTAGAATGAGTTGCAGCATGAAAACGTGATAATCATGACTTTTCAACCCGATCAGAATGGAGCCCACAATATCCACACACCGACCAATGTTCGACACATATCCATCTGGAAATATAACGTTTTCTTTTAACCGTCTCAATAATGATTTTTTCGCTGGCCAAACAATCTGAATATTGTGATACGTGCCCTTCCGTCTCTTAACTCCAATTCAATTCGTTGACATATTGTCTTCAAATCTTTTATTTATTGTGTGTTATCCTTCGTTTTCTCCATCACATCCCAAACAGTGTTGATATTGTTATCAAATTTTTTTGTTTAATATGCATAACATCCAAATTATGATGTAATATCAATGATTTCCAATACGCTAGTTCCCAAAAAATACTACGTTTATACCAATTATGTCATTCACCTCGGCCTTGTGGTTTACGATGCCCACGATCTCCACAGCATTCGACCGAATCTTGTAAATCTCCCACAGTGTTTAGTCATTTGTAAAGGGATTTGCGTTCATGTTTGCATGCACGGTGCCTCTTCTTTTTGTACCACGTTCTTTTGAAAAGATTTTATCTTTTTTGAGTGTATGTCCACGGGGAAGAAATCTTCTACGACATTCAAACCAACATGGTTTCTTTCTATGTACTAGTTGAAATGAATTTATATCCTCCATACAATATGGACATGTCTTTCTCCCATTCGTGCACCATCCAGATAACATTCCATATGCAGAGAAGTCTCGAATGTCCACAACACGACCATTTTCAATGTGAAATTTTGCTTTGTATATACGTCATAAGGAAGAATTCCATTATTCCACAAATCTCTTAATTCATGAATTTAAGGGTGCGAAAAACATCGAAAGTTTTCTTTGAATGTTTTGATCCTGGAATCAGCAACGTCAGAAACATTACTACTTTTTTCAGGCACATATCAAGAGGTAAATTATATGGAGACAAAATTACTGCCACAAAGAATATTGACTTCCAAATTGTCCATATGGACTAATACCACTGGTGCATAGAAATAGATAAATATTTCTCGTTTCATATGCGAACTCAAAAAATATTCATTGAAATCTTTCCAAGTCTTACCATCCGATGGAGGTTGCGTTATCCCTTCCCCGTCGAGTGTGTGTACCATCTACTTGTCGCAACGGTTTTTTATTCCTATAACCTTCTCAACCTGTTTGCTACAAGCATATAGAAAATCTTTTTGTACGTTACATATTTTTGTGAAGATGGTTTTTTAACGAAATCTGCTTGCACCGCAAAATTTACATTCGAAGAGGTATTTGTCTTTTCCCCAAAACAACATGCAACTGTTTCTACAACATCAATTTTTTCATGTGGCATTCCCATATATTTTAAAAAATTCTTTGTTTCATAATATATCTCAAGAGCTTGATTTTTTTTCGATAAATATTCACGCGTGGTTTTGCAAAAGGAATCCATGCAATTTTCAACTATATTTTAGTCTATTTTTATTCTCATCAATCTTGATGACAAAGATAAGCGAGACTAACATTCGCGACAACCTTCATATATAGGTCATTTTGTCAAATCCAATAGGTTAAAAAATCGGTGTGCCTCATTGTTCAGAATCTCTTCATGCGCTTCCTCAACAAAACCAGGAAAAGCATCTGACACCATTTCCACATATGAATTGGTCGTCTATGTTTCATAAATAACTTCTTCATTTCTTTCCATTTCACGTGCTTCGGTATCTCTAACGCAAAAATTTTTACCGTGAAATAACCAAATTTTGTAATTCTCTACGAAACCCACCTTGTCAAGGTGTTTTCAAAATATTTATTGACTTCGATACTTCATGTTTTTTTCATATTTTGCAGGGACATAACATTGTCCCGCGTTCTTGCACAAAGGTTGCAGAGACGCAAAACTCATGAACTGCTCCAATCCGTGTAAGAATTCTTACGTAATTTCCTCGGTTATGAGATCTTTTCTTCTATACATCCATTCTCTCAATCTTTATATATCTCTATTTGAAGAAGACAATACTGTTTGAAAATGAATTTTATGTTGATGGCTTAGGGGTAAACACTTCGAGTATGATGTATAAATAGTCATATTTCAACAATCATCCATTAGAAATACCAACAGATGACCGTTGAAAAACACATTTGTTTATTCCAAAGGCATCCTCAAAATTCTAAAATTTTTTACAGACATCTGTTATAAGTATCAACAGATAATCGTTTCATTTCCAACGGTCATCCATCAGATTTTTTTATGTCAGTTATCAATGGCTTATCAACGGATTCATTAACAAGTTTGGAACAGATTCTATCTGTTGACCATCTGTTGACAATATCAACAGACTCCAACGAACATCGTGTCGTTGATAATTTCCCAAATCCGTTGCAAAAAATATCAACGGATGGATCCGTTGCCTCGTCTGTTGATAATCATCTCTATTTTTGTAGTGCAAATACATTGAGTTGGATTGCCATTTCATTTGAGACAAAAACCAAGATTATATAATCACCACCACATATATCCCAAGTATAGATCAACTAGAAGATTTCTTCACCAAATTTACAAGCGATCAGATATGTTCAGACATGCATCAACAAATTGGCCTTACAGGTCTTCATCAAAACTTCATGCTCGAATGATCTCCTTAAACACATGAATCGTGAGTGTAATCTTTTCGTTCACCAAAATTTTATCCCAGAAAAGTTTACTTGGTAAGGTTTTAACGAGACATCATCTCGTGGTATTAAAACTATTTTGAGCTTGAAGGGAAAAGTTAAACACTCTACTCTACTGAGAGTGTTTGGATCATTCTCCATGTGATAAAGACTCTACACCACTTATAAAACAAAAGAGTTTTCTTTTCTCATTTAGATATTATGTATGTTTAATATTTTTTTTCTTATAATTAGTTTATTTTACTAACATTTATATATATCATCTCTCCTATATTATAAAATGGAAATACCTTACCTATATATACATGAAATACTATGCTCATTCTCTCTTGCATTCTCTTATTTTTTGCATGTTAGCTCTTTTTTAGTGACTGTTGAATCTTCCAACCAAGATCGAATATAGTTTGTTTTCCACAAAATTAATTTCGATCGGGCTTATCACTGTCAAAACAAAGAAGGAAGAAAAATCGTTACAGACATCTACTTAGTTCCGAAACTAAGGGGAAACATGGTGAGCATTGCACTGATGCGTTATCAGAGTTAAATAAATAACCTAAACTACCCGCAAGTGCACGACACGTGTGTAGTATTTTAGGTGTCGATCCCACAGAGACTACGCAACACTACCTAAACTCGAACTAGGAATCAAACTTGCTAACGAAAGAATGTGGATGAAGAGGCTCTGTGATTCGCCCATTTCACCCTCAACCGTTGCTACCCTACTTTCGTGGCCTAACCTCGGTTGTTCTAAACCTGATCTTCTAGGACTAGAATTCTCCTTTCGGTCCTTCTCCTAATCTCTAACACATGCATCTACGCGGCCGTCGCAAATACAAGTAAATTCAAGCACTCAGATAAAGAATAGATAAACTAAAACGGGAAGATGCATTCAAAATAGATCAAAAGTGGTTCCGGGATAGCCAAGGGCTAATCCCTTCTCCTAGAACAAACAAACTACCCGCTCATGCGTCTGTAAAAAATCATAAACAAAGTAGAAAGTCTAAGGAACATGAAAACCAAACAAAACCGAAGTGTCGGGGCTTGATCTCCAATGCTCCTCGCTTGTCTCCTCGCTAGAATCTCCTTACTCTTCTATTGAATTAATCTCCAATCTAAGCTCCCTCTAATGACGTCTCTTGCCTCCTTTTAAGCCTCCTAAGTCGGTCTAGATGTTGCCTAAATTGGCCCACCGTCTTCCCTTTGTTTTAAGTTAAGTTTACTTAACTTAATGAGCAGTTACAGGCCGCGACCCGCTCGGGCGGTCATTGTGCCCGCTCGGGTGCGGCTAGGGTGAGTCGCGCAAGTTGTGTGGCTGCAATGCATGCCCGATCGGGCATGGTATGTGAGCCCGCTCGGGCACAAGGCAATTGGTCGGGTATTCTTGCCCGAGTCGTGCAGGAAATGCACACAAATTGGCCGTAGGTTTTACCCGGTCATGCAAGAGTTGTGCCCGACCGGGTGGAGGCTTTCTATGCTCAATCTCGTCCCGTTTGTCCCGTGATGATCCTCGAAGTTGCTCCTTAGCTCCATGCATGTCCTTTTAGCTCCAAAATGATCCAAATACGCGTAAAGACCTGTAAGAACATGAAAACACGAAAACAAGTAAAACGGAAATGGAATCATACGCAAAACATCACATATGTGTCAAAAACGTCTCCTAAATCATGCAAGAAATACGTATGAAAACGAGATGATCATGCACAAATGACAAGGAATGGCTATCAAGTTCACTTTACAAGGAACAAATGTAGAATCGTGGATAAGAGAGGTAATGTCATTACTGATATACCTATAGTGGCTAAGGTTTATCCATTAAATGGAGTTCCATAAGCTACTCATAAACTAAACGTGGAAACGTGACTGAGAAACGATATGGATTATGCAACGAAACAGAGAAGACATCTATCGACCGTGACATTCATGGCATGGAACAACAATCTGTAACCGAGACACCAAAGTTGAAAGGTATAAGAAACTTACTGAAAACGAAGGAGAACCAAGGGGAATTCACAGCTGGAAGTAACACAGAAGCTCATGAAGCAAAGAAAAAAGCACAAGTCAGTAAAGAGAAACCTAACGTGGAATCAACCGTAGAGAAAAAAGTGGAAGAGAAACAAGAAGGCTTACCATGAGCATGGAGGAGAAGCACGTAGCGAGCTTGAAGGAGAAGCACGCCGCGAGCCTGGAGAAGAAGCACGTCGCGAGTCTAGAGGAGAAATACACCGAGAAGCCAAAGCAGTAATCCCACATCAGCGTAAAGGATTCGAGATGGAGTGTTGGAAACTCACCCTTGTCGCTGTCATCAGAGAACCAGAGAGGTGGAGGCAAACCAAAGAGGAGGCGGCAAACACGTGGAAGATGACACACGAAACCATAATTTCACCCTAGGTTTCGATGGAGAGGAGGCACCAAGCTGAAAACGGTGGAATGGTGGAGAAGCTCATGACCCATAAGCAAAGTGAAGAAGTTAATGAGCCATCAGATGAACCTTAGACCTACGGAAGCCCACGGAAGAAAAGACCAAGGGCTGGAATATTACCTGGAAAAGGAGAAGCCTACGACCCATTAGTGTTCATGCCTAGCACCGATTAAGCCCATGAAGGCCCAGACGAAGACACCTAAAAAAGATATCAGAAAATGGCTAAGTACAATTGCCAGAAAGTTAAAACGGCTACAACCTATAATTTGCTCTGATTTTTCCAAGTTATAGAGTTTGACATTTTGATATTAAGACCTATTATTAGCATCTATGTAATGCAGACTTTTGTAAGGTTATTTTATATATATGAAGTGAGAAGAGGGTGAGAAGGTATTACCACCAAAATTATCCAAGATAACCATTCTACAAAACACCAAAAACCTAATTAAGTTTTCCAGCAATATCATAACCACAACCAGTCAAATTCCATCCATTTTTATTTTTCTAGTTTGCACTATGAACATGGGATAAGAGAGTTCATAAGACTAACCAATCCTAAGCTGATGAATAAACACCACAACCAACAAAGGGCCATTTCACCAAAGTCTGTCACAGCAAAAAGCGGGACGAGCAGACCTAGGTCCATGTGGCCCAAGGGGAGGAAGAAGAAGAATTGTAGGCCTTATTAATGGCACATGCGGTCACCATCAACACCAAGGACACAGTCCTCTCCAACCTATGCATCAACACCACAACCGACCCCTCATCACCACCCGGTCTTGCATGTAGGGTACTCGACGATGATTTGCACTTAACAACATTAGAAGAACCCGCCAGCTTCGCTGCAGCAGAGCAGAAGGAGAGCTAACGGGAGGCAATGCGTGTGGAGATGAAGTCCATATAGGACAACAAGACCACTTGGCATTGTGCAATCGGGCTCAAGTAGATTTACAAGGTGAAGAGAGATGAGAACGACAACATCCTGGCATGCTTGGTGGTACAAGGATGTGTTCAACATTCAAGTATTAACTTCGATAAAGTTTTTGCTCTGGTGTCTCGACTAGAGTCAATACACATGATCCTAACTCTAACTGCAAACAAGCATTGGCAAGTTCATCATATGGATATAAAGAGTGTGTTTCTTAATGGCGAGCTCAGGGAAAAAGTGTATGTCGCACAACCGCCAGGATTTATCGTCCGTGAAAGCGAGCACAATGTGCTACGCCTACACAAGGCATTGTACGGACTCCACCAAGCTTCAAGGGCCTTAAGAGCGGTTATGAGCACCAAGTGTAAACACGATGCAAAAGTAAACCATGTCCTCAACAGGTCACCTACCATACCCGTGAAGGATAAAATGTCGGAAGAAGCATGCAGTGACAAGAAACCATCTGTAGAGCACTTCAGAATATTTGGTTGTGCGGGACACGTTCACGTCTCAGACCAGAATCGAACAAAACTTGATGACAAAAGTAAGAAATGCGTTCTTCTGGGCAGCAGTGAGTCTAAGGCATTCAAAATGTATGATCTAGTGGAAAGGAAAATTCACATCAGTCGAGATGTGATATTTGAGGAAGGAGAGAAGTGATCTTGGAAGGAAAATCACAGTGATGAACGAGGTATCGAGCTTGAATGGGAAAGTGGTCAGAATGGAGAGATGTACGATGAAGAAAGTAATGCAGAAACCAATGAACATGGTGATCAAGCTCTTAGTGGTTGGTGTTTACGGTGATAATCATCACTGGCACCAACAATGATGACATAAGCTCATTCAAGCAGAAGATGCAGAATAGATTCCAGATGAGTTATCTTGGAATACTATCGTATTATCTCAGCATCGAAGTTAGACAAGACCCAAATGGAATTTTTCTACGTTAATCTGCTTATGTCGGAAAATTGTTGGAACGTTATGGGATAAGTGCAACCCGAGTTTGTCTCCCAAGGAGATCCATCTCAAGATGAGCAAGAAGAGCACCACTGAAGTAATAAACGCCATGGATTACAAAAGCATCATCGCGCACTTCGTTACTTTCTATACACTCGGCCAGATCTTGCTTTCTTGGTCGGGTATCTTAGTCGTTTCATGGAGAAACCGCATGGACATCATCTCATCGTCAAACGCGTATTACCGTATGTGGCTGGTATAGGAGATCATAGGTTGTACTAAAAAAGCACAAGAGGGACAAGCTAAGCTAATCATTGTTAGCGGCGCAAACATGGCCAACGACATTGATACAAGGAAAAGTACATGAGACAAAGTGTTTTTTCTTCGCGAAAATCCCATCGCGGTGGAAACGCGACGTGTCACAGAGTATGGGGCTAGCTCGACTCTTAA
>CM071872.1:29264315-29276821 GCA_036759665.1 Gynandropsis gynandra | reverse complement strand
ATTCACGTGAAGTCACGAGCCTAACAAACGTCATTCAAGCCGAAGCTCAACCCGCAACGGTCATTGATTAGGTTAAGTGGCCCGCGGTACTCTTTTCCCTTCGTCGGTTTTGTCCCACGAGGTTTTCCGACGATGGGTTTTTAACAAGGCCGCGAGTCACTTATTCCCGCGACCTAATTAATAACCCGAAACCCAAGAGGAGTGCGCGCCCCAACATGCACGGCCAACTATGCTATCTTCTTGTTTTACAATACCTAGGCATTAATTAGAGGCCTTGCATGAAGAATGAGCATTTAATGTAATTTTTTGAATTTTCTTTGTCTTGTTTTTATCTAAATGGCCGGCCACCCCATGTAGAACAATCATCCAACTTTTTCAATCAAACTTTGAATTAATCTATTGATTTTTCTTCGAATTCCTTGTGAGTTCTTGGTTGTTGGTGCGTAATATCCAGCATCCTTCGTTGGTGTGTCATATCCAACAATCGTTCGTTCTTCATTGGTGCGTAATATCCATTAGAGACGAACCGGTGAATCGAGAGCCTTCCGCATCTCTCGTGTGACCACTCGCTCCACACGCCCTTGTGCAATCCGTTGCAGCAAGGCATATCCAACCCTAACCTTGTCTAGAGCGTCGATTCAATTGGGATCGCGTCAAGAAACTTACTGAGAAACACCAGAAACTAGAGACACTATCAAAGCCATAACCATACAACCAAAACATCATCACAAATCAATCCTTTATTTTCCAGTTTTCACAATAGAAGCAAGAGAATGAAGAAGCTCATGAGAATCACTAACTAGTTTCATGAGCATTAAAACAACAATTGGTATCAGAGCCTTTTTGTTCTAAGGACCGAGAGGGAGCATAAGAAGCACAACCAGCACAATGTTCGGCACAACATACAACATAAGCAAACCAGCACAAGCAACGCACAACAACATGCACTCTACAATTCCTATTCTTGTTTTCGACGGCAAAAGTTACAACCTTTGGGTGATAAAAATGAAGGCTTTGTTGAGATCAAAACAACTGTGGAAGGTAGTCACAAAAGGACTACCCGAGAAGCCGGTACTGGGGGTAGTACCCATAGAAGAGGAGTTACAGAAAGCTATATAGCTTTTGGAAGAGACAGAGGCTAAAGATCAAACGGCTCTACAACTTTTATAAGTGCAGTAACAGATGATATCTTTGCAGCTCACTTATCGGTGTGTGAGTCTTCAAAGGCTTCCTGGGATCTACTCAAAGAGGGATTCCAAGGAGACCCCTAGAAAGCCATGAGAAAACTCCAGAGATCAAGGCCGAGTTATTACACCTTGAGGCAAGGTGAGAAAGAAAGCATCAAATATTTCGCAAATAAGGTCACAGAATTGGGCAACGAGATGAAGGCGTTTGGAGATGAGATCAGAGAAAATACTCTGGTTTCGAAAATTATGTGTTCCTTGTAAGAAAGGTTCAACCCTTACATTGGGGTCATAGAACATACCAAGGATCTTACTACGCTAACAATAGGGGAGTTCATATCCCTACAATCTTAAGAATCAAGATTGGACGACAAGCATGGGGGTAGCTTGGAAGGAGCGTTTCAAGCAAAGTTCAAAGGACTCAAGGTCAACAAAAACAGACCTGAGTCAACTAAGAAACCATTTGGAAAACAAGACTACAAGTCTAAGGGTAAGAAAGCGTGCAGTATCTGCAAGAAGGATAATCACGTAGAAAGCTAGTGTTTCTTCAGAAACAAACAAACTCAAGACAGAGGAGATCAAAGCAGAAAATATAAAAGTAAGAAGGAGTGTTATACATGCGACAAGCCAGGTCATTTTTCTCGTGAGTGCAAAAACAAAAGACCTACTCAAAACCAAGCACAAGTCAATCAACACTAAGAAGAAGAAAACTCTTTATTCATGGCTTCACACTTAACACATCAGGTTTTTGAGGATTATGTGTGGCTAGTTGACAGTGGTGCAACAAATCATATGGCCAAGCAAGAAGGTTATTTCACAACGCTACATAGGTACTTTAAAGTACCTATAAAGGTGGAAATGGGGAATTTTAACTACAACCAATAAAGGGAGCATTCAAGTTCATACGAAAAAGGGGATTAAAATCATCAAGGATTTTTTCTTAGTGTCGAGGATGGACAAAAACCTATTGAGTGTGCCACAAATTGTTAGGAACGGGTATGAAGTTGTTTTCACCGAAGACAAATGCGTGATAAAGGACAAATTTGGTTCTAAGATCATAGAGGTTCCTATGGTCAAGAAGGCGTATCCTCTCAAATGAAGGATAACCAAAGAAGAAGCGAGGGTAGCTGAAGAAAAACTTGGAGTAGCTGACCTATGGTATAAACGGCTAGGACATACGGGTATGCATAATTTGGAGAAGCTGTAGAAGGATAACATGGTAAAGGGTTTGCCACAAAATATAGTGGCGAAGGAGGTCTGTGAAGCATGTGCAAAAGGCAAGCAACACAGACAGGAAATACCGAAAAGTTTAGAGTACAAAGCAAGACAGGTTTTGGGTTTGATACACACGGACCTGTGTGGACCGATGGAGACACCTTCATTGGATAGGAGTATATATCTGTTAACCTTCACAGATGACTACTCCCACATGACATAGGTATATTTTCTAAGGTCTAATGTCTTCCTAATATTCAGGAAATTTGCGAGTCTGTTGAAAATCAAATGGAAAATAAAATTAAAAAGCTGAGATAGGGGGACGGAGTTCAACTCTAAGGAGTTCTCTGACTACTTGACCGAAAAGGGGATTCTAAGGGAGCTAAGTGTGGCCTACACACCCCAACAGAATGGGGTTGCAGAAAGGAGAAAACGAACACTAATGGAGATGACACGGTGTATGCTGAAGGATAAGGGGATGCCCAACAGATTCTTGGATGAGGGAGTTTCCACAGTGGCATACATCCAGAACCGGTTGCCTATGAGAGCTTTACAAGACAAACCCCCTTGGAGGCATGGAGCGGGCACAAACTCTCTATTGGACACCTAAGAGTTTTTGGGTGATATTGTTATAAGATGGTGCCTACGCAGAAGAGGAGGAAGCTGGATGATAAGTCACAGACATGTGTGTTTCTGGGTTACAACAGCCAAAGCAAAGGGTACATGGTGTATGTTATTGAAACAGGCAAGGTTGAAATCTCCGTAGATGTAATTTTCGATGAAGAAAAGAGCTAGGATTGGGAGACCAGGCAGGAGCATAAGAAACTATTTGTTCCACCGAGTTTCCTAAATCCGCACGGTTCTAACAACCCATAGGGAGTCCCTATAACTAATTTAAGGTAGGGAGTACTTCTGGACAGCAAGTTTCGAGAGACATTGAGAACAGTAGAAGGAGAACACCACCTTGAACTCCTCTGCAATTCTCATTGTCAAACACACAATCATCTCAAGAGCCAAGCACTAATAATACCAGTGTATCATCCCGAGATATACACAGGACACAAAGACTAAGTGATTTATACAGAATTGAGGAAGACACGGAAGGGTACAGACTGAAGAAAGCTGCCACCTAGCTGTAATGGAACCTACATCATATGAAGAAGCAGTAAAACATCTGGATTGGAAAGAAACAATGGATGTGGAAATGGAGATGCTACATAAGAACCAGACTTGGTATCTCATGGAGAGACCCTCAAATCAGAAGGTAATCGGGGTTAAGTGGATATACAAGGTAAAAACTGATGAGGAAGTGAAGATTAAGAAGTGTAAAGCTAGATTGGTGGCACGGGGTTTTACTCAGACGTTTGGTCTTGACTACGGGGAAACATTTGCCCCAGTTTCAAGACATGATACAATCTGAACACTGATTGCCATAGCAACTCAGAAAGACTAGTCACTACACCAAACGGACGTTAAATTAGCATTTTTGAGCAGAGAGATTAAGGAAGATGTTTATGTGGAGAAGCCACTAGGATACGAGGTACATGGTTTTCAACACAAAGTATTAAGATTGAATAAGGCTTTATATGGTTTAAAACAGACACCCAAGGCCTGGTACAGCAAGATAGACACATTCTTCTTGCAAGAAGAGTGTGTCTGAAGTCATTATGATGCAACCATGTACATCCAAGTGACAGGAGGTAATATTTTGATGATTTGCTTATACGTTGATGATATAATGTTATATGGGAATAGTTTTAAGATGATTTAGATATTAAGGTGAAGCTAAGCTCCATATTTGATATGAGTGACTTAGGTTACTCAAATATTTTGTGGGTTTTTAGGTTAATTACCTCGAGGATGGTATTTTTCTAAGTCAGGAGAAATACGCAACCCAACTTCTTGCGAAGTTTGGGATGCTTGTCTCTAAAGGAGTAAGCACTCTCTTGACCATGTATTGCAAAGCTAAAGAGGACGGCGAAGAACTTGCCGAGCAGATAGGTTATCGGAGCATGGTGGGAGATATTCTCTATCTTGCATCCATACGTCCTGACTTCGCCTTTGTTGCTTCGTACCTGTCATGAAGCAACGCACATCTGACAGTAAACAGTTTACATGATGCTAAAAGGCTGTTAAGGTATATTAAGGAGATTACGGAGTACGACTTTAAGTTTAAACGAGTTGTATATGTAGAGCTCATTGGTTATGCGGATGTAGACCTAGCGGGTCTACAGAGCTCATTAGTTGTATATGCAGAGCTCATTGGTTAAGCAACTCGTTGCTTAAGCGCAACAACAAATCACGCAATATGGTTATCACGACTGTTCGAAGAGTTATGGTTTCGCATGCAAGAGGGGAATCCAATCTACAGTGACAGTACAACCGCAATCGCTATTGGAAAGAATCCAATAGACCACAAACGAACTAAACACATAAAAATTCGATTTAGTGTGGTACGAGAAGTGCATGCGGAAGGAAGAGTGGACTTACGCTTTATTTGCGGCGAGGAGCAGCTGGCTGATGTCCTCACAAAGCCCTTACAGAAAGGGAAGGTTCTACGAGCTAAGGGAGAAAGTCTGAGTAGCACCACGTCCAGCCACGAGGAAGACTGAAGGACATGCCCGACGTAGGTGCAAAGTGAAGGGAGAGAACAATCTAGAACGGGAAGAAGCTTCTAGAGTGGAGTACTCAAGAAGCAAGAAGAAAGATAACCCATCTAGTGGGGCGTGTCTCGTCTAAAGCCCAGCAACATAGCAGCCCAGAAACTTCAGCAATACAACGGAGGACCAGCGACATCAAGAAGCCCAAGCTCCAGCAAGCCCAGAACAATCCGAAAGCCCATGCACAAGTAAAACAGGGGTTAGAGAAAAGGGAAGCCAACGGGAAAATAGAGATTTTGAGCAAGCATTTGCAACAGTATTAGGAAGTCAAATACTATATTTTATATCTATTTTTAGAACATACAGAACTGCAAATGTGGAAGATTTTGTCTAGGTTAACAACTCTCTTTTGTAATTTTGATAATATATGCTTAATCAGAGAGTGTGAGCCGTATCACATTCAAGAAACACCATTACAGAAACTTACCGAGAAACACCAGGAACCAGAGACACTATCAAAGCCATAATCATACAACCACAACATCATCACAAATCCATCCTTTATTTTCCAGTTTGCACAATAGACACAAGAGTATGAAGATGCTCATGAGAACCACTAATTAGTTTCATGAGCATTAAAACAACAACCACCTCGGCTTTCATACCCACTCTTGCATTTTCCTAGACTGTCCATAGTTAAACACGAGGGAAAATGAAGTGAATCGAGAGACGAAAAGCATATTAAGATGGTGATGGTGTTTCCATTGTTCGAGACGCATCTTCTCTGAATTGGTCATTTTGAACTCTCCTTTCTCTAGACACCGCTGGTTAGGTGTGATCCTTAAATCTATGGATGACAGTTTCTCCTACACGTAACAAGCGTCTTAACTATGTAATTGGTATTAAATCACCGTGTTCAAAACTTGAGGCTCTTTAGATTTAAACCCTCTAGACTGGATGTGAGCTCATTCAACGTAATCGCAAAGCGGCTTAGATTTTACTTTTTTGGGAGGTTCTGGAGGTTTGCTCCATTTCCATAGAAGATATCTCTTGAAAGTGATTCATTCAGTTTTCCCTTCTCAGAGAAGTCACCCATCATGTAATGCATGCTCTCGTGCCATTTCTCAAAGAGTGTGGCCACTATATTCCCACTTCTATCTTGAACTAAACCATGAACTTGGGAGTAACTTTTCCCCAAATCGTAATCACTGAAAATGACGGTAAGTGAACTCATTAAGCGTTTCTAAAGTTGAAATAAGCACGTGGTGATGGTTTTTTTTTTCATTGATAGATTCCTCTTGAATTTAAGTTTATATGACTATTCACCATTTCCTTTTATACGCATTGTCCGTATTAATCCAAGTATAGTTTACCAAGTATGAGATTGAATATAGATGTCGTCACCTTCAAGTGGGACAAATTAACAAAAGGCGGATAAGCATGTGTTAAATTAAATAAAATATGTATCTGACTGAATTAATTAGATTCATGATACCTTACTCCACCGTAAATTTCCTCTATCATCAAATTCCAAAGCCAATACACCAACAAGATCCAATTGAATCGATCGACTACAAAATTTGCTCTTCAAATTGTTGTCATTCCACAATTTCCACCCAATGCCATCACAATGGCATGCCACAATCATGGGATGATGACTGACCTAACACCAAAATGACTAATAGCAGTGGTTTTGTATCTTTTTAGTTCACTGATGATATCCATAGGAGAGATCCACAATATGAGAAATGAAACCTTTTTCGAGAAATATCGAAGGCCTTTATCTGGATAGTCAACCTTGTAGGTTCCCCTAACAATGGATTAAAAGGTTTGCAGATTATTCCTTTGGTTGATGGTATCCGGATACAACAAACTCAACTACATTGCGAATCCTCATGAGACTGTTATCCTGAAAAGTGAGTGCACAGAGTAATTTTGAGGGAATACCATAACAATTTAAATAAAATGATCATTCTGCGACTTACCCGTTTCCCATTCAAAATCGCGATCAAGACGATAAGAATATTCCAAATTCTCAAAACATTTTTGTAGAGAAGAGAGATGATCACTGAAGTACACATGAATTTTGTGAGATCCTTGCCTATGTTGTCTTTGATCATTGTCCAAAGGCTAACACTTTTCTCCTTTTAACCTAGGTTAGGTATTTTCTTTCGTGGCTTGAGATAAGGAAAGCTAAACCCAATAGATATGATGAAAGGATCAATACCATTTTCTCAGTCAAATCCATTGAGTCCCTCATCATCTGATGAAAACGATGATGTGCAAAACCAGATCCGCTACTTTTAAAAGAACTTGAAGAAAGAAAGTCACGCATGTCAAAAAAAATATTTTCTTCCTCATCTATTTCTTCCTCAGAAGCATCAACTTGTTCGTTATCATCATCAGATTCACTCGCAGTCCCTTCTGAGATAAAAGTGAAGCAAGAAGTAGAAAAAAATCCAAGTCATAAGCAGCACCAAGTAAAAGGCTTATGGAACATAGAACAACATAGTCATAGAGGAAACTGCAGACGTTCCAAAGGAGGACAGTGACTCACCACTAAATTTCTAATGCCTTATATCACTATGATAAGAAGAACTGCTTCTTTCTTTATTCACCAAATCAAAGATACAGTTTGGAGTCTTTGAAGAGTTGCCAAGCTCTTTCCCCTTATATTTTCCCATAATTTTCCAAGAACTATTACAATTAATTCGAACCCCATCTTATACCCTTCATTTGAGGGCCAACAAACTCTAGTTAACTAACTATAGCTAAAACAAAGTCCAACCTACAATTCATACACAAACCTACACAAACACAGTTAAAAATAACAACACAATACAATGAAACAATCAACAATGTAAAACGTAAAAACAATCTTCATCTCCATGTTCTCCCTCCTTGACTTCTATTCTTTGTCTTCCTCCTTATATATACCTGGAAAGCTATATCAATATCGCTCCCATAAAGACGTAACTTTTTCTCAAGTTTAAATGTTGGAAAATGATGGGCCAACTTTTGTGCCTTCTCCCACGATACTTCATGAAAAGGTAAAGAATCCTATTGAATTAAGACCTCTAATGCCCTTGTATCTGAATAACGCGTATCCAATATTGTTTCTGGTGTAACCGTAAGCTCCAAGTCCGTTTGTAGGTGATTCGAAATTGTTGTAGGCATAAATTCACTTCCCACCGCTTGTTAAGTTAAGATATATGAAACACCAGATGTATTTTCGAACCTAGAAGAAGAAGAGACAACTGATATGATATTGAACCAATCCGAGCTTCCACTTGGAAAGGCATAAAACGTGCTGCCAGTTTCTGAAAACGACGGAAAACCACTAATTTTCGTCTATAATGTCGTAGTTTAAAAAAAACAAAGTACCCGACTTCAAATGACATGTCTTTCCAAGAACAATCTACTATAATTTTCATCTTTTGTTGCACAGACAACAAGTTACTCTGGATCTCTTGTAATATGGCATCATGTTCTTTCAATTCCATTTCCAAATCGAAATTTGTTGTGGACCCTTCTTCAAAACGTAATAGAAATGGTTCCTCACGCCCATAAACAACTTGAAAAGGATTAGTATTAAGAGAAGTGGGGAAAGACGAATTATTTGAAAATTCCGCTCATACCAAGTATTTGGCCCATAATTTCGGATGAACATTTGTATAGCAGTGTAAATATGTTTCTTGTGCTAAACTTCAATTGCATGCCCAAAAGACGAAAACATTCTTTCCAAAATTGGCTCATGAAAAACTTATCTCTATCCAAAACAATGGATTTGGTGAACTCATGTAATCGTGTTATCTCCTTAATAAAACGTCGAGCCACGTCATATATAGTATATGGGTGAGTCAATGTGATAAAGTGAGCAAACTTACTAAGTCTAGTCTACTACCACCCAAATCACAATTACCCCTTTGGTCTTTGGTAACCCTTCTATAAAATTCATCGAAAAATCTTCCTAAATCTTCAATGGAATTGGTAAGGCCTGAAGTAAACCTGCAGGAGACAAAGTCGAATATTTTCGTGTTTAAAAAATTCCACACTTAGCCACATACCTCTAAATATTTGCCCTCATTCCACACCACACAAATATCGCTTGGATTTGTTTAAAAGTCTTGAGAACCCCTACATGTCCCCCCATTGGGATGTCATGAAATTCATGAATAATCAAAGGTATAAAGATCGACAGTTTGGGAATAACCAAGAGATCATTCAACAACAACTTTCCTTGAATCAGTCTATAACCCTAATGAGCCTCTAAGTTGGTTTGTAATTGTTGTTTTATTGGACCAGGACTCGGGTCCCCCTCAATGAAAGTCACTAACTCTTTCAGCTATATAGATTGTAGAATCGAAATTGTTGTATATAAGCAAATCTCAGATAAGCTAGACTGTTGCGGAATTTTATATAGCTCATCCGCTACTCGATTCTCTTTACCAGGTTTGTATATTATGTCAAAATTAAAGCCCAAAAACTTGATTAACCACTTCGGATACTTACCGTTAATCTCACGTTGTTCCACAAGAAATTTTAAACTTCACTGATCCGTGCAAACAAAAAATTTTCTGCCCATCAACTAATGTCGCCATTTTAGAATAGAACATACTATTTCCATCAACTCCCTCTCGTAAACCGATTTCAAACACTCTAAATTCGACAAACTTATGTTGTAATAGGCAATAGAACACTGTTGTTGCATGAGTATCGCACCCATACCACCTCCTGATGCGTTGGATTCAACCACAAATATGTCACCAAAATTAGGTAACCCCAAAACTAGCATTGTCAGCATTACCTTCTTAAAAGGATTAAAGGCCACTTCGGCTTCTTCTGACCATCCAAAGCATATTTTTTTAATAATTTCGTCAGTGATTTCACAATTATTCCATAACCTGGCACAAATCAACAATAATAGCACGTCAAACCCAAAAAACCCCGAAGCTCCTCGATATTCCACGGACGAAGCCAATTGGAGACCGCTGTAATATTGTTGTTGTCCATGGATACTCCTTCGCTTGAAATGATGTGTCCCAAATACTCTATATAAAGTTTTCCAAACGAGCATTTTTTTCTGCGTTTGCAAACAAACAGTATTTCCGTAGCTCTTCAAAACTATCGCAAGATGCGACAAGTGCTCATACAAAGATGAGTTGTAAACCAAGATGTCGTCGAAGAAAAAAAGTACAAACCGACGTAAATAAGACCTAAAAATATCGTTAATCGCTGGAGCATTCGTTAGACCAAATGATATAACCAAGAACTCATAGTGTCCATCATGCGTTCGAAATGTTTTCCTTTTTATATCCTTTTCATTCATACGAATTTGGTAATATCCCGAACGTAACTGCAACATAGAAAACATAATCACCTCATGAAGTTCATCCAACAGCTCATCAATCATGGAAATAGGGAATTTATCGGGAACAGTTGCACGATTTTAAAGCTCGGTAATCCACATAAAATCTCCATCTTCCATCCTTCTCTTTAACCAACAATATTGGACTTGAGAAAAGGACTACGACTAGGTCTAATGAGGCATACTTCTAGCATTTCACGAACTAACTTTTCAATCTCATCCTTATGCACGTGAGGATTATAAGGTCTCACATTCACATGATCACCATCCAGTTGTAGCATTTCATGAATGGAGTGCTCATTAACTCTTAGAGGAGGAAGGTTCATTGATGTCTTAAAAATATCTTCGAAGGAGTCTAAAAGAGCAGAAAAATCTGGAGGTATATTTACTGCCTTCTCATAAGAAACAACCAAGGAATACAAATCCACTAGATATCCTTGATGTCCTTCTTCCATGGATCTCCATATGGCTTTAAGAGTAACAAAGAAATGTGTAGTAAAGGATCTCCTCGAAACGAATACCACACCTTATTCTTGAAAATTTTCATCTCTAGCCTTGCAAAGTCGAATTGAATCTTGTCCAAGATCCTCAACCATTGTTTCCCAATATAATATCAGCACTACCAAGCTCCAATAAGGGTAAATCGACCATAAACTCCAGATTTTGTAAGTTTAATGAAATATTTTTGCAAATGCCTTCAACCTTGACCGTAACCCTAATGCCTAAAATCATACCATATCTCGTTGTACATGTCGCTTTCAAATTCTTTCATTGTAAAACCTCAATGGATACAAAGTTATGTGTTGCTCCACTATCCACCATCATAACAACCTCTTGAACCCCAATTCTTCCCTTAATCTTCAATGTTGTAGAGAAGACAACCCAATGACGAAATTCATAGATAATTTCATTATCTCACCCATAGGAATGGACTCTCTAACTTCAACATGGTGATCTACTACTTCAACCTACACTACAAAAAAACTGGCGCTTTCCAACGGACATATCCGTTGGAAAGTGCCCAAAATCCGTTGGAAACAGCTACGGATTTCCATCCGTTGTGAAATGTTCGTTGCAAATGACGATCCGTTGCAATTCGCGACGGCGTCTCAACGGATAATATCCGTTACAAATTTGCAACGGACTGGCAACGGAATCCGCCGTTGGAAACTTTGTAACGGACGCCTGTTGGAAACGGTTGTGACGGATCACCGTTGCAATGTTTCAACAGATGTCCGTTGGACAGCAACGGCTGTCCGTTTCAAAATTAGGCGGGGAAAAATCATTTTTGCAACGGACATCCGTTGCCATGTGGCAGGAAACTTCAACGGACGGCCGTTGCAAACTGGCGGAAAAGGTTTGGCGGGAAACGGATTCCAGTTGAATACCGTTAGCTGGGCCAACGGATGTCCGTTGCAAACTGGTGAGAAACGATTTGGCGGGACACACGATGCAACGGATGACCGTTAGCAGTTCCAACGGATGCTCGTTGGAACTTTTGAAAAAAAAAATTAAAAACAAATATTTTTAAAACTAAACGGTTTTTAATAAAAATATTAAAATTATATTACAAAACACAAAAATTAAAACTATTTCCTATTACATATCATTTAGGTCGGTTGCGTCGATATCATCCCCGCCATCACCACCACCTCTAGACGGAGTTGCATCCGAATCGAGCCCCGGTTCTTGTTGTAGTGTTGATCCTCTCACCTGGCCTGACAACAACTCAATGACGCTCTCCAATTGTTGTATTTGAGATGTTTGTTGCGCCACTTGAGCTCGAGTTTCTCGAAGTTGTGATTCGAGATCTTCGATCCGTCGTTGTTGCGAAAAACTCTCTTGCACCGATAGAGGTACCGTCGTGACGTCCTCGATTATGTCCTTTTGAAGCGCTCCGAGACCGTATAGACGTCCCTTATACGGTCTCACCGACTACAAGACAAATAAGAGTAATGTTAGATTTTAATAAATTATTTGATTAATAATTTACAATTAAAATAATAATATTTACCTATAAATAACTTTGGTCCTTTTGTGAAGGACTGAGGTCGTCGGGGCTTGAACCGCAAGCCTGAGATTGCTGTGTGATCTTCTCCGTCACAGCCCTCACGGTTCGGGCCGCTCGAGGATCGATGA
>CM071872.1:29228048-29253260 GCA_036759665.1 Gynandropsis gynandra | reverse complement strand
TCCAAAACCTAGAAATCGATCTACTTACACTTATTGACGCCATTGAAGATTGACTCGTGCTCTCTTCTCCACCGCTGCTGATTCTAACCATTTCCTTCTTGCCAACTTCGAATCGATCCCTCTCAAGTTCGAAATCACTTGTTTTTTCTTGGCTTTTACTCTCCCAGAATGCGGGTTTGGCTTTTACTCTCCCAGAATACGGATTTTTTCACGTTCGAAAATTAAGGGTAAATTTGTCTTATCTCCAGTTTTTTTTTCGATTAAATAATTATTTTAGAGAATGGTATTTTTAAAGCGTTTTAGTCCTACGAGGGTATATCTGATATTCCGCCAGGTTACAGGTTACACAATCCAACATATATGAAACAAAAGTACATCGTACTGACAGTTCATAACATTATACACAGATTGGCAATCAAGGCATTCATAACAATAGTGATTAAACTCAGGCGTGTTTTCATTTTTCAATAAACCAAAGAAGATATAGAATCATTATAAGCTTTGAGATAGCTACGAGAAGCATCAATTGGCTCTGAAGTGATGAATATTTATGTTTGTAAAATATTTTAATAATTTGATAAAAACATAAAGTTTTTTAATAAATTGTTAAAAAAACACTCATTTAGTGATTCTTAGTAAAATATAAATGTTTTAATAATTTGATACATCAAGTTTTAAATTAGTTTCAATTTTTACATGTAAAATAAAACTGACAATATAATTATCTATCTAAATGGTAATAATTTTTAGGGTTAATGTTTTTATTAATTTTACTAAAGTATTTGTATTTTCCATGACATAAAATTTTTTTCCTTGCTCATTAAATTGATATATTTTGTTGTTATTTTCATATCACATGTATATCTTTTAAAATTATAAAAATTGACCCTAATGATATAATGTTAGATTCACGATACTGTAGAATACGTTGATGCGAGTATGTCTACATTTCGTTTAATTATTTGCATATAACGATTACATAGTAATTTTAGACTGATAAATCATGTATGTTAGTAAAGATAAATCAAATGGTAATCTTTACTAATATTTGCTGTATTTTGCTATCCTATTTGAAAGCCTCTACATGGTGGCAGACTCTAAGACATTCCAAAGGTTAGAAGGAAAAAATCGGGTTTTGTATTTGCTCTGAGTTGTTAATATGACAATGGTTAAATTTGAAGTTGCAACATGACAATGTTTAATTTGAAGTTAAAAAGTTCGAAAGCAAAGGTGATTTCACTCTATACAAGGAGAAGGTTTTTGCTCACCTGGAATTTCTTGAATTACGAGATATTTAGGAGGATGTTCAAAAATTTTGGAAGAAGACCAAAAGGTTTCTGGTAAGGCGATGAAACGAAAGACTACAAAGACTGAATAATCTGAAATAAAGATAGAAAAAGGTTTACAAGATAGAAAAATGGTTGAAACAAAGTATGACAAGAGCAAAAGATACTACAAGAAATATACGAATTAGGGACTGACAAATCCGTCTAATCCGTCTCTAAATGTGTTTAGAGACGGATTAGGGATAACCATAATCCGTCCGTACACGTACGTCGTAAAAATAAAACCGTCCGCAAAAACAGACGGGAAAAGGAGTCCGTAAACCGTCCGTAATCTGCAAAGCCGTCCGCAAAGCGACGGGAAACGCGACGCGGCCACAGACTAGGAAACGACGTGCATTCGCGGACAGGTCGTGACCCGTTCGGAAATTTTAAGGACGGATCGTGACCCGTATGCAAATTTTAAGGACGGGAGGCGCCCCATCCTTAAAATTTGCAAACGGCACTATAGTTGTCCGCAATTTTTTTTTTAAAATAAAAATTTAATTATGATTATAAATTTAAAATTAATATTATATAATTAGTGTTTTTATATCATTAACATATATTTACAAATTTGTTGGTGGTACTTGGGAATTATCGTCTTCAGAATCATTGTTTCCGCTCGTATCTCAATTGATATTAGGCATGCATTCCTTCATCATTTTCAGTCATTGTTGACGTTTCCTTTTTTATCGTTCAACTTCACTTTGTAATGTTGAATATTGTTGTTCCAATTCTTCTTGCATTCTAGAGACGGTGTTTCGAAGTTCTTCGGTCGCGGCTTTCCCGTTGCCTTTGGAGGAACTCGTATGTTTCGATGCAATTCCTCCAAGACCAAATATGCGGCCTTTGTACGGTGTTACTTGTTTCAAAAGAAATATCGAAATTTAATTAAGATTATAAATAAGAAATTTATTTTGAATTATAGTTAATTTACCTCGAAATACATCTCGTTGTATTCTTCCTAAGTTAGAGAAGGTTGTGTCCCGTCTTCTCTCGGTGGGATTTGGGACGCTCGTTCCGATGTCGTGTTCTGAACATCGTCGTGAACACGTTTCGTTCTGACATCTACCCACGAACCGTCGACTTTCTTCTTGTGTGTACGTTCCAGGAATTCCACATACAACGGTTCAGATCCCTTCTCTTTCGCCCGAAACAAATTTAAAATTTATGTTTTTAATATTAAGCAAAGGTCAATCGTATTAAAACTTAAAAAATTAAAAATCTTACCAAATCTTCGTAAACCTCCGCGAAAGAGCGGGAACCAGCAGTATGTGCACTCATCATGTATCCTTCTCTATCGAAACGACGAGATTGACTAGCGCACTTGCTTCTTTCCTTAAAACTGGGATCATCCCAATAGACGCACATATGTTCCCAGACATTATCTGCCATCCAAACGGCTTTGCCTTTTTTCTCCTGATCTCTTTTGCATTCGTTTTCGAGAGCTTTGAGTTGAACTCCCACAACCCATTCAAATTCGGACTTTACTAGCCCAGTTATTTCAGGATTCCAATAAAATTTTTGCTGAAAATAATGAAATAATTATTTATTAAAATATCATTTTACATTTTAAATTTTGAGTAAAATAAATATTAGTAAAAACATACCACGAAAGATTTCCACCACCGTTCCTTGATATCAGGATCGGTACGCGTCCAGTTAGAACATGGATGGTATTGTTGTCTACAAATTGCAAACGTCCTTGGATGTGGTCTCCAATCCGCAACGTATGCTAAATCCGTCCCAAATCCATCCGCAATCACGGACGACTCAGGGACTATTTTTCAGTCTGTAAATTTGCGGATGGATTAAGGACAAATTTATTTTTCCGTCCCTAATCTGTCCCGAAATTTAGGGACGACACTTTCAGTCCGGAAATTCCGTCCGCAAATAAGAATTTTTTTGTAGTGAGAGTAAGGAATCTAATCTTCTTGAGTTTGTCAGATCAATTTCTTCGAAAAGTGATACATGAACAAAAAAACCTTTAGGATTTAGAAAAATTAAGAAAGAATGTTTATTGCTAAGTCTTTTCCTCGTCGGATATACCTAAAGCATAGGATATGTAGTTACAAGGTGGTTGAATCAAAATCCATTTAAGAGAATGTTGATGTGTTTCTTAAAATGGTTTCAGATTTAGCCAGGCTAAAGAATAAAGTAACTGATGAAGATCAAACCATTTATCTATTGAGCTCTCTACTATCATAGTATAGACAATTCAGAGACACTCTCAAATACACCAAAGAATCCATAATCTCAGAAGAGGTGACGGAAGCAGTCTACTTAAAAGAATTGGAGTTGGCACAAGGTAGAGTCTAGAAGAAAAAAGGGAAAGAAATCTCGCTCTAAATCAAAAGGCAAATCTCGTTCAAGATGTTAGTTCTACGAAAAGGAGGGCCATTTCAAAAAGGCTGTAAGAACCGTAGATTACACCTAGAAGAATAAGGACATGGAAAGGGAGAGGTGGCAACGATTCATTAATCTTGCATGGATATAGAAGTCCTTAGAGTCTCAGATCAAGATCTAAGAGACCAATAGATCTTGGATTCTGGTTGCAAATTTCACATGTCACCTAGAAATGAATGGTTTGTGGTATTGAATGATTGTCAAGGAAGGAAGTTGATGATGGGGAAAAATGATACATGTGATATCAAAGTTATTAGAAAGATAAGCCTGAAACTCCATGATGATTTTATAAAAATTGTGGATCATGTAAGGTATGTACTTGGACTAAAAAGGAATTTAATATCTTTAGGTTCTTTGGATAATAAAGGATTCATATGCAAGCTGGAAGGTGGAGTTGTTAAGATCTGAAAAGGCTCATTGGTTATAATAAGAGGGACACTACAAGGAGATATATATGTTCTAAATGGTGCCATTGTAATAGGTATGCTAAATAAGACAATGGAAGTTAAAGGAAATACTAAAATCTAGTATAAGATACTAGAACACATGAGTAAAGGAGGAATGGGATTCAATATGAAGATCAAGTGAAAACCTTTAACTTATATGAATCATGTATACTAGGAATGGCCCACAAGTTAAGTTTTAAGACAGCTAAGCCCACTACAAAAGAAGTTCTTGTATATGTTCATTCAGATGTGTGTGGTTGAGTTTCATCTGAGCCATCACAATCTAGATGTAAGTATTTTCTATTCATGGTCGATGATTACTCTAGGAAGGTATGGATTAGGCGCGTATGTAGAACGTATGAATCAAACTATTATGGAGAAGGTCATGTGTATACTAAGTGACTCAGGTTTGGGATAAGTTTATTGGGCAGAAGCAGCTTCAACTTTTGTTTATATGATAAATAGATCTCCATCTTCAACTCTTGATCTTGAGGTCCCAGAAACACTTTGGACAGGTAAAACTCCAGAATATCATCATCTATAGTGGTTTGGAGCAATAGCTTATGTAAATACTGATCAAGAGAAGTTAAAGTCGAAGACAAATAAAGGAATTTTCTTGGGGGTATCCAGAAGGAGTCAAGGGATATAGAGTGTGGTTGTTAGAAGAAGAAGTGTGTTATCAGTCATGATGTCTATTTCAATGAAAATCAAGTATACAAGGATCTGGATGACATAAAAAATGGTCAAGAACCAGAAGAGACATCACAACAAAGTATATTCCTGTTAAGTTTAGAATGGAAGATTCTTTTGGAACTCAAAATATATCAGAACAAGGTGGAGTTTTTTAGAGATTTTCTTTTCACGACAAAGGTCAACCAGACCATAAGCAAGAAGAGCTTGAAAGGAACACAGAAAACTTCTTAATGATGTTCTCAGACTAATCAAGATTTAAAAAACTATCAACTGGTAAGGATAGGAGAAGGAGAAAAGTTGTTCCTCCTGCAAGGTATTCAAAAGCTGATGTTGTAGATTTTGCTTTGAATGTAGCAGAAAATCTTGATATAGGTGAATCAAGAACCATGCAAGGAATGGAATTGTTGAAAATCAATAATGGAGAAAGAAATGAGATCATTAGAGAAGAACTAAACCTAGGTACTTGTTGATAGACCAGAAAACATAAAGATTGTAGGCAATTGTATCTTTAAGGGAATGTAGGGTACCAAGGATTGAAAAACCAAAGTTCAGAGCAAGATTGGTAGCAAAGGGTTACTCTAAAGTAAAAGGCATAGACTATCAAGAAGTGTTTGCACCTATGGTAAAACATGTATCAATACATCTATTGATGTCTTTGATGGTGTTTTTGGATCTAGAATTGGAACAACGTGATGTTAAAACGGCCTTTCTACATGGAACGCTAGAGGAAGACATTCTCATGTCACAACCACAGGGATTCATTGCAGAAGGCAAGGAATAACAAGTTTGTTGATTGATGAAATCCTTGTATGGGTTAAAAAAAATTGCCTGGACAATGGAATAGGAGGTTTGATAAGTTTATGATTCAACAAGGATATGTTAGAAGCAGATGACTCTTATGTTTATTTCAAACCCCTCTTATGTTTATTTCAAACCCCTTAAGAATGATATCTATATCTACGTACTCCTTTATTTAGATGACACACTCATTGCATCAAGGGACAAGCAAGAGATTCAAAAGCTGAAAAGGTTGCTAAAATGTGGATTTGAGATGAAAGATTTGGGTTGTGCAAGAAAGATTATGAGCATAGATATTTAAAGAAACCAAGATAAGAACATTCTAACTCTATCCCAGAAACAATACTTGAACAAGGTAGTAAGTTGTTTTGGAATGGCAGATGCTAAGGCCGTAAGTATACCTATTAGTCTCATTTCAAATTTTCAGCAGAAGAAAATCCTATCTGTTAGATGTGGATTCAACTACATATGCTAATGCAGTAGGATGACTTATGTATGGTATGATAGGGACTAAAATGACATTGCATATTTGTTGGAGTCATTAGTAGGTACATGAGAAAACCAGGAAAAACACACTAGGATGTTATAAAATGGATCCTTAGATAAATGCGAGGATAAGTTCAAAAGGGTTTATGCTACACCAGAGAAAATGATTTCAAGATACATGGATAGTGTGACTCTGATCTTGCATCAGATTTGGATCGAAGGAGATCAATCACATGATACGTATTTGCTCTTGGAGAAAACACTATAAGTTGGAAATCTGGTTTGTAGCATGTGGTTGCTCTATCTACCACAGAAGAAAAGAACATGGACTTTACAGAGGCACTAAAGGAAGCCATGTGGTTGAAGGAATTCTCTGTGAGTTAGAGATAAACAAAACTCTGTTTTCATCTATGGTGACTTGCAAAGTGCGTTGTGTTTAGTCAAAAACACCATGTATCATGAGAAGACTAAACACATAGATGACCGTCTTCATTTTATCTGAGACACTATCTCTTAAGAAGATTGCGGAGTGATAAAGATCTCTACCCATGAAAACCCAGCTGACATGTTCACCAAGACTCTATCTGTGAGCAAGATACTTTGAGCTTGCTCAAGATCAAAGAAGTGTAAGAGTGATGTTGTTTTTACGGTGAAACTAGTTTATTCGCTCGAATAGCATAGCCAAGGTGGAGATTTGTTGTACTTGGCTCTTCTATTTCAAAGCACCTACATGGTGTAAAAGGGTGGAAGACTCTAAGACGTTTAAAAAGTTAGAAAGGAAAATCGGGTTTTGTATTTTCTCTAGTTAATGCCATTAAGGAAATTTTGGTCTTTGACCAAAAGGGTACTCTGTTTCTTATAAAAGAATCAGAACAAATTTTAAAATGAGGTGTGGAAAAATCAATGTCATGTGTGTTGTTCATTCTTGTTTGTTTCTTGGAGTCTTTGTATGTACAAACTCTCGGTTAGTGAATTTCTTGGTTCAAGAGAATGATCGAGATGTACTCGAACTCACATTGAAACGAAGAACTCGTTTAATCGTGTATTGGATTTTATTGTAGAAGTTTTCTGTATTTTTGTCAATCATCCTCTTTATAAAGAACTTGTATTTCTCAATTTCAAGTACAACAATATTATATATATTTTTAGATAAAAAAATTCTACAAAATGATAATTCTATGATGATCTATATATATAAAAAGAAATCGGATGTTGAGTTTGTAAATTTCTTTAAATTCAATTGAAAGATAATTTTGTATCGTTTCGTAATTAATTAGTTATTTAACCTAAAACCATAAAACTAATATATATATATATATATAATATAAAAGATATATATTTAGCTGCCAAATAATATAATACACATAACAACATATAAAAAAGATTTTCTGCGAAATATACAGAAAAGAGAAAACGTTTTCCTTGGCTTTTGACCATGTCAAAGGATTGATGGCGAATCTTGGTTTTGATGAGGATTGCTTCTACAGGTTTTGTGCAATCGAAACTACATATTATCTGTCCTAATACCTTTAAAGTTTAGTGGATTCATGTTTATATTTATTAGTTTTGAGAATACAAAAACCATGAAACCGAAATTTTAAAAACTGACTAGATCATAAATTCAGGTTGTTAAAACCACTTTTATCGCCAAGAAATAATTCTATAATAGTATCAGAGTTTTTGGTCGTACATAGCTAAATATTTCGAAAAAAATCAGACGAAAAAACTTTCAAAAATAATATTTTTGCAATTTTTAGTATGACGCTCAACTGAACATTATCATTAGATATTAGATATGTAAATTGATATGACGATGTCTCAAACTCGAGCGAGCTACTTAAAAAAAATGAGAAAACTAACATAAATTTGCATCGAAAATTGTCGGGTTTAGATTGAAAATTAATGTTTTCAATATAAAACTAACACAGAATTTGTGTTGGCTACTGCACCTTTAGTAAATGGCAAGCTTTGATCAGGCAATACACTTAGTGATGCAATTCGACCATGAACTAGAAAAACGCTAAAGTAATGCATATGTGCTATAGCTATTAACGCAAATAGGATTGAAACCATCGTTGACAGATCTTTCGAGGAGCCTAACAAAACTTTACATTACTAGTTTTAGCTCTTATCTGATCTAATTTGTGTGAAAATTTGCTACAGAGTTCACACACTATCAATGTTAAAAAGGCCAACATGTAATAGACCTTCGCTAAAATTAAACATGAAAAAAAATATTATTATATTGAAAACAATAGTTAAAAGGTCAAATAAAATTGGAAAGTCGATGGGCTCCCAGCTTAAAATTCCCCATAACTTGTCAAATCATAATAGACTCTCACGAATGGTTTTGCACAAGATACATGTGTCAAAGGCGAATGATCTGGTGTAATGAGGGGTCTTCAGACTCCTCTGCTTCACTAATGCCTTGCAGATATGATAACTGATGAAAACCAGATGGCACTTATCCAGTGCAGATGGACTTGCATATTTTCCTTTTGGCTTATGATTAATGACCGGAGTCTCTTCATCACTAAATCCTTGCACCGATCGTACACCCTATTATAATATTAGTGTTTCCAATATGATTCTCATTGAAATTAATAAATAAAAAAATTAGGATTTAAAAACTAATATATAATTATAAAATATTATTACTTATCATAAAAATCGTCCACCAATAGTTTTTAACTGTGGTGTTGACATCCAGCATGTATCGACCAAAATAATTCATTCCTTGACAAAGATACATATATAAACAAAACAAAACACTAAACCTTCACATTTCATCTCCATATCAATCATTTAAATTTAGTTTTGTCTATGATTCTACGAATATCACAAATTTATCTAGAATAATGAAACAAATTGTAAGATTATCAAATTAGTACACTAAAATAAAACTCATATAAAAGTTACATATTTATTGAATTTTGTTTTTATATCTTTTAATATCTCTATAATATTATCCAACTCATTTGAATTATAACTTCCAACTTATTTGAATTATAACCAATCTTTGAATATAAATTAAATCTTAAACAATATTAATTATTTAAAAGTATTTGATATTTCACTGAATGTAAATATATTATTTATTTTTATATATTTATAATGAATATTTAAATAAAATTAATGATGTTTTTATTTCTATTTTAATTATTAAAATGAAATTTATTATATATATCTACGTATTAACTAAATTTTCTATTTAATATTTATTATATATTTAATATTTATTTTTTATTTAATAATTAGATAATAATATCTAATATATATTTATATTTGTATATCTCGAATATTTTTAATATTTGCATTTGTATCGACGAGCTGAAAACTGTGCTAAAAAATCCTTATGTTGTTTGATTTCTCCATATAATAAGAAGTGAAAAAGCGAGAGAAGCCAACTGAAGCTTCGTCAATGGCGAATTTGCAAAGGGTTCTTCGAGATCGCGGGTTAAGCGTTTCCAATCTCCCAGAAAAAGGTCGCTGTCTATTCACTTCCAAAGATTTTCGTCCAGGTTCTTCTCTCACTCTCTCTCTCTGGGTTTGTGTTCGTCTGGAATTTTCTGTTTTTGGTTTCGGTACTCGTGTTTGAGTGACAAAAATCGTTAGCGTTTCGTTTGAAATTCGGTGGCGAGGAGCGTTTCTCTTTTGAATATGTCCGCTCCTGTGCTTTTTCTTACGGATGTGGATATGTGACTGAGATCATGGCGTATAGGGGATGTGATTCTAAGCCAAGAGTCTTATGTGTGTGTCCCAAGTAATGGCTCCAAGGAAACAAGGTGTGACGGATGTTTCAGGACCAATAACCTCAAGAAATGCTCCGGTTGTCAAGTGGTATGGTACTGTGGGAGTTCATGCCAGGTACATCTTTGTATTGATTTGTTCAGATTCCGTTTTCAGTAAAAGCTTTCTGGTCCTCTGAAGATATAACTTCTGTTGTTAGTTGTCGTGATTCTTCATGCGGCTGGATGAACATGTTCATGTTTGGTACTTGCTATCGATGGGCAAATTTTGTTTCATATACTTGTTATGCAACCTTTCACACGGGCGGCAAGGAAGAAAATATGCACCCGATGGAACCATCAGATCAATTGGAAACCTGATTGAGAACTGGTGGGATGAATGTCACTTCTATTCTAACATGTATTATGTGTTTTCAGAAGTCAGAATGGAAGTTGCATCACCTTGAATGCCAAGCTCTCTCTAGGCTAGGAAAAGACAAGTGTAAGTCAGTAACTCCTACCATACGTCTGATGGTGAAGCTCTACCTAAAGAGAAAATTACAAAATGAACAGGTAATTAGCAGCAACCTTCATTGGCTATTTGTGCAGATGTTTGTTTCTTGCATTCACCTCTTGGCTCCATTGTTGGTTAGACCATTTATTGATTTTTTGATACGTTGCCTGATTTATCATTGGATTTGTGGAATGGAAATCTAGAACAACCCAGGAATGAAAATTCATCCAGTTTTTGTTTTGATCTTAAGCTTTGTGTGTCATCTTTAATATGCAGTCTCACTGTCTGAATTTTTTTTATCTTAATTTAGGTCATCCCATTGACTTCGACAGACAATTACGGTTTGGTGGAGGCTTTGGTGTCCCGTATCCTCTCTAATCAAACTTTGGTTCTGTGCATTGATATTTCTGTTCCCCTGATACTTGTAACTTGATTGCCTTCTTTAAACTTTGCTTGGTAGACATGTCTGAGATCGATGAGAAGCAGCTGGTGTTGTACGCCCAGATGGCAAATCTTGTGAATTTGATCCTTCAGTTTCCTGATATTAACCTAAAAGAAATTGCTGAAAACTTCTCCAAGGTTTGTTTAAGCGTGCTATAGTTCATTAGTCTGTTTGATTGGTTTAGTTGCTTACTGCAGACTCAAATTCTTTTGCTGCTAGTTTCTCTTGATTTGCCAGTTAGGGAATATATTGTTTTAATTTTATTACAATGCACATAGGTGGGTAATGATATGATTTGGAAATTCTCACAAGATATTTATCAAAGGTCATAAGAAATGTAACATGGTTTTAGTTTTACTAAAGTATATTTAATATCTGCAAGGACAGTGATTCTGAGATGATTATTTAAGATATTTTCACTGTCATCTGAACTGCAGTTCTCATGCAATGCTCATACCATTTGTGATTCCGAACTGAGACCTCAAGGGACAGGACTGTTTCCTCTGGTTTCTATCATTAACCACAGGTATTTGCTTCATTGTTTGTGTTGTTTATGTTCTTTATTCACTATATTTTCCTGCCTAACATTTTTACTTTGTAGCTGCTCACCCAATGCGGTTTTAGTGTTTGAAGGGAGGATAGCTGTTGTCCGAGCTATGGTACATATACCCAAAGATTCTGAGGTAATTTCTGCTTCGCTTTATCCTGAATTTTGGGTAAATGCTGATCACTACAGTCATATGTCATCCCATAACATTTGATCAGGTTACGATCAGCTACATTGAAACTGCTGGAAGCACCATGACTCGGCAGAAGGCTCTCAAAGAACAATACCTCTTCAGTTGCACATGTGTCCGTTGCAACAAAATAGTAGGTCCTCATTCATACTAACTGGGGATTAGACATTACACTGGTGCACCAGATCATTTAACATTTTTTATATGTACCAATATTTTTCCTTTTTAACATTTTCTATATGTACCAATATTTTGCTTACTTAAGGGCCAGCCTGATGATATTAAAGAAAGTGCGATTTTGGAAGGTTATCGATGTGCTGATGAGAAATGTGATGGATTTTTACTTCGTGACTCTGGTACGCATTTGATTTGACTGGATAATATAAGCAATGGGTTTAAGAATATTCTTTATCCTGTTCCATGTGGTTTCGCAGATAACAAAGGCTTTGTTTGCCAGAAGTGTGGCCGTCTCAGGAACAAGGAACAGATACAAAAGTTAGCAAGCCAAGTAAAAGCAATTTCTGAGAAGGCCCCTGCATCACCTTTCTGGAAAGGTTTAAACTTTGTTTCGAGTAGTTGCAGTCTTGCATCTGAACAAGTTTTATTGACGGGCATGTTGTCTGAGAAGATTTTGATCTTTGACTGGTTACAGATAAGCAGGAAGCTATCACATTCTACAAGACGATTGAGAAACTACAAATGGGGCTGTGTCATCCGTTTTCCATCACTTTATTGAGAACCCGTGAAACCCTTCTAAAGGTGGTTCTTTCGACACTACTTTGCGTGATTGCCAAAGTTTCGTCGAAAATTTGGCAAGCGGTTACAAGATTTTTGGTACGCTAATTTTGTGACGTATTAGTGCAGTTACTAATGGAAGTAGAAAGCTGGAGAGAAGCTTTGACATACTGCAGACTGACCCTCCCTGTTTACCAAAGTATCTCTACTTAATCTCCGATATAAGATACATTTATGTTCTTTTTTTCTTTGATGTATTTGTTAATCAATCGCTCTCTCAGGACCTTAAAACCGGTAAGCTATAGCTTAAATTAATTGAGACCGATTTGGAAAGATAAGGTTGTTGTTTCAAGTTTTTATATAGGTCCATGTACAATGTTTACCTTTGAAAATAACCACAAAGATCTTTTTAGTTATCTACGTTTCCAGGTTAAGGGTTCAATAAGCTATTGCTGGTTATTCGTCGAGCTCACATTTGATGTTCCATTGCAGGAGCGTATCCACCAACCCATCCGTTAATTGGACTGCAATATTATACCTGCGGGAAGCTCGAATGGTTAGTGTTCTTTTTTTTGCTATACACAGAATTTCATAGTTACCTCCAGTAAGTGTTGGGTAATACATTAGTATATCGGCGTTTTCAGTTTGAGTTCAATATTCTCTTTGAATTCCAAAAAGTTTCCGTCACAGTCCCAAAGCATCATTTCAACATAGTTTTACTACATATACTTGACATTATATTCCATAACATGCACAAACACAAACTCCCAAGTTTCCACCATTTTTTCGACCGAGGTATTGTTATTGATTGTATCATTCAAGATGAATAAGATTAAATCACTTAAATCTCGGTTTAAGAATAAGAAACTCTCCACCCTCATGTGCTTTCTTTGCACAACTGCTTGACGTAAGCTTGCACCATCTTGCCATCTCATTGTAAACATGATACACAGATCACTAGTTTGTCAAACTTACCGTAGGTTATTGGGAGAAAGCGAGGAGGCGGTGATCTCGTTGATAAAGGCATCAGACATTCTGCGGATCAGCCATGGAATGAGCACACTGTTCATGAAGGAACTGCTTGCCAATTTGGAAGAAGCTCGGGCTGAAGCTTTCTATAAACAGCATTCATCAAAGGAATACGATGACGAAGATAAGTGAATCTGGTGTCTCGTACTTTATTCCCACTCTCTTTGTAAGGTTTTAATTGTTTTGGAACTTATAATCCAAATAGCTGAATTTTGTTAGAGCTTAAGTTAGTGTTGGAAAAATCTCAACCTATCACATCTAAGGGAAAAAAAATTGTCTAGATCTTTCAAATTTTTATTCAGTTCTTTTAAAATTTTATTAAGTTTGTCTTTCTGATTTTTGATTACTATGAATACCTAGAAAATAAAAATCCAATGTAGTGTGAAAAACACGTGTTTTCTATCCCAATTGATTTCTATACCATCAGAGTTAGTTCATTTTTAAAATAAAGTTTTTTCGCAAATAAAAAATAATTCCTCTAGAAAATTTTTATATAATTTATTTTTTTTAAATAATTATCATTTTTAGAATTTTGAGAGTTTTCATATACGAAATTATTGTTGTACTAGAATTCAACATTTTGAATAATTTTAAAAATAAATGAAAAAATGTTAATAATTATTTATCCAGATTTATTATTTTTGTATATCTGTAGTAAAATAACTTGGTTAGGTCGAGATTTATAGAATCGGGCTGAATCTAAAAGTCCAAGTCCAGCAAAGTAAAATTGTGACGTTAGACGCGCTTTGAGCTTTCTGCGGTGACACCTTTGTACAGGTTATTAGTGCGTTATTTGCTCCGACACATTTGAAAAAACAAGTTTTATCTTGCATATAATGGCGGTTTTCAGGGTTTTTCTCGTGCATATTAGTGATTTGGTCTTTAAAAACATGTTCTTTACCTTTTTTTAATTTGAACAATGTATCATAGCATTTATAGTTTATTACGTTTTGTTTTAAATATAAAATATTTTAACGAATTGACTCATTTAGTTTAACTGGTAAAAGATTTTATAAAAATACGTTTTCACAGGTATTTTTTTTTTACAAAATAAATGAAATGGATTAAAGATTAAAATATATTTCAATATTACAAGAGAATGATACGTGGAAACTAGAGGTGAGCGGATAACGGTTATCCGTAAATATCTTATTATTTATATTCAGAACGGTTATCCGTAAATATCTTATTATTTATATTCAGTATTTATCACGCAAAATTCAGCGATTAGAGTCTTGAAAACGTGTTTTTTACCTTATTTTTTAATTGAACATGTATCATGGTATCTATAGTTTATTATGTTTTCTTTACGAAATAAAATATTTTTACGAACCAACTCTGTTAATTTAACTGGTAAAAGTATTTATAAATTCATAGATATTTTTTATAAAATAAATAAAATGGATTAAATGTTAAAAAAATCCAATGTTATGAGAAAATGATTTGGAAATTAGAGATGAACAAATAAGTAATATCTGTAAATATTCGGATATATTATTTGTATTCGAAGAATATCCGGATATACTATTTATATTCGTAAACATGAGTAATAATAAAGAATATTCGTAAAAAACGAATATCCATAACTGACAAAGGGTGGACGAACAACCGAACAAATGGACAAATCATTGACGAATGGACGAACCATGGATGGACGAACCACGAACGAACAAAACATAGACCACGGACGAAGGACGACGATAGGTGATCGATGAACCAACGAGTGATAAGCCAATGAGCCAATGGACGAACCACGAACAAACAAACCTTGGACCACGCACGAACCACAAACGAACCATAAACCACGTACCATGGAAGACACTAAACGAGCAACGAGACAACAAATGAACCACGATCAGACAAACCACGGAAACAATAGATGAATCATGAATCACAGACCATGGATGGCGACAAACGGGCGACGAGCCAACAAGCCAATGAGTGATGCAGACAGCTGGCGACGAGGAGATGTGATCGGACGGATGAACAAGGAGACGTTGACAATGGGGGAAGAGGAAGTGAAGAGGAAGAGAGAGGGGAGAGGAAAAGATAAGGAAAAAAGGGAGAGATATGAGGAATAACGATGAAATTTTCAGGATTAATGTGTTTAACTGGTAAAAGATTTTATAAAAATACGTTTTCACAGGTATTTTTTTTTTACAAAATAAATGAAATGGATTAAAGATTAAAATATATTTCAATATTACAAGAGAATGATACGTGGAAACTAGAGGTGAGCGGATAACGGTTATCCGTAAATATCTTATTATTTATATTCAGTATTTATCACGCAAAATTCAGCGATTAGAGTCTTGAAAACGTGTTTTTTACCTTATTTTTTAATTGAACATGTATCATGGTATCTATAGTTTATTATGTTTTCTTTACGAAATAAAATATTTTTACGAACCAACTCTGTTAATTTAACTGGTAAAAGTATTTATAAATTCATAGATATTTTTTATAAAATAAATAAAATGGATTAAATGTTAAAAAAATCCAATGTTATGAGAAAATGATTTGGAAATTAGAGATGAACAAATAAGTAATATCTGTAAATATTCGGATATATTATTTGTATTCGAAGAATATCCGGATATACTATTTATATTCGTAAACATGAGTAATAATAAAGAATATTCGTAAAAAACGAATATCCATAACTGACAAAGGGTGGACGAACAACCGAACAAATGGACAAACCATTGACGAATGGACGAACCATGGATGGACGAACCACGAACGAACAAAACATAGACCACGGACGAAGGACGACGATAGGTGATCGATGAACCAACGAGTGATAAGCCAATGAGCCAATGGACGAACCACGAACAAACAAACCTTGGACCACGCACGAACCACAAACGAACCATAAACCACGTACCATGGAAGACACTAAACGAGCAACGAGACAACAAATGAACCACGATCAGACAAACCACGGAAACAATAGATGAATCATGAATCACAGACCATGGATGGCGACAAACGGGCGACGAGCCAACAAGCCAATGAGTGATGCAGACAGCTGGCGACGAGGAGATGTGATCGGACGGATGAACAAGGAGACGTTGACAATGGGGGAAGAGGAAGTGAAGAGGAAGAGAGAGGGGAGAGGAAAAGATAAGGAAAAAAGGGAGAGATATGAGGAATAACGATGAAATTTTCAGGATTAATGTTATTCTTTTAAAAAAATTATATTTGGATTGTAATTCTTATTCTATATATTTATATTTTTATCAAAATGCTAAATTATAAATTTTATTATTTATAATTTGATTATTTAAAATTAAATTTTATTATAGTTATATATATATATATTTAATAACATATCCATTTAGTACTTACAGTTACGAACAATTCGAATAAAAAATTATTATTATATTATCGAATATTTAATTTATGTTATTTGTATTTGATCTTTCGGATACTATTTGCAAAACCTCAAAGATACCTTCTTAGATTTCCTTATTTCACGTATACCCTCGTAAACCTAATGAAAAAATTAGAAAAAAGACACATGTACCCTTATATTTTATTAGTGAGAACGCATACGGTTTGATATTTTTTTCCAAGCGAAACCTATATCAAAATTGACAGGAAAGAACGAGTGGCGATTTCGAAGTTGAGAGCGATTTCTAGTGATTTTCGAACGATTTCCAGCCATTTTCGAGCAATTTTCGGCGATTTCGAACGATTTTCGAATGATTATGAGCGATTTCGAACGATTTTCGAGCATTTTCGAGCGATTTTCGAGGGTCTCATAGGTCATAAGTGTCGCATGGATAACAAGGATCGCAAGGGTCATATGGATAACAAGGATCGCAAGGGTCATATGGATAACAAGGATCGCAAGGGTCATATGGATAACAAGGATCGCAAGGGTCATATGGATAACAAGGATCGTTTGGGTCGTGTGGGTCGCATGGTTTACACGGGTCACATGGTTAAATTGGAAATATCAATATTATAAAGGTAAAGTTGAAATTAAACTTTTTAGAAAAAAATATGATTGAAATCTTGATATTATTTTAAGTGTATTTTTGAAGTTGCCCCTATTTATTTTAAATACGATTAGTCATTTAGATATCGTATCAATTAAAAATAAATATTTATATATAAGAGACTTTTAATTTTTGAATATTTTACTATTCCAATATAAATACTTTGAATATTGTACCAATCCTTAATAGAAACTTTGTATCAAATATAAACATTAAAATCTAATGCACCAATGAGATATACGAGTCATGAATGTTTGATTTATTGTATTAAATATATTTTTTCTGTTATTTAGTTTTTATTATTTTTTCAAATAAATTCCAATCCAAATTCTTAATTTTACAATTTATTTCTATAGATTTATTTCGTTATTGATTTTGTAATATTAAAAGTCCCTTATATATAAATATTTATTTTTAAATTTATACGAATGAATATTCGTATTTAAAATAAATGTCCAAATCAACGATACGAATAGAGAAAAAACACGTGGGAAAATTATATAGAGATGATCTTAAATATATTTTGGTAGTGCCCAATTCCCGATCCGTCTATACTTGACTTTTGTAAAAATCAAATAGGAAATTTATATAGAGATGAGACGGTTGAAATCTCCATATTTGGAACAATGAAGTAGAAACACGAGTGAAGAAGACTTTGTTATGAATTTCCTTTGAAGAAACTATTGGGTTGATTTGGGTGCGAAAGCGTGTTTTTTTATTAACCCGAATAGTTAGATCTAATCATGTTCGGATTGTTTTTCGGGGTTCAACGATGAACAAATTTGGAAACAATTTCGAATATATCTATTAACGTTGAACGAGTGATTGTCAGATACAATAGACTTGATAGCGCAAGTCCTCTATGCATATCCACGCCGAAATCGGATCTGCTTTCCAACCGTTGGTAAGGAATTTTCCGATGAACGAAACTGTTTTCGTTCTTCGTTTTCTTTTGTGACGACTATCGTTTTAGGGTTTTAGATTTTGCGATTGTGAAATTTGATCATGAAACTCGTTTTTTCGTTTATTAAATAATTATTAACTTTTAATAATTACAACTTAACCCTAGACTATCATAATATTACAAAAAAGGCATAACACTTTCAATCTCCCACTTGCCTTTCTGTAATATTTCAAACAGTCAAAATATATGTATTTCCATACACATATTTGCCTGTACATCTTATGTACTAACCCCAAAAGAAAATCAAGTACAATTATATTTTTCGGTGCTAGCAGAAAAATATAATTGTATTCCAACACTGATTGTCTAACAATCACAAGCAGATACCGAGACACTCGTATGCGTGTGACCTCGTAGGTTCATCACTAAACTGGTAGCCAATTAGTCTCCACTAATTAACTAATCGAGGTTGGCGTCTAGCAACACTCCCAAATGACCGGATAACGTGAAATAACATCCTTACTCATTTGAGTAACAACCTTACCCAAAATGAACCAAGATGATGTTGACGTTAGTATTTCCTTCCATCTTTACAGCTCCGGATGCATCCTAGGCATGGTCATAACTGTCAGCCTTACGGATCATCAACTATGTTTAATGTCAATCACAACTGAATGATGAATGAACCTAAGAAACACCTTTCTTCATTCATTCAATGCACTCTGGCCAGAGATTCGTATAGTCATTGTGATTACTGAAAACATAGAGCTCAAACTCTTACGAAGAGTTGATGGATCCCATCTTGATCAACCCCTAACTACACAAATATCTAATTATTCCCAATATCTATTCAACTAGTACTCTCAGATACTAGGTGTCCAGAATCAAAGAATAATAGATAAGATGCTAGTTACTATGATGATCTCAGGTCTAGGGAAAAACTAATTATCTAACTATCTAGAGAATGACAGTTCATTGGTTATTTAACAATTAAGGATTTCTCCCTTTAGGTCAGTTCAGTGATCAGCTCATCATGTGTATCACCCATATATGTGATTCAGTAAAAGATCTACTGATTTCTATCACCATAGAAACTTATCACATACATGTTCTTTCTGGATCATTATAGTCTGAGTAATGATCCTACGAACAAGAACAATTCATATTAAATCATGCTAAAACTTGACTCTCTTATTATGATCTCTATCATAATGTCAAGTTTCAGATTTAATCTTGGACTCTATTATACCATTATGAAAATTCATCAAATGAAAATAATGCCATATATTATTAAAAATAAAATGGATGTCTAAAATAATACAACTCGCTACTAGTCTATAAACTAATGCCAGCTAGTCATCTCTCTCAATCCGATCCTCAGCTTATACTTGTCAAACTCCTTCGACCCAAGCGCCTTCGTGAACGGATCTGCTGCATTTTCCTTTCCATCCACCTTTTGGATTTGTGATGCGTTCTCAAAGTTGAATAAAATAACCTAAACTACCCGCAAATGCACGGCACATGTGTAGTATTTTAGGTGTCGATCCCACAGAGACTACGCAACACAATCTAAACTCGAACTATGAATCAAACTTGCTAACGAACAAATATGGTTGAAGAATGAAATACTGAAAGTAAATAAACGAAAACAAGTAAATTCAAGCACTTAGATAGAGAATAGATGAACGAAAACGGCAAGATGCATTCAAAACAAATCAAAAGTGGTTCCGGGATAGTCAATGGCTAATCCCTTCTCCTAGAACAAACAAACTACTCGCTCATGCGTCTGTAAACAAACATAAACGAAATAGAAAGTGTAAGGAACATGAAAAACAAACGAAATCGAAGTGTCGGGTTGATCTCCAATGCTCCTTGCTTGCCTCCTCGCAAGAAATCACCTCAATCACGAACTGAATGTATAATGTCCCTCATGTCGTCCTCTGGCCTCCTTTTTATGTCCTTTAAGTCGGTCTAGATTTTTCCTTAATCCCCCACGAGTTTCCTTTTATTTTAAGTTAATTTAACTTAACTTAACTTGTGATTGGGGTCGCGACCCGCTTGGGCACTCAATGTACCCGCTCGGGTACGGCTAGGTCAGGTCGCGCGGACCGCGATCCGCATGGGATGCCCGATCGGTCATGGTGTGCGCCCGGTCGGGTGTGAGGCAATTGCTCGATCGTCTCCTTGCCCGAGTCGTGCGTGAATGCGCACCAAAATTCGCCATAGCCTTTGCCCGATCGTGTATGAGTTGTGCCCGACCGGGTGGATGTTCTTGCTAAATCTCGTCCCGTTTGTCCCATGATGATCCTCGAAGTTGGTCTTTAGCTCCGTGCATGTTCTTTAGCTCCGAAATGAACCAAATACGCGTAAAAACCTGTAAGAACATGAAAACACGAAAACAAGTAAAACAGATACGGAATCATACGTAAAGCAACACATATATATCAAAAACGTCTCTTAAATCGTGCAAGAAATACGTATGAAAACGAGATGATCAATTTGCACATCCACACGCGTTATGAATATGTTTTGATTTCTGATGAGACCTTGGTTCCTTCGCCTGAGCTATAGCTTCAGTATTATCACACAAAAAAGGACCGACTTCCTTTATCGAAGGTACCACACCAAGTTCATCTATGAACTTTCTCATCCAAACCGCTTCTTTAGCTGATTCGCAAGCCGATATATATTCTGCTTCAGCCACCGAATCGGCTATAGTAGCCTACTTGGAACTCTTCCAACTTATTGCGCCTCCATTCAAACAAAACACATAGCCTGATATGGACCGATTGTCATCCTTATCTGTCGAGAAACTCGCATCAGTGAATCATTCTAACTCCAAGTTAGAACCACCATAAATGAAGAACTGGTCCTTAGTCCTTCGTAAGTACTTAAGGATGTTTTTAACAACCTTCCAGTGTTCCTCACCAGGATCTGCCTGATATCTACTCACTACACTTAGTGCGCAGGCTACGTCGGGCCTAATACATGTCATGGAGTACATGACAGCTCCAACTACGCTAGCGTAGGGAAGCTGACTCATGCGTTCTCTTTCTTCCGGGGTCTTAGGAAAATCCTCCCTAGAAAGAGAAATTCCAGTGTCTATCGGTAGATAGCCTTTCTTGGAACTTTCCATGTTGTATCGTCTCACGATACTGTCAATATATTGGGATTGTGACAATCCAAGCAACCTGTTCGATCTATCCCTATAGATCGTTATTCTCAGAATATAGGCTGCTTCTCCTAGATCCTTCATGGAGAATTGATCAGACAACCATGACTTCGTCTCTTGCAACACCGGAATATCATTCCCTATGAGCAATATGTTATCCACATAAAGCACAAGGAAGACAACCGTGCCCCCACTAAACTTTTTGTACACACAAGGCTCTTCATCACATCTAACAAAGTTGAACTCTTCAACTACCTTGTTAAAGCGAATGTTCCAGGTTCGAGAAGCTTGCTTGAGTCCATAAATGGACCTCTGAAAACCTCTTCCTGGAGCTCTCCGTTAAGGAAAACTGTTTTCACGTCCATTTTCCAAATCTCATAGTCATGGAATGTCGCTATCGCAAGCAGAATCCAAATAGAATTGAGCATTGCCACAGGGGAGAATGTTTCTTCGTAGTCAATGCCTTCTCGTTGACTATATCCCTTAGCAACTAGACGAGCTTTATAGGTCTTTACATGCCCATCTGCTCCAATCTTCTTCTTGTAAACCCATTTACAATCGATCAGTTTGGAAGCGTGTGAAGAATCAACCAAAGTCCATACTTTGTTGATCTTCATAGATTCCATCTCGGATTCCATGGCTTTCAACTATCTCTATGACCGACCACGTCCTCCTACACCATTAGATTAAGTTTGTCAGGTGCACGTCGAGAACGTGTTGACCTTCTCAAGAAAGCTTGTGTAGCAGGTTCAACCTGCACTAGGATATCTTGTTGGACTTGTTCTTGAACAGGTTCCTGAACTTGTTTCTGAATGGACACTGTCACCTCAACATTTAAAGATGAAGCGCCGGAGCCTAACAACATATCTCCCAGCTAAGATCGCTCATTTGACATCTCATGTCCATGAGTTTGTGTTGGTTCGTCGGGTTCTTGAATCTCGTCGAGAACTACTTCTCCACCATGAATTCCTTCCTCAAGGAATTCCCTCTCAAGAAAGGTTGTCGTTCTGGCCACAAACACATTGTGTTTAGATGGGTGGTAGAAATAATATCCCATAGTTTCCTTGGGATAACCTATGAACCTACACTTGTCAGATCTAGCATCTAGCTTGTCTGGCTAAAGTCTCTTGATGAAGGCCAGACAACCCCAAACCTTGATGTGTCTCAGGTTAGGTTTCTGTCCCTTTCATATCTCATATGGAGTCTTAGAGACTGCTTTAGTGGGAACCTTGTTTAAGATGTAAGCAGCTGCTTCCAAAGCATAACCCCACAAGTTTATTGGAAGATCTGTGAACCTCATCATGGATCGGGCCATATCTAATAAGTCATTATTTCTCCTTTTAGACACACCATTATGATGTGGTGTTCCAGGAGAAGTCCACTGAGATAAAATCCCATTTTGCCTTAGATAATCAACAAATTAATGACTCAGATATTCACCGTCCCAGTCAGATCTCAACACATTGATACTCTTTCCGGTATGTTTCTCCACTTCACTGCAAAATCTCTTGAACATTTCAAAAGATTCGGATTTGTGTCTCATCAAGAACACAAATCCATATCTCGACATATCATCAGTGAATGTGATGAAATATGAATATCCACCCCTGGCTTGAACTCTCATAGGTCCACATACATCGGTATGTATGAGTCCTAGGAGTTCTGTATCTCTCTCTCCGGTTCCACTAAACGAAGATTTGGTCATCTTGCCAGTGAGATATGACTCACAAGTTGCATATGATTCATAATCAAAATGGCCTAGGAGACCATCTTTATGCAACCTGTTTATTCTCTTCTCACCAATGTGACCGAGTCTACAATGCCAAAGGTACGTTTGTCTTTGACGATCATTTATCTTTCACTTATGGCCGAAATATGCATGTTAATTGGTTCAATGTTAACATCAGGTAAGACATAAATCCCTTGTTGTAAATAACCATTCACATATGCATCATCACCATGATAAACAGAGTAAATGTTATTACTAAAGACTGTTCGAAATCCACGTCTATCAAGCATAGAAATAGAAATAACGTTCGAAATAAATTTAGGAACGTAGTAACAGTCTTCTAACAACAAAGTCTTGCCTATATGCATTACAAGAGAAATCGATCCTACAGCTAGAGCAGCAACACTTGCGTTGTTTCCAACCTTCAGATTGAATTCTCCCTTCCTAAACCTCCTACTGATCCTTAGTCCCTGCAACATATTGCAGACGTTAAAACTGCTACCGGTATCCAATACCCATCTAGATGAATCAATAGTGGTTAAAGAAATAATGAAAACATTTTCTATGAATGTCTTACCTTGTTTCTTGCCCTTGAGAGACTACAGGTATTCCTTGTAGTTCCTCTTCCAATGCCATTTCTTCTTGCAGAAGAAACATTCAGCATTTGATTGGTCAGACTTGGTGGCGACGCCCTTTGCCCTGGTCACATCAGTCTTAGGCGCGCTCTGCCTGGTCCTGGGCCTCTTCTTGCCCTTCCTCTTCTGATAAGAGAATTGTCGAACTATCAGCACAGATCCGGATCCCTTCTTCCCTATAGACATCTGTTTCTCATACTCTGTGAGCATGTTGTGCATCTCATGCAACTCAACGTCCAACGTGTTCATATTGTAGTTGACCATGAACGGGGAGAAGGACTCCGGAAGTGAGTGCAAGATCATCTCCTTGCAGAAGGTGCACCCCAGCTTCTCAAGCTATTCTATCAGACTGATCATCCGTAGAACATGAGGCCCCACAGGAGATCCCTCACTCAGAGCGGACTTGAACAAAGTCCCTAACAACTTGGACCTTGTCGTCCGACTCTGCTCACCGAACATCTTCTTAAGATGCTCCATGATCTGCTTGGCATCCATATGCTCGTGTTGCTTGTGGAGTTTGCCACTCATTGACGCCAGGATGAGACACTTTACAGTGATACACTTTTCCTTGTACTTGGTGTATTCACTGAAGGCCTCATTATTGGTTGGGTTTGGCACTGGAGAAGCCGGTTTGTCGATCACATCGATCAGCTTCTCATGTGTCAGCATCAGGCACAAATTGCGTTGCCATTTCTCGAAGTTCTCACCAACCAGCTTGTTGGTCTCGAGGATTGGACACAAGTTGAACTGAGACATTCTCAGGAGATCTGAAAACAAAAGGAAAATTTACAGCAGAGAGTTAGACATCGTATATATATCATTAAGACATGGACTTCATCTAAATGATATGTTCGCTAATCAATGTTACGATAGCATTAGAAATCTTATTTGCAATTAGCATCAATCTATAACTATATGTCTGAGCCCCTTGGTAGTCAAGACGTTTTCCAAACATATAAAATAGATTCTTTATAAATTTTATCCCCATAAAATTTATAGTGAATTAACTTCGGCTCTATATCACATAGTCACCTGGTAGTCAGATCGTTCCTATCGATATAGTTGAGTTCATCCTTCAGCTCATGGTCGAATAACAATTAAGTTTATGTCCCCCGGGTAGTCCATGCATTTATGAAAACTAATTGATCCATCCCACTAGACATCTGATGTCATAGACGTACGAATCGAATTCGTGAACTACATGCCTCCTGGTAGTCAGATCGTACCATGTAAACGAGAACATATTCAAACGTCTACGATGAAAGAAAAGTCTAACGATAAACAATTTATCGTCTACGAACTCAATTATTAATTTTTAAAAATTAATATTCTTTAATTTTAATTTTTTTAATTAGGTTGTTAGGGTAGTAGGGTTTCTTCAATCCACCCAGTCGCCGCCGCCGCTTGCTCACCGGACGCCCGCTCC
>CM071872.1:29214422-29224769 GCA_036759665.1 Gynandropsis gynandra | reverse complement strand
TCAAAATCGAGGGGGAATAGAACTAAAGCATGAAAATCAAGGGGGGAATAGGCTGTTTTTCCTAATAAAAAATAAGCTTCACGTTTGACGTCTCAATCAGTCCACGGATATTTGCAAATGTGAATTTGTTATCAGTTTTCAGTTATCAACTTACAAACGCTAATTTCATTTTTATATAAGTTCGACGCCAGTTTTTGGATTCAATGTCAAAATCTTAATAAATGTGAAAAATTTTCTAACATGATTATGAGTTAAATTTAATCTTTGGTCAATGTGTTGTACATTTTGATGTACGGTATACCCGACCGTTTTCTACGTATCAAATTTTACGAAAAAATCCGATTTTTGTTTATCCTCTCACGCAAAAAAATTTTTCTTTTTGGTGTAATTTTCACTTCTGAATAGAGCTAATCCATATTCGTTATTCTCGTGCTTCATATGCGTGTTTGTCGTCTTATTCTTCTTTATATGCATGATCGTCCGTTTTGTTCTTCTTATAGGATAAAAATTTGTGGCTGAACTTAGCACATACGTTGTATACAAACATTGTATACAACGTTTGTGTTAGTATTTAGCACACACGTTATATACACGTGTATTACCATTAATGTTGTACGCACACGTTGAGCTAAAATACTAAGACAAATGTTGTGTGCTACAACGTTTGTGGTACAACGTTGTACTAGCACGAACATTGTACACACATATTGTACCAAAAACGTTGTATCACACACGTTATACCACTCACATTATATCATATATGTTGTACAATACACGTTGTACATCAATGTACCACACACGTTGTATATCAAATATTGTGTCACGCACGTTGTGTCACACGTTGTACCAAACACGTTGTACCATTACATTGTACCTATAACGTGTGTGATACAATATCTTGTAAACATGTGTGGTACAACGTATGTGGTAGAACATTGATTGATGTACTTTTTAACATTTCATTTCATTCGTTGTGTAGTATGAATGTTGAAAGAGCTAAAGAGCTAATGTACCAAACACGGTGTATTTTCTAACATTTCATTTCATTCGTTCCTCAAGGTTTGATTCAAACGATAGGTTAGACATTTACGTTGGTCAAGAATCCATAGTTTACCATGGTAAGAAAACGGATAGGGAATTCATAGCCGAGAAATTTAGACAATGTGCTAAGTCCTATTTGGTACTCGATTTCACGAGCTTTATGACTAATTCAAGACTAAGTACCCTCAAGCTACTACCTATGTCGAAGTTTGTGTTGAGCTAGAAAAATGGGCAAGATATTTTTTTCTAACGAGGGGTACAATATTGATACTACCAATGGAACTGAATTTATTAATTCGGTATTTGAATAGGCAAGAAAATACTCATTGTTACCAATGTTGAACGTTATAATGTTAAAGGTAGAAGAATGGTCAATAAACGTAGAAAACATTTTGTCGATTGATCAAGTTCACAGAAGCAGATAACTTCATTCATGGAATCGACAAGTCTGCAGGTGTATAAAACTAAATAGAATTACTCTCGAATTTAATATCATTGGTCGTGATGGAAAATTATTTGGTGAATTTGAGAAGTCAAAGGTGTACTTGTAGAGCCTTCAATATTGATAAATATCCATGTGTCCACGCTCTTGCCCCTGCCAAAGGATGTTCTGATGATATACAAATTCACGATTTGTATTCAAAATTTTATTTGAGAGAACAATGGAAGTTGGCATATGAAAGGACAATTAATGTTGTTCGTGATCAATCTTGGATGAGATACGATAATTTAAGGTATTTCCTCTAGAAAAAAAGAATCAAATGTGGGGAAAAGATTCAATTAACTCAGATAGCATCTACTAGAGAACATCAACGAAAAGTGTATAGAAGAGTTTGTCGATGATTGAACATGGAAGAAAGTTTAAGCATTATTGTTGTATAAGTATTATTAACGTCTAAGTATTGTATTTGTATAAGTGTTGTTATTGTTTAAATATTGTTATTATATAAGTATTGTTAATGTCTAAATAGTGTATTTGTATAAATATTATCAACGTTCAACTATTGTTATTGTATAATTATAGTTAATGTTTAAATATTGTTGTGTACAGTGTTCGTGCTAAGTACAAACATATTGTAAAAATGTGTTGTGTACAATGTCCGTGCTAAGTAACAACACGAATGTTGTAAAAAACATGTTATATAAGCACATTATATAATCACGTTGTGTACAAAGTTTCTGCTAAATACTACCACGAATTTTAGAATAACATTCATGCTAAGTATTTGGAAGCACTACTAGAAATTAACAGTGATCCGTAAACGCGTCGCCAAACTAAAAGACGCCCACAATCTGTCCATAAATACAGATGGAAAATTTAGTCTTTACACCGTTCATAATTTCGGACTGCAAAGTCATCCGTAAATCGACGGGAAAGGCGACCAATTTACATACAGAAAAGTCGTCAGGAAGACGTCGCAAATTTGCGGACGGTCGTAACCCGTCCGTAAAGTTTAAGGACGGGTTACGGCACGTCTGCAAAGTTTAAGGACGAGTCGAAGCTTAAGGACGGGTTACGGCACGTCTGCAAAGTTTAAGGACGATTCGAAGCTCATCTGCAAAGTTTAAGGATGGGTTTCGGCCCATCCGCAAAGTACAAAGTTTGCAATTTTGCCGACGATGTCTGGACAGTTTAAACCGTCTGAACCTTTTTTTAAAAGTTTTAAAAAATAAAAATTTATAATAAAAAATTATAAAATTACAAGATAATATTAATTCATTTTCTATGTGGTAATTTTGATTTGTCGTCATCAGAATCATCGTTCTCGCACGTATCCCAATTGATAAAGGCATTTGTTCCTTCAGCATGCTCATAAACCATTGATGTCGTCTTTTGATCGTTGATGTTCCCTTTCTAATCGTTGAAGTTTCATTTTGTATTGTTGTTGCAATTGAGATGGATATTTCGTATCTCGTGGTCTGTCGTTTTTCTCTTGCCTTTCGAGGAACTAGCATGTTGTGATGCCATTCCTCCAGAACCAAAGATGCGATATTTGCACAGTGTAACTTGCTGTAAAATAAATATCGAAATTTAATTAAAATTATATTAAATTGTAATAAATTTACCTCGAGATACTACTCGTTGTATTTTTCCTGACTTAGAGAAGGTTACGTTCCGTCTTCTCTCGGCAGAATTTTGGATACTCGTTCCGATGCCATGTTCTAAACATCGTAGTGAACACGTTTTGATCTGGGATTTACCCACGAACCGTCAGATTTCTCTGTGTGCATACGTTCGAGCAATTCTGTGTATGACGGTTCAGATCCCTTCTCTTTCGTCTAAAATAAATTTCAAATATATATTTTCAATATTAATCCAATGTCAATTGTATAAATTCCTAAACAAAATTAAAAATCTTACCAAATCTTCATAAACTTCCACGAAAGAAGGAGAACCAACGATATGTGCACCTATCCTGTATCCTTCTCTATCAGAAAGACAAGATTGACTTGCTCGCTCGCTACTTTCCTTAAAACTGAGGTCATCCCAATAAGTGCACATTTGTTCCCATACATCGTCTGTCATCTAAACGGGTTTCCCTTTCTTCTCTCGATCTTTTTCTAAATCATTTACAAGAGCTTTGAGACGAACTCCGGTATCCCGTTCAAATTCTGACTTTACTAGTCTGGTAATCTCGGGGTTTCGATAAAATTTTTGCTGAAATAATGAAATGATTATTTTATTTAAACTATTATTTGAATTTTTTATTAAAATAAATATTATTAAAAACGTACCACAAAAGATTTCAACCAAGATTCCTTAATATCGGGGTAAGACTACATCCAATTATAACATGTACGATCATAATCAGCTTTCATCGTCTTTTTTATATGACAAAAACATTGATTGTAACCAAACCTATAAATCAAAATTAAGATAAATCAACACTTAATTAACTAACTATTTACAAATTTAAATTTGAATTTATTGATACGAACCACTCTGTGCCGTTTTCACAACTCGGGTCTAAACGAGGAAGTTTACGCCTTTCCTCACCCATTGATAAAATTTCTTCCACCGTTGGTTCGTGATGCATTATTGCCTCGACCGGTGATGGCATATGTTGATAATAAGGATATGTCATATATTGTGTCGATCTAGTATTCAAAAATAAATTCAAATTTATAAAATCCAAAAAAAAACATATCAGATTACCGCATGTGTTGTGGAGGAGATGGACCATTAGAACGTTGCTGCGAAGTAAAATGGTTTATCGTGCTACTGCCTCTTCCAACGCGACAAGACATACTAAATTTTAAATCAAAACATTATAATCATGTTAATTTCATGTTTTAATTCACTGCTTCTTTAAAAAATTATACTAAAAATGATTCATATATAATTTAACAAGCTCATATAATTTATATGTGTGGTGTTAACCTAAACTAATCAAATGTTCAACTACACTTAATCAATAAAACTTTAAATAATCAAGTTTTCACTTAATCTATATAATATTTCTTGTAGTCATTCCAGCAAACACTTCAACTACACATTCTGAATCTAACTAAATTTAATCTAAATCTAACTAAATATATAACAAATATTAGGAAATAATGTTTAAATTAACCTGCCAAACCGATGAACGAAAGATAAGGACGGTGACAGACGATGGACAATGATGGATGGATGGGTGGACAGTGACAGACGGAAGAATAGATGACCGGACGGACGGAGAGACGGCTGGACGGACGAACAAAGAGACGGATGGACGAATGATCTGAAAGATGGCTAGATAGACGGATAGATAATTGGCAGACAGACGCCCTGAGACGACTGGATGGACGAACGACCTGAGACGCACTAACGAAATGGACGAATGGTCTGAGACACCAGCGGAAGGGCGGATGACTGCAATTCGACGGGCGACGAGAGAGATTTAGCAATTTTGGGCGAGGGGAAGGAGAAGGAGTCGAACTAATTTATAGAAATTTACAAACGGGTAAGAAAATCCATCTGTTAACCGTTTCAAATCACGGACAGGAATACGTCCCATTTGTAAGCCGTTCGTAAATAGGGAGGTTTCAGGACGAGCGCTCGCTATTATAAATGATACTCAATAGGTCGTCCATAATTACGGATGGCTCTAAGGATATTCCATCTGTAATCCATCCGCAATCTGAACGGACGAACCAAGGATCGGACCGAAGGATGGCAATAGAGGCAGATCGAGGGAGGGGGACCAACCAAGGGACGAACCGAAGGACGAGGATAGATCGAGGGATGGGGACAACCAAGGGACGGGGATGGACTGAGTTAATATGAATAAACTGATTTAAAAATTCAATAAGAAATAGAAACAATTCTTTTATTGTTTTGAACATCCGATAACAAGTTGAAATGAATGATTTTCAGGGTCACATAACTCTTCTATCGATTCTTGTGTTTCTAAATTTGATTCAAATTCTTCATAGTATGTTACCTTTCCAAAGGTCGTAGATATTCACAATGGAGTAATACATACATATGTGCGATGCGTAGATCTCGTTGTGATAGCCATAGATCTTTCGCCTTACCAGCAGTTCGGCCAATTCCGCAAAATATATCTAGAACATCTGGTACTGATTATGAAAATGCCACACCACTATAAAAAATATGTCTGGCATTCTACTTCGCGTTTGAACATGTGGCTCAAAGTAGTAAGAAATGAAGAACAATATCTCCTCATTCACGTATTGTTCCACAATTGAACCCTCTCGACGAGCTTTTCGTTTCGTATTTTCTTCTGATGAAACATAAATCTCTTGAATGGATACTCCAATGAAATTGAACTGGACCTCCTAATACGGCTTCGTGGGATAGATGAACCGTCAGATGCTCCATAACATGGAAGAAAGATGGTGGAAAAATATTCTCCAAGTTACATAGCATAGCAACTATGTTACTTTTCAGTCTACAAACCACATCTACACTCAAATTTGTCGCACATAACTCTCGTAAAAAAATGTAAATACCTGCAAAATAAAGTATTAGTTTATTTAACATTTAATATATTAAAATTATTAATCATTATACTATTAAAAAATCAACAATACCTCCAATTGCTTCGCGTGCATGTTTGTCCATCAATTTAGAAAAACATGTAGGAAGTAGTCTTTGCATGAATACATGACAATCGTGACTTTTCATCCCTGATAACTTTCCTCCATGAATATCAATTCAACTTTCGATATTAAACGCATAACCATCACGAAATATCACGTCTTCCTTCAACCATTTCAACAATTTATATTTCTCATCATTCGACAATCTGAATATCGGAACTGGAGCTTTACCGTCATCACTTATATGTAACTCATTCCGTGAGCAATACTCTTCTAGATCCTTTTGTAATTTAATGCTATCTTTCGTTTTTCGTGTCACATTCAGTATCGTGTTGATGATATTATTGGAAAAACTTTTCTCTATGTGCATGCCATAAAGATTGTGTCAAAGCTTCAGATTTTTCCAATACAGCAGATCCCAAAATATTCTCTTCTTATACCATTTATGAGTAATTCCATAACCACCAATTCTTAGATGATTGTTTCCTCTGCAATATTTACGCTTAGGAATACCCAAAGCAAGAAATGTTTCATCCAAAATCTTTTCGCCGGTCAAAACTGGAGGAGAGATTTCCGCACAATTATATTCCTTTTAAAATTTCCCTTGTTGCGCCATAATGTATCATCAACAGGAAGAAAACGACGATAACAATCAAACTAACTCGTCTTTCATCTATATTTTAAGTGAAAAGCATCTATTTCCCCCATGCAATAAGGACAAGCCGATCGACCATGTGTTGTCCATCCAGATAGCATGCCATAAGCTGGAAAATCAATTATTGCCTAGATAAAAGCATCTTGTAACATAAAATTATATCGCCTCGAAACGTCGTACACTAGAAATAACTTCAATAATTCTTTTAGTTCTTCAATTAGTGGTTAAAGAAATATATTTAAACTTTTTTTTGGATGATTAGGCCCGAGAATCAATATTGTTAAGAACACAAACTCCCTTTTTTATGCACATATCAGGTGGTAAATTGTACAGTGTCATAATAAATGGCCACAACAAATAATTTCTTCTAGACAACCTTAATGGATTAAAACCATCAGTGCAAAGGCCTAAATAAACATCTCGACTCTCAGCTGCATGATTAGGATATACCTTGTTAAAGTGCTTCCATGCCTCATCATCTGAAGGATGACACATCTCTCCTTCACGACTTGAATGCTCATCATGCTATCTCATATCGCTTGCGGTCTTCTCAGATTGATATGATCTTTTTATTCATTTTGTAATTGGTAAATACCACATACAAAAATACAACATCGATTTTCCTTTCCTTGTCAAATAAAACCGATCTTTTCAACAAAATCAACAATATTCAAATCCGGTGCCTCTTTAAAAAAATCATGTAATTGTCTTAGCAAACATGAATCTTTTTATGTGACAATAAACCCAATGATTTCATCATCCTCTTTGTCTTATAATATGACTCTATTACATTCTTATCTTTAGGCAAATAATCTCTTACTATTGCGATATAGAATAAATGCAATTCTGAGAAAGATTATTTTCAGTCTTCAAATTTATCAAACATGCAGGTAAAGAGAATAGTGAAAGACACATTCTACACCATCATAAAGTGGATGCCTAACAATTTTTAATATTTAAAAAATTCAGCTTCTTCATTCGGATCTTCTTCAATATTTTCACTTTCATTTCTTTCACCGAATACATTTTGCATCATTTCCATATAAGTTTTCATTTCTACATCTTGAGAAATCTCAAACACTTCATGATGTACAATACCCCAACTAAAATCTTCCATAACATTACTAGATCATGGTGCAGAATTCTCTCCATGAGATAACCACATGAAATAATTCGGAGTTAAACCTTTTAAATAAAATGAATCCAAACGATTATCTCATTAACAAATTTTTCATTTTTTCATTTGACGTATGGAAAAACCAACTTACCAGTTTCTTTATAAACTTGTTGATTTGTCGCCATCGTCATAAATTGTGTAACGCCTTCAATAAACTTCGTCGATACACCTTAAATTTCAAGATCAATTCTTATGTACATTCATTGTTTAGAAACGAAAATATCCGATCTCGACGATGATACCTGATGTGCAGAAATTCAAGCTAAAATATTTTCTAGACCACTTCACCGCAAGTATACGGTTCGTGTAGTACCAGGGTCAAACTCTAGGGACTAATGCAGCTAATTCTAAGAATGTAACTAAACTAAGATGGTGTGAAATAGATCATGGCCTGGTGTGAATATCTAGAAAACTAAACTAAATGGTGGCAGTGACGGAAGGATACGAAAAACTTGACGATGAGGAACACTACGGGTTTCGGGATACCGGGAATCGTATGGATGTGACAACGAAAGATCATAAACCTATCGAACTATCTTGATAACGGGAAATTCATGCTTTAAGATGAGGAGTGATTCTGCCGAGCCTAAACCTCCTAACTATAAGTACGTGCAATCCTACTTTCCAGCAGCGGTTAACTCGTACTATGGCAGCGTTACGCGCGCAATCCTAATTCCTAAGTCGATTAACCGACCTGTCAGATTCTCATTAATCGAACTTAACCTACAATTCAGCAGTTCCGGATTCATACTTTAACCTTCCAGCAAAATACGCATTCCTATGTTACTGAGCGGGCAACACTAGTATAATCGTTTACGATGTTGATTATAGAACCGAATATCAAGACAAATACGATAGATCTAAGCATTAATGCATAATTTGTACATCCATTACAAAACCGATATCCCTAACCCATAATTGGGAATCTACTCACTAATGGAGTTTACTGACAATGAAGATAACATAATCCTAAACATGATAAAACCTAGGAAACCCGATGCCTTGATCTTCCTTATTGCGTTACCGATGTACGGATTGATGGTTCTCTCCTTCTCCAGCGTCTCCCGAGCCTTTTCTGATGATTTCCAAGCTTTTCCTTGCCCTAGCCATTGCCCCCTCGTGTCTGGATCTAATCCTATTTCTTAATTTGCTCGTTCAAACTCTAAATCAAGGTTGTTGCGAGAAAGGCCGCCCGCTCGGGTACGCGTTTTACCCGGTCGTGCAAAGTCGAGCCCGACCGTGTTCACTCTGCAGCCCGATCGGGTAATGCTTCCCGATCGCGTGGTCTAACAGCTCGAGTCGTGTAAACTCTCAGGGATTTTCTAGACTAATTGCCGCCCGACCGGGTACCATATTGCAACCCGATCGGGTATGTTCACCCGATCATGTTGTCTTCGTGCCCGGGTCGTGTAGTTTGTTGTGATTAACCCCATAGCTTTTGCCCAAGCGGGTAGACCTCAGTGCCCGAGCGGGACCTCTTCATTTTATGCTTTAGCTCTTTTCCGCTCGATGCTCGGGTGTTCCATTGAGTTCCGTGGCTTGGATTTGGCTCCGAGTGAATTGTATCTTCAGAGTGTGTGGTTTGATTTACACTACAAGAAAAACAGGTTTTAGGAACCGAAAAATCAGTTCCCAATCCGTTCCTAAACCAGTTTAGAGACGGATTGGAGACGACCAGTGGTAGTATCCAATCGCGCGACTCTAATTTTTTTCAGTCTCCAATCCGTTACTAATTAGGGACGGAAATTTTAGTCCCCAATCCGTCCCTAATTAGGGACCGGAAAAGTAGTCCCCAATCGGTCCCAGGATTTGGAAACGGCCCGAGCCGTTTCCAATGTTTTTTTAAAATAAAAAAATTAAAATTTTTAAATTTAATCAATTACATTAAAAGATAAATATTAGTATTACATAAATTTAAAAGTTCGATTACATTACATTCCGATTACATATTTTTAAAAGTTCGATTACATTACATTAATCCGATTACATATATATAAACCTAAGCCGTCCGATTACTCCTCGTCGGAATCACTGTTCTGAACTGCATCCCAATCGATGTTAGGCATTTGCGCTTTCATCATGCGCAGAAGCTTATCCATACGCCTATCTGATCGTTCAGCACGCTTTTTTGATAGTTCAGCCTCCTTTAGTGCTTGTTCTACGCGCCTGTCGGATTCTTGGAACCTTTCGTCCATTTGATGTCGGAGCTCGTAATCCACTTTTTCTTTACCTTTGGATGAAGTTGAATGTTTTGAGGACATTGCTCCAAGTCCGAAAATACGACCTTTGTAGGGCGTAACTTGCTGTAAAACAAATACCGAGAATTAATAACATTTCTAAATAATGAAATTAGATCATAGTAGAATGCAATTATTACCTCGAGATACAACTCGTTGTACTCTTCCTGACTAAGAGTAGTTTGCGAGCC
>CM071872.1:29184748-29199866 GCA_036759665.1 Gynandropsis gynandra | reverse complement strand
ATTTCCGGACGGCACTGTTACCCGTCCGGAAATTTTACGCACGGGTCGCGACCCGTAGGGAAATTTCCAGACGGCTCTATTACCCGTCCGGAAATTTTACGCACGGGTCGCGACTTCCTTTACCGTCCGAAATTGCCGACGAATTGCGAACTCTTTTTACCGTCTGCATTTGCGGACGGATTGCGGACGGAACCTTGTTTGCGACGCTCATTTCCGGACGGGGGACTGCGGTCCCTAATCCGTCCCGAATTCTCTTTCCGGACGGATTAGGGACTGAAAATTCAGTCTCTAATTATCAAATTTCTTGTAGTGAATGTGAATTTGTTATCAACTTTCAAATATCAACTTACAAAGGCTATTAAAACAGTTTTTGGTATTGAGGAATAATAAAAGATAAGTTTCATGTTTGATGTGTCAATCAGTCAATGGATATTTGCAAATGTGAATTGGTTATCAGTTTTCAAGTATCAACTTACAAACGCTAATTTCATTTTATATAAATTCGATGCCAGTTTTTTGGTAATATGTGGAATAATAAAAAAATAAGCTTCATGTTTGATGTGTCAATCCCTCAATGGATATTTGCAAATATGAATTTGTTATCAGTTTTTAGGTATCAACTTAGAAACGCTAATTTCATTTTATATAAATTCGACGCCAGTTTTTGGATTTAATGTCAAATGATCTTAATAAATGTGAAAAATTTTCTACCATAATTTTGAGATAAATTTAATCTGTATTCAGCTTTCTAATTGGTCAATATGTTTTACATTTTGATTGATCGATGTATTATATATGTAACCATTTCTTTACTACCAAATTTTATGAAAATTTTCGATTTTTGTTTATCCTTCCACGCACAAAAACTTCATCTTTTAGGTGCAACTTTCACTTTTGAAAGTCTTTACATAATCTTCTTCTGTCCGAAGAAATGATTCATCGAAATACAAAACTAATGCATGCTCGTTATTCTTGTGTTTCATACATGTTTGTCAGTCTTATTTTTCTTATATGCATGATCGTTCGTTTTGTTCTTCTTATAATAAAAATTTGTGGACAAACTTAGCACAGACGTTGTAATGTTATGTATAATATTCGTGTTAGTATTTAGCACACACGTTATATACACATGTATTACCATTAACATTGTACGCACACGTTGTGCTAAAAATACTAGGACAAACCTTGTGTGGTACAACGTTTGTGGTACAACGTTGTACTAGCATGAACATTTACACACATATTGTACCACAAATGTTGTGCCACACACGTTGTACCACTCACGTTATGCCACACACGTTGTACAACACACGGTGTACATCAAACGTTGTGCCACACAATTTGTATTACACACGTTGTGCGCCACATTGTACCATACACATTGTACATCAAATATTATGTCACACACATTATACCACACGTTGTACCATACACATTGTGCCACACAAGTTGCACTACAACGTTGTGCAACACAAGTTGTACCATAACGTTGTACCAAACATGTTGTACCACTACATTGTACCTATAACGTGTGTGGTACAACATCCTGTATACATGTGTGTACACCGTGTGTGGCATAACATTGATTGATGTATTTTTTCTAACATTTCATTGGTAGTATGGATGTTGAAAGAGCTAATGAGTGGTTAGTATTCATGTTGATTATGATATGTTTTATCAGAAGATCCAAAAGTATGAATTGACAAAATTAGTGTCAGAAAATGATGAAGTTTATACAATAGTGTTAAATAAAAATTTGCGAAATGTGAAATATAATGATATTGTTGATCGCATATGTAAGAAGATTGATATGGATAAATCTACAAAGAAGATAAGATTGAACTATGTACCGATGATTCTAGGATCTAAGAGGCTTTCGTACATCTTAGATGATGAATACGCTATTGGAATTTTGTTGGAAGTTGACAAGGATGGATTCAGAAATGTCTTACATGTTAAATCATCGACGAAATCCAAGAAATAGTACGTGTTGAAAATGAACAATGTGTTGGAGTCAGAGCTGAAGTTGAAATGAAGTTGGTGTTGAAGCTAGGCTCGTCGTTGAAGCTAGAAATATAGAAATTGATTAATCTGTAAAAGAAGTTGAAATGCAAAACGTGTTGAAACCGACAACGAAGTGTCCCTTGATGATTTAATGATTATTGGTTCCCCAAGTTTTGATTGAAACGACAGATTAGACATTTACGTGGGTCAAGAATCCATCGTTTACCATGGTAAAACGGATAGGGAATCCATAGCCGAGAAATTTAGAGAATATGCTAAGTCCTATTCGATGACTCAATTTCACGAGTTTTATGACTAATTCAAGACTAATTACCCTCATGTTATTACCTATATCGAAGTTTGTGTTGAGCTAGAAAAATAGGCAAGATATTTTTTTCTAGCCAGGGGTACAACAGTGATACTACGAATGGAGCTGAATTTATTAATTCGACATTTAAACATACAAGAAAATACTCATTGTTACCAAGGTTGGACGTAGAGATGTCAAACTAGGTTGGGTTTAGTGGTTAACCCAACCTAATCCATTTAAATGAAAATGAGTTTTGAACAAATGGATTTAAAATTACATAGGCTTAATGGGTTTTAAACCCATTTATATCCATTTTAATGGGTTATACCCATTTAACCCATTAATCTCGTTTATGAGTTAACCCTTCATACTAAATTTTCACTCTCTCACGGTGGCTGCTTTTCCGTTTAACTCTCTGTCCGGTGGTTGGCTCGCTCCGGTTGTTCGATCCGTCGTCTAGCTCCTTCTCCGGTCGTGGAACCCTTCGGTCTCTTCTTTCACGGTGGCTAGTTATTACATTTAACTCTATGTTTGGTGGTTTTCTCGCTCCGGTGGGTCCTTTATTTCTTCAGCCTTTTGCAGTAACTGATAATATGGAAATGTATCAAGAATAATACATGTTATTTTGCTTGTTCATTGATATTTTGTTTTACAGTGTGATCATCGTTACTAATGAGGAGCGGAGAAAGTATCAATGAGGCATCATCATTATCGAGTGAGTCTATGGAAGCAAATGATCAAGTAAGTACACGAAAACGCCGACGTTCTTCACGTGCATGGGATCATTTTTCAACCATTGGGAATAGAATTACTTGCAATGATTGCAAAAAAAGATTATCCGATAATGTTACTAGAAATGGAACATCTACGCCCCTTCGTCATTTGTTGGTATGCAAAGGAACGCCTGCCAAATTTTCTGAATTGACAGAGATGTTTGCTCGTGAAGGAATGGTAATAGCTAAAAAGATTGACCAATTGATGATTCACAAGTTTTTAGCTATGACTGTCATAGAGCACGATCTTCCATTTTTCTTTGTGGAGTATAAGAGAATTAGACAACTGCTTAAGTATATGAATCCAGATTTCAAATTGATTTCTATAAACACTCTCGTAGCTGATGTACTTAGATTACATCAAAGTATGAAAAAGCAGCTAAAAGCTGAGATAGCTAATGTTTCTAGTAGGATTTGTTTAACTGCCGATGTGTGGAGATCCATAGCTGTGGAAGGTTATATTTGTGTGACTGCACATTATGTTGATGATTCTTAGGCATGAAACAGTAAGATACTATCGTTTAGTGCTTTGCCTCCCCCACATTCTAGAATTGAGTTGGCCAATAAGATTTTTGAGATTTTAAAAGATTGGGGGATAGAGAAAAAAGTATTTTCTCTCACACTTGATAATGCATCGGCTAATGATAGCATGAAAAATATATTAAGGGATCGACTTTGTTTACAAAATGGTTTGTTATGCAATGGTGAGTTTTTTCACGTGAGATGTTGTGCACATATTCTAAATTTGATTGTGCAAGAAGGGCTTAAAGTCGTCGATTCTGCTTTACATAAGATTAGAGAAAGTATAAAATATGTGAAATGGTCGGAAGGAAGGATAAAAATGATTGAGGAATGTTATCAGCAAGTTGATATTCAAAGTGAAATAGGTCTGCGATTGGATGTCTCTACCAGATGGAATTCTACTTATTTGATGCTCAAAGTTGCTATTGAACATGAACATGCATTTAAAAAATGCAGTTGCTTGATAGAAATTATAAACATTGTCCATCAATCGAAGAGTGCGACAGAGGAAGAAAGATTTGTGAATTTTTGGAACCGTTCTATGAGATTACAATCTTATTTTCTGGTTCTAAATATCCGAATTCCAACTTGTATTTCTTTCAAGTTTGGAGAATAGAATGTCTGCTGAAATGTTATAGGAAGAATAGTGGAGATGAGATGATAAAAGTTATGGCCAACAACATGAAGGACAAATTTGATAAATATTGGGAAGAATACAGTATGACTCTTTCATTAGGAGCGGTTTTAGATCCAAGGATGAAGTTGAAATTATTGGAATTTGCTTACAATGAAATTGATCCAACCACTTCCAGAGAAAAATCGATCTTTTGAAGAAAAAGTTGGTGCTTCTTTTCGATCAATATAAAAGTAAATCAATGGCTCCAAGTTCTTCACGAGGTCCTACAAGTCCAAGTTGGTGTGTCTCCAAAGGAAAAGGAACAAACTTGACGACTTTAAATGTAAGTTTTATCTTTATTTTGAATTTGTTTTTTTTGTTGTAATTATATAATTTGATTAAAATGTTTTAAATATAGGCTTCCAAAGCGTATGAGAAAAGTAAAGCTATACAAGAGGGGTGAAATGCTTTGCAAATATATTTGGAGGACAAAAGGTTAGAAATGAACGAATTTAATGATATCGATGTTTACAGTTTTGGGAAAGCCATAAAAATCGCTATGGAGACTTAGCTCGGATGACTTACGATATACTTAGCATTCCAATCACAACTATGGCGTCAGAATCATCATTTCGCATCGGTTCTCGTTTATTAGAAAAGTATAGAAGCCACATTCGTTCTTCTATAGTCGAGGCATTGATTTGTACGCGAAATTGGTTGATTGGATATGAACTTTCCGAAAACGGTAAGACCTATATTAGTATTTTTATTTTAATTAAAATATATTCTATTTTTAATATATTTATAAATGATAAGTGATGATAGTTGTGACGATAGTTGTGACGATGAAGTTGATGTTGTCGATGATGGTGATGTTGAAGTCAAGGACGACGAGAAAAATGACGAAGATTTGATGATTATATCGGACATTTTTTTATTAGAATTTGTTAAAAATTTTATTTTCAAGAATTATCGTTTTAGCTATTTATATATTCAGATGAAAAATTGACGATTATATCATATGTTTTTAATATATATCAAGAAATTTATTTTATAAATTTTATTTTCATTTTAGCTATTTATTTTTATTAATTATTATTTTGAATACTGAAACATTAATTATAATATCTAATGTATATATATATTTATAATGTTAAATGATAAAAATATATATACAAAATATTATTTATATAAATAAACTTGTTTAACCCGTTTAACCCATTTAACCCGACCCATATAACCCGTTATTAAATGGGTCCGATTAAACCCAACACAATTATACTATAGAACCCACTTAAGTTTAATGGGTTGGGCACGACCCAACCCAACCCAATGACATCTCTAGTTGGACGCTATAATGTTAAAGGTAGCTGAACGGTCTATAAGCCTAGAAAACATTCTATCGGTGGATCAAATTTATAGAATTTGACAACTTCATTCATGGAATCGACAAGATTGCAGGTGCATGAAACTAAACTCTCGCATTCAATATCATTAGTCGTGATGGAAAAAATTATTCGGTGGATTTGAGAAGTCAAACGTGTACTTGTAGAGCCTTAAATATTGATAAATATCCATGTGTCCATGCTCTTTCCCCTGCCAAAGGATGTTATGATGATATACAAATATACGATTTATATTCAAAATTATATTTAAAAGAACAATGGGCATTGACATATGAAAAGACAATTAATGTTGTTCCCGATCAATCTTGGATGAGATACGAGAAATGATGGTATTTCCTCCAGAAAAAAGAATCAGATGTGGGAAAAAGATTCAATTAACTCAGATACCATCTACACACATCAACGAAAAATATGTAGAAGAGGTCGCCGATGATTGAACGTGGAAGAAAATTTAAGCATTGTTGTTGTATAAGTATTATTAACATCTAAGTATTGTATTTGTATAAGTGTTGTTAATGTTTAAATATTGTTGTTATATAAATATTGTTAGTGTCTAAATAGTGTATTGTATAAATATTGTTAATGTTCAACTATTGTTATTGTATAATTATTGTTAATGTTTAAATACTATTGTGTACAACGTTTATACTAAATATAAACATGTTGTACAAACACGTTGTGTATAACATCCGTGCTACGTAATAGCATAATCGTTGTACAAGCATGTTATATAAACACATTATATAAGCAAGTTGTACGACGTTTCTGCTAAATACTAATACGAATTTTGTTATAACGTTGGTGCAAAGTATTTCGTTGGTGCAAAGTATTTGGAAGGTTAAAAAATTAGTGGCCAAAGACAACTGTAGATTAAGACATTGAAAAGATAACATAAGAGTGAGAAATTTGTCCTTTAGATTTGCTTATATATATAAGACAAACGTAACACTGACTCTTTCTCCCCAGAGATTTTGTCGTTTGGGATTCTACTTCTGTCACATAGTTACATAAATTAATATCTATGTCCATAACTTTCTAAATTTTTTTCTTTTTCGAAATAAAAAAACTGAGTGAAGATGATTACTGACCAATTTTTTCTATTGTTCAATATATTGAAGGAATATTGTCATGCGGAAATCTCCTCCTCCAGTTTTGACCGGCGAAGAGATATTGTATGAATGATTTCTCGCTTTGGGTATTCCTAGGAGTATAGATTGCGGAGGAAACAATCATCCGAGAATTGATGGTGATGGAATTACCCATAATTGGTACAAGAAGAGCATATTTTGGGATCTTTCGTATTGGAAAAATCTGAAGCTTCACCACAATCTTGATGTCATGCACATAGAGAAAATTTTTTTCGATAATATCATCAATACATTAATGAATATCACAGGAAAAACGAAGGATAACATTAAATCACGGAAGGATCTCGCAGAGTATTGCTCACGGAAGGAGTTACATATAAGTGGAGATGGTAAAGCTCCAGTTCCGATATTCAGATTGTCCAATGAGGAAAAATATAAATTGTTGAATTGGTTGAAGGAAGACGTGAAATTTCCTGATGGTCGGGCTTTGCGACGATTTTCGGACTAACAATATTGTCCGAAATTACGGACGGTTTGCGAATTACGTATACCGTTTGTATTTGCGGACGGATTGCGGACGGAAATTGGTTGGTGACGCTAATTTGCGGATGGCGCGTAGCAGTCCCTAATCGGTCTCGAATCTCATTTTCGGACGGATTATGGACTGATTCGTCAGTCCCTAATCAGTGAATTTCTTGTAGTGGTTTGCGGAAGCGTATGTATCCATAGCGCATATATGGATATGATCTTCCAAATCAACACAACATCATAAGAGCGCTTTAGTTTTTGTCTCTAGATTCTGTAGATGATGGAATGTTTGAAAAAATATGGTATGTGCGACTCGATGACCATAACCACTGTTTATAGAGATAACTCTAAGATTATAGTTTTTTATATTTCTGTTTCAGCCCATCAATAAAACAAAAATTTATTTTTAGATTTCTAGACATCAAAGCCCAACATCTTAATTGATGCATTAAAACCTATTACTTAAACCTTATTTGATCACTTTTAGTCGGGTTTTATTTTAAAAATAGTCTATAATACATTATTATTAACAAATAAACCCATAACTGGACTTGGGTCCAACATCTTCGTCTTTTCACCCCTAATAGGTGCGGTTGGTATTTTGAGCTCCTCATTCATCTTCTCCGTGCTTGAATCATGTGTATCTTGATGGTTGGTTTTGGTGTCCTCATCACCACATTTAACAGGTTTTTTCAACAATTTTTTTTGTAACAGATTTGTGTAAGATTTATAGAGATCACCAAAGATATTAGACGCACACAAGGCAAACACAAATATATATATATATATATATATATAACAGACACATAAATTGTGGAATTGTTTTTCCTCTGTTTTGTGTTCTTACTATAAATATGACAATTTTTCAAGAGAAGGATGAGTTTAAAAATGCCATTTTTCTGTTATAATTGAAAATTTTCAATGAATATCAATGCTTTTTCCACTTTTGTTGATAATGCATTGAATATCTTCATCTGTTGTAGTTTTCAACGACAGTTCAATGGGTAAAATTTGTTGAAAAGTTTTAATGTTAATCATTGATCATTCAATTAAAATTTTGTAATGGATGACAATATTTGCAACGAAATCACCTTCGAAATCCATTACAAAATTTTAACAGCCAATCAGTTATATCCTTTTACATATTTGAGAAAATTATCAATGGTATATATGTTGACTGCTATTGGAATTCACGAAAATTGATAAAAGAGCGAAAAATTTCATTGGAATATAAAATTAAATTATTTAATATCTACCTATGAATAAATTTTGTAATTATAAGCACAGTGAGTTAATATGTAGACATTTTGATGGCTTAAATATGTTGCATCCGCTTTGTCCCTAACATCGATAAAGTCGTGTAAACCTCCCTCTTAGTCGCTTTGAGGAGACTTTTTATTAACACGTTTCTCGGTTTAAACTCCAACAATGTGAGTTATCACCTCATACTTTGCATATATAATTGAAATTAAATATATTAATATTAAACAATCTTTAAATATCTAAATAAAATTAAACTACTAAATTAAATTTAATCTAATGTTAACTCACCAAATGTTTCGATAACTTTGAGACACATTGAAGAGTAAATCCAAACCACCAATGGTGACTAAAAGCATGACATCAATCAAAATAATGATTCATGAGATGATATCACGGATACTGATCCGACCGACTGTGAAGAAAAAAATTAAGATGTAATAGAATTAGAAAATAATATTGTATCTAATGAGTTTCAGATTAATCAAGAAGAAGAGGGAGTCGTGGTATCTGCCAATGAGCCATCAACAACTAATGGTCCTCAACGGAGTACTCAATTATAGCCTTTTCCTCGTATCCATTTATATTAAATCAATTATTGTTTATCCTATTATTTTTTACGAAATTCATAACCTCACTAATGATCTTCAAAAGTTTTGAAGTAAGAATGACATTGTTTAGAAACCTATAATCTATGAAGAAGCTCGCTCCATACCCAAATGACAACAAGCGGTCGATGAAGTGGTTGAAACCCTCTAAAACAATAAGACGTGGGATTTAGTCAAATTCTTAAAGGAAAGAAGATCGTTGGATGTAAGTGGATATACAATAACACATTTCACAGCAACCGTAACATTCAACAACACAAAACTAGACTAGTTGGTGAAAAATCAACCTATGATACTAACCTTAATTGGAACATGTGGTAGCTAGATATTAATGACACCTGACTAGAAGGAGTCCTTGAAGAAAAGATCTACATGAAACAATCCTCACGATATAAAACGTAAAAAACCAATATTTGCAGATATAAAGAAGTCTGTTTACGATTTGAAATAATCTCTATGTGTCTGGTATTAAACTCTCCATAGTTCTCTCTTAAAATATAGATATAGTTGATGCAAAACAAACCAATCCATGTTTTTCATTCAAGGGGAACTAGAAATCATTGTTGTTCTGGTCTATTTAGATGATATTATAAATATAGGGAACACCAATAAGGGAATTGAAAAAACTGAAAACATTCCTTCAAAATAATTTGATATTAAGACTTAGAAGAACTTGAATATTTCTTGCAAATTGAAGTTACATATACTAACAATGAGTTTTTTCTTTCTTAAAGGAAATATTTCCTTGATCTGTTAGGTGATACATGAAAATTTGGAGCAAAAAACTTTCTAAAACGATCCCCACCCCATAAATGAGAAGTTCAAAGATCACTATGAGGGGAACCACGTCAAGAGGTGGAAATAACGGGGAACTTTAAGTACATTGATTTACTTAATGATCACACAACTTGATATATGTCAATCAGGTGAGCACATTCATGCATGTGTCGACAAAGCATGGATAGAATATGGTGGAACAAATCCTGAAATACATCAAAATTTCTTTTAGCAAATGAATACATATGAAGTGCAACAAAAACCTTGAAGTTGTGAATGCTGCGGCATAGACTAGAAAGGATATGGAGATGACAAAAAATCCACCACAAGTTTTTAATATTTGTCGTAGGAAATGTAGTTAAATGCAGAAGAAAAAAGTAGAGTGTAATGGTAAGATCATGCACCAAGGTGGAACACATAACTATGTCCAATACAACACGCGAGTTAGTCTTGATTAGAGTAATACTTGAATAGTTGGAATGAAGACTACCACCATTAAAATCACAACCAATTTCGTATTCTACAAATAATCTAAACACATCGAAATGGACTACCATTTCACTTGAGGCAAGATCCAAGAATGAAGATCACCCTAACATATACCCTGTGCTCAACTTAACTTGTCGACATCTTCGTCAAAGCCACAAGCAACCTAGTCTACTTCATCCTACATCAATGAATCAAATCTTCACTAACCTCAGTCAAACACATGAATGGTGAATGTGAATTTTTTCCTTCACCAAGGTTTTATCTCAAAGATCTATATTTGGTAAGTTTTTAATGAGGCATCACCGTATGAATTTAAGATCATTTTGAGCTTGAGGAAGAATGTTAAAATCTCTCTCACCCAGACGGTTCAAGACATTGTCTTTCATTAAGAGGTTCAAGAAACTCTCCCACATAAATAGTGTTTAAGAATGTCATGCGCTGCCTATTAACAAAGGAAATACAATGTTTTCTTTTTTAGTATAGAAGATTGTATATTTGTCAATATATAGTTTTCCCCTCGTGTATTTGTTTCATGTTATTGTGTTTATTTCTGTAATTAGTTTCTATTTGTAAAACTGAAAACTCTCCCATTATGTAAAGGCCAATCTGGCAAATCCAATGCATTGCAATACACACGTACAAACTATTTTTGTTCCATTCTTTCAACAATTATTCGTTGATTCTTCTCATATTATTCAAGAAAATCCAAGTTATGCCATAATGTAAGTAATGTTTTAACAAGTTATATCCAAAATATTATGTTTGTACAAATTGTTACTCATCTTGGCCTTGAGATTTTCATTGGCCAATACCTCCTTTACATTCAACCAATTCTTGTAAATCTGCAGTTGTGTTTAGGTGTTAATACAAGATACATGTCCTTGTTTACATAAATGACGCCTCATTCTTTCTTAGCAAATTCTTCCAAAAACATTTCTTGTTTTTTATGAATGGATGTCCACGATGAAGAAATCTGCTATGACAATCAAACCTATATGATTTCTTATGATGTACAAGATGTATTAAGGGATACAATTCCTTTAATCGTTACGGATATATAGTCTGAGGATATTCTCCGAGATACTTAGGATATTCTCCGATCTCTCATCGAATACTCTAATGATATTCTTCGAGATACTTTCAATATTTTTCGATTATATTTCTTTTTCAATGTGATATTGTGTATATATTTAAGAAAATTTTTCATGACTAATAAAATTATCCAGATTCATTCCACATATTTTTTTTCAATCAAATATAGTCTCAAATGTTTTCTTAGTATCAAATCGAAAACTGATCCCCATTTAGGTCGCTGATCCCGTGCCTGGATATATAGATGCGACATGATTCACAACTGAATATATAATCGACATATATAACGGTTGAGTGTATAGCCATTACTTATTAATTTCGAAATGCATGAGAGTTATGATGAAACTTATCTCTCATTTCTCCTTGTACTTGGCTATGTTAGCCACAAAATCCAGCTACAACAGATGGAGACAAAAATTCACCTATGAATCTGAGTCGTCGTAAACTGCTGTGTTATTGAAGTTTACTTTCTAAGTTGGGCGTCCAGATTTTTACGCTCTAACTTGAGGGATGATATTAAGGGATACAGTCCATGTAATTGTTACAGGTATATTTTCTGAGATATTATAGGGTATTCTCCGAGATACTCAAAATATTCTCTGAGATCTTATTGAATACTCTGTTGATATTCTTCGATACACTCTTGATATTCTTCGATTAAATTTCCTTTTTCTATGTGATAATGTGTATATATATAAGAAAAATTTTGTGATTGATAAAATAATATAGATTCATTTCCACACTGTCTTATCAATCAAATGTAGTCGCACAAGTGGTCAAGATGAAACAAATTGGTATCTTCCATAGAAAATGGCCATACCTTCCATGTGTGTTTCATTCACACAACATCCCCTACGTTAATAAGTCACTAATTGTCCACAATAAACCTACATTTAGTGTAAAATTATAATTCGTATTTACATTGTATACAACAACTTGAGGTTTCAAAAATATATTAACTCATGAATCAATGACTGACGGAAGATTTCAAAGTTGTTCTTCATAATTTTTGGTTCGCGAATCAACAATGTTAGAAACAATAACTTCCTTTTTCTAGTACATCTCTAAAGGCAAGTTATAGAGAGAAACAAAATTACAAGGCACAACGAATATGGATTTCTCGATTTTTCATATGGATTTAAAACATTCATGCACATGAAGAGGTAAATATTCTTTGAGTTATAAGATAAAAAAATTGGTTAAATTCCTAGTAAACCTTACGATTACATGTATATTTCATTTTCCCTTAAGGTGTTAAGTGTTCTACATGTCATTTCATAAATCTATCAATATTCTTGATAGTTATATATCTAGTTTATTTTCATGATTGTTGCCTTCACCATAGACCTTCTTTGTTGGTACCATTTTCAATCATTATAATTTTTGGTCCACTCATTTTGTGATATATGTGAAAATAATTTAATAGCATTTGATTTTCTAATTCACTCAATTTGATATGTGCCATAATATACTTCTTAAGGATTTGTAAGTTATATGGTCCAACAAATTTATTGTCTAATTTTACATCCTTCATTGCAAATTTTGTCTCATCTTTCATAAGTAAATATCCTAATTTATCAAAATCTGTTTACTCAACGAAACTCATGGGTATTTATTTGTGAAAACTCTTTTTCTCCAAACATTTTGGTCTATCGAGACCAGAATGCTTAATGTGTTGTTTCTATCGATTTAAATCCTTCATGTCGATTTATTTGTGCGATAATTATGTTTGGATGAATTTATTAATAGTATATATCACTTCATTAATCTTGACGTTAATGTAAATATGAAATTATTAATTTTTCGGTAATGAAGATGAAATGAACATATTTCTAAAGTATATGAAAATATTGTTTACCTACTATAGTTTTAGAGACAAATATATTTGCATTGAGATCTAACAAAAGATAATCTAATTTCATCCTAAATTCATGATATTCAATGTTTGGCCTATCGTTTACAATTCATTTGCCTCACTTTTCTAGATGATTGGAGATATCTTTCTACTTTGGATTTTTCATTGTTTTTGCAAAAAAGTTTGGATTACCATACCATTTATACATAGCCACTGTGTCATGATAATTTTGAATCATATATATTGGTCAGTCAGTAAATGAGTCTAGCAATATTATTGTATTTTCGATAACTTTAGCACTCCTATCAACCTATCCTACATCTTTAAAAACATCATCTAAATCTCGAATCATAACTTCTTTGATAGTTTCATGTTATTTCTTGTTCAATAGCAATATATGCATAATTATAATGTTGGAATTGATATGTGCTTTAATAGTAGTATTACCTTCTTATAATTTTGTATGCATTTGCTACACATAGAACTCCTTCATTGTCACAAATGATCTGTTTATTTTAGTATGCAAATCTATGTATCGTCTTTTCAAAAGAAACCCATATTGTCTATAAGGGCTTAACAACATATATCACAAAATTATGAAAAATGGATGAAAATCACTGATTCTATACATTTGATATGAAAATTTTGGTTATAAGATAACATTTCTTTATCTTGTATATGTCTCTGACAATTCAACCATCGATTTCTTTGAATGGTTTCAATTATTATTGCCTTTTTTTTTGCTCTAAAAAAATTTCCATATTCATATCGGCCATGCACCTATTAGAAAATTGTTTTTCAGGTTATTATGATTATCACCAATTTATATTAGATGGGAACAAATTTTTAATGCAAATCATCTGTTCTAGAAGTGGACCTCACATCATCATCGTCATTAAAGTTTTGGTTTGTTATAGATATTTATTCTCATTAGGGTTGTGAGAATTAGGCATAAATGCTAATTTTCGTGTCAAAAATACTATTTATATACCATTTCAAATTGTTTCAAACTAATCTCATTATTATTTATAGAAGTTTTAGTAGATATTGTATTTTTCATTTGTAAATAAATTAATTCAACCTCTAGTTTGTATTTTTTACTCGAAAAATTATTGTTAGAATTTTAGAGTATTTTTTCAATTTTATTTATTCTCAAAAGATTTCATTCCTTCATTTATAGTGTTTGTGCTTTATTCCATATCATGTTTTCTTTGAAATTATTGGGAAAATAATCGTCCGACATTTGTGTTGCAAATGTACAATTATTAGAACTTCATTCCAAATATTTGGAAAAAGGCTAAGAAAGTCTTGAACTGCTACTCTCTGTTCTCTGAAAAGTCTTTAAATCTGTATCGTTTATAAAAGAGAAAGATCTAGTTTTTACGGTCTAGAAATGCTCAACTTTCAAAACTTTCCAAAATAGACCATGATGTCACATCATAAACAGTAAACATTGACACTAAAGTGACATGAGGGGCTATTGAGCGAAATCTTAGGGATGCAATTTTTAGCCCTGCCCGAAACCTAGCCCGAAACCCGACCCGAAAATTACGTGTTTGGGAAGAAAATTATAGGCCCGTTAACAATTGGACCGAACTTGAGCTTGAAAAAAATTGGCCTGCAAAATTCGAGCTGGGCCAGGTCGGGCTTACCCCGCGGGCTGCCTGAGCCGAAATTGGCCAAAAATGCAAACCCTAGCTGAGCTCTCTCTCCATCTCGGCCGAATCGCTCGACCTCTCTCTCCCTCTCGGCCGAATTGCTCGACCTCTCTCTTCATTCAGCACGACGCT
>CM071872.1:29149038-29184650 GCA_036759665.1 Gynandropsis gynandra | reverse complement strand
CTCGACCTCTCTCTCTCAGCACTACTGCCCTCCTCCTCCTACCCCCTTAGTGCTCGCGCCCATCGTCCTCCTCCCCCGCCTCAGTTCTTGCGCCCGTCGTCCTCTTCCCTCGCCGTTGTTCTCGCGCTCGTCTTCTCCTCCCTCGCCTCAGTTCTCATGTCCGTTGTCCTCCTCCCTCGCCACCGTTCTCGCACCCGTCGTCCTCCTCCCTCGCCGCCGTTCTCGAGGTCTTCCTGTAGTTTTCCTGTGTGTTCATGATCTTGTAGTTTTCCTGTGTGTTCATGATCCATTTTCCTATAGGTTTTTTTTGTGCGTTCTTGATCCTGTAGTTTTTTTTTCTGTGTGTTCATGATCTTGTAGTTTTCCTGTAGTTTTCCTGTGTTTTCATGATCCATTTTCCTATAGTTTTGCTTAGCTTTTTGTTTCTTTAAACTACAATTGTGGATCTGAGATATATCTGTGTACTCATGATCCATTTTCCAGTAGTTTTGCTTAGCTTTTTGTTTCTTTAATATACAATTATGGATCTGAGATATATCTGTGTGTTCATGATCCATATTTTTGTAGTTTTGCTTAGCTTTTTGTTTCATTAAAATACGTTTTTGGATCTGAGATTGTATCAAAACTGTGTTTGCTCTATGTGGATTGTAATTTGATGTACATTTTCCTTGCTAAAATTTGTTTGTAAAAATATAATGGATTCTGCTGATGAACTTGAGTATGAAATGCAAGAGGAGGAATTTTCTGGTGGTTTATCGGCACCTAAAGATGATTGGCAATCGTCACAACCGAAAGGTAAAAAACGAAAATCATCTATTGTTTGGCAGCATATGACCCGAATGAATAAAATTTCGGCAAGTTGCAACTATTGTGGGAAAGTGTTAACTGCTGGTAGTACTCAAAGAACATCACATTTGAATCGTCATGTTAGAGATTATAAATCTAGGCCGAAGTCAAAGTCTGGTAATGTGCGAGATATGATTATTGATCATGAGATGAAATTGAGGACACAGAAGGTTGATCATGCAGTTTGGAGGGAAAAGGTTGCTATGATGATAATTGCACATGAGTTGCCTTTTGCAATTGTCGAGTATAGGTTCTTTAGACATATGTTTCTTGCTCTATGCCCTGATGTGAAAATGATATGTAGAAACACGACGACAACAGATGTTATTAAGTTGTATGAGAATGAGAAAGATAAGCTGAAGGTTGCTTTGAGCAAAGTTCGTAGTAGAATATGCATCACTACTGATCTTTGGACTGCTATTAGTCATGAAGGGTATATGTGTGTGACGGGGCATTATGTTGATGAGAAATGGAAATTGAATAGTAAGATTTTATCGTTTACTACATTGCCTCCTCCACATTCGGGAATGGAAATTGCGAAGAAGATAATTAGTTGCTTGAAGGAATGAAACATTGATAAGAAGATTTTTTCCATCACCGTTGACAATGCTTCATCTAATGATGTCATGGTGGAATTTGTGAGGCATCAATTTAAGCATCAAAGGTTGTTGCTTGTAGATGGAGATAATTTCCAAATAAGATGTAGTGCACATATTCTTAACCTTATTGTGCAGCGGGGACTAAAAGTCATGGATGATTCTTTGATGAAGATAAGAGAGAGTGTGAAATATGTCATCCGAGGCGAGGACAAAATTATTTCGGCAATGTGCAGAACAAGTTGGTATTACAAATTGAGCTTTTTTGTCTATGGATGTAAGCACTCGGTGGAATTTGACTCACATAATGCTCGTAAATGCCCTTAAGTATCAATATGCTTTTAAAAGTATTGCGATGGTTAATGGGAGCTATAAGCATTGTCCTACAGAAGAAGAATGGGCTAGGGGAGAAAAGATTTGAGACTTTTTGAAGCATTGTTATAACATTCTTGATGAGACGACAAGCCAAAAAAAGTCGATGATGTGAAAAGGGTGATGTTAGCGCTCTTGGAAGACTACAAGAGAAAATTTGGGAAAAAGACTTCTAAAAGTTCAACAGCATGGGAAAAGAGCGGCGTCCAAGATAATGGACAAAGTTCATCATTTTTTGAAGTAAGTTTATAACTTACTAAGTTGTATCTTATTTTTTATGACTATCTTGATTGATTCTTTTTCATTATTGACTTCTTTAGGATGCATATATTTGTGATGGTGATGAGTCTTCGGATGATGGATCGATATCGGGTTTTGAGAGATACTTGTGTGATCCTAAGATCCGCATGCAAGATCACACCGATATGGATGTGTTGCAGTTCTGGAAGTCTAACACTAAGACATATGGTACTAAATTAGCGCTTATGGCTTCTGATATCCTAAATATTCCGATCACTACAGTTGCTTCAGGGTCTTCTTTCAGCGTCGGCTCATGTGTGCTCAACAAATACAGAAGCCATCTCTTACCATCAAAATTCAAGCCTTAATTTGTGCTCATTCTTGGTTACTTGGTTACGATGAAGAAGGTTAAGTTTATACATTTCAATTCAAATTATCGAGATTATACGATTGTTTATGTTGTTGATTTGGTTTCTTTGATTGACTAATGTGTAGATTCGATATTTAGCGGCTCCGATGGATTTCTCGCCACGATCCCATAGTGTGAAGCCTTATTATTTCTCTCTCATAAACAAGATAACCTCAAAAGTCAAAACTCATGTGTATTATTTACTCTTTTAGATCGAAACGTATGTAACAATGAAGACTAAAATTGTAGTTTAATGCTAAGGGTATTAATCATGTTTTCTTGTTCTGTAGTAATCCCCGAGAGAAGTTCAAATGGTGTAACTGGGAGAGCAAAAGATTCAAATCAAATTTATTTGTATTTTTGTTTCATCATTTATGGACTTGTATGGAATATTTTTTAATCTTTGTTGATGTTTGTTTAGACGATTTGACTTCTACTGATTTGTTTAGCGTTTCGGACTTCGTCGACGTGAAATTTGGATTAGTATGGATTAATTTAGCATTTTACTTGTTTAAAATTTATAGTTTTTTTATCTCTTTAGACCCGAGGCTCGGCCCGAACCCATCCAAAACATGTTGGGCCGGGTTTCGGGCTGTATATTCTAGGCCCGATCGTACTCGGACCGGTCTGGCCCGGCCGCAAAAAATTAGGGTTTTTTTCGGGCTCGGACCGGACTCGGACCGGCTCGGCCCGTATCGCATCCCTACGAAATTTGAAAATTTAAAATTTTATGGAAAATAAAATTTAGATCTATATTTTATCTGCATGATACAATGTTAATATAATTAATGAAAGTAATTTATAATAACGTAATTTCCCTAATATAGTCGTAATAATTAATATCAACCCTTTAGGTTAAACATTAATACGTTTTATGCATCAATTTTAAAATAATGATCCATGATGAGTACATATTTAAAACCATTAATATTCAATCATAATAAATATCGAGATAGGGGTGGACAATCGGAATTCCACGGGTTTCGATCTTAAACGAAACATTCTCCAAATATATTTACAAATCTATGATAAAAAAACTTCAAATCCGTTCATATTCAAGTATCAGGACACACCAAAACTAGAGAAAGATATCATATATGGTGACACCTGATCATCTCGTTTTCATACGTATTTCTTGCACGATTTAAGGGATGTTTATGATATATGTGTTGTTTTACGTATGATTCCGTATCCGTTTTACTTGTTTTCGTGTTTTCATGTTCTTATAGGATTTTACGCGTATTCGGTTCATTTCGGAGCTAAAGGACATGCACGAGGCTAAGGACCAACTTCGAGGATCATCACGGGACAAACGGGACGAGATTTAGCAAGAGGAGCCACCACCCGATCGGGCACAACTCACACCCGACCGGGCAAAGGCTACGGCAAATTTTGGTGCGCATTCACGCACGAGTCGGGCAAGGAAATACCCGAGCAAATGCCTCAATCCCGACCGGGTGCACCTCATGCCCGATCGGGCACCCCATGCAGATCGCGATCCGCACGACCAGACCTAGCCGTACCCGAGCGGGTACATTGAGCGCCCGAGCGGGTCGCGACCCGAGCAGCAAGTTAAGTTAAGTTAACTTAACTTAAAATAAAAGGAAGTTCATGGGGAGATTAAGGAATCATTTAGACCGACTTAAAGGACATAAAAGGAGGCCAGAGGATGACATTGGAGACACTTTGATTCAGTTCGTGATTGAGGAGATTCTTGCGAGGAGGCAAGCAAGGAGCATTGGAGATCAAGCCCCGATACTTCGGTTTCGTTTGGTTTTCATGTTCCTTAGACTTTCTATTTCGTTTATGTTTGTTTACAGACGTATGAGCGAGTACTTTGTTTGTTCTAAGAGAAGGGATTAGCCCTTAGCTATCCCGAAATCACTTTTGATCTATTTTGAATGAATCTTCCCGTTTTCGTTTATCTATTCTTTATCTGAGTGCTTGAATTTACTTGTGTTTGCGATGGCCACGTAGATGCATGTGTTAGGGGTTAGGAGAAGGACCGAAAGGAGAATTCTAGTCCTAGAAGATCAGGTTTAGAACAACCGAGGTTAGGCCACAAAATTAAGGTAGCAACGGTTGAGGGTAAAACGGATGAATCATAGTTCTTATGGGTTTAGTTCAATGTGTCAGCCACGAAAGTAGGGCACAACTTGACTAGATCACGTGTCTATGCCTCGAGAGAGGGTAGATATCATATTAGGGTCGTCTGCCTTAGATAACTTAACTGGGATTGCATGATAGATAGATTGATTGTTGGTTTCGGTAGTCTTGTGGTGAAACAACATTCCTAGAACGTTTGTCTTATTGTTAAGAACCAATTCGTTTATTTACTTTCAGTATTTCATTCTTCAACTATATTCGTTCGTTAGAAAGTTTGATTTATAGTTCGAGTTTAGATTGTGTTGCGTAGTCTCTGTGGGATCGACACCTAAAATACTATACACGTGTCGTGCACTTGCGGGTAGTTTAGGTTATTTTATTTAACTTTGAGAACGCATCAAGTTTTTGGTGCCGTTGCCGGGGACTATTGTCAACGCGTCTTAGATTCGAGCCTAGAGTCTTCCTTGTTTTGTTTTTATTTTTGCTTTTGTTTACTTTCGATTCTTTCTACCTGATTCCATTCGTTCGTTCTTTGTCGGTTTATGACCAGGTCTCAAGGCACTTCTAGTCTACTCTGAATCGACCTAGAGATCGAGCGAACTTGCAGATTACTGAGAAAGGGTAAGGAAGAAGATAACACAGAGCCGTCAGAACAACGAGATATGGATAATCAGAACGGCCGCGAACATGCTCAGTTGCCTCTCGGTAATTTGGGGCAAATGCAGCAACAGCCACTCGCGCCTCAGCCGCGAGAACCTTCGGCTCCTCTACCACGTCGTCTAAGGGATTACGTGGTGCTGAACATGAACAACGTGCAAACAGCCATAAGGATGCCTGCTGTTGCGAGAGAGCTGTTTGAGGTTAAGCCAGCGACGATCTACATGCTTTATCAGAAGCAATTCATGGGTGGAAACCATGAGGATCCCCATCAGCACCTCAGAGATTTCCTAGAGCTTTCACGTACGTTCAAAATACACGGAGTCTCAGAGGATGCGATCTTGTTGCGTCTCTTCCCCTTCTCTATTGGGGGACGAGCAAAAACTTGGCTGCAATCGCTCCCCGACGGATCTATCCCCACTTGGGATCAGCTCTACACACTGTTCCTACCACGTTTCTTTCCTCCGAGCAAGACGATTCGGATGAGGGGGGAAATCAAAACGTTCAGATGTAGAGATGGAGAAACTTTGCTTGAGGCGTGGGGAAGATTCAAGGATCTTCTACAGTTGTGTCCACACCATGGTCTTGAGCAGTGGTACGTTATCCAAACTTTCTATAACGGAATTTCAGATGAGCACCGAACGATGTTGGATAACGCTGCCAGAGGATCATTCATGGATCTGAGCATCGAGGAGGCATTCGAGCTGATCGATAACCTCGCCATGCACCACACCATGTGGTCAACTCCGAGAGGTATGCCTAATAGCACTCGTCGTTTATATGAGCCTAATCAGAACAGAGCTATGGGTAATGCAGCGAATGCCATGTACTGTGCGAATTGCGGAGATACGGAGCATGTAGCATATCAATGCACGGTACATCAGGATCTCGAACAAATGAATTATTCCCAGCAGCAAGGCAACACTCAATTCGGGAATTGTATTCTAAGTTTAAATAATAATCATAATTTTTTTTCTTTTTCATGGAAGTTAAAAAAAAAAGAATCGACCGTTCGAGTATTTCATTAAATTTCAGACAAAATTTAGAATAAGAGGAACATCTATATATATTATGTAGTATATAACCATATTGAATTGCAAATACAAAAATGGTAGAATCTTTTTTTATTAGACCAAATCCAACCAACAAAACTACTTGTTACAAATAACATCTTGTTGTTGCATCGAAACATATAAATGTTGACTAATCTGGCTAACATTAGTTGTTGAGAGGGTTGCCCAAAGGGAGTATATAGAGCATACCCAGTAAAACTTACAACCCGAGTTGGAGGAATCACCCGAACCTTTCATATCGAACGACTCAACCGGTAAAGTATCCGGGGTTTCCACAAAGGCAGAATAATTTTCTGCAAAACAACCAGCAATTCCAGCAAGCTCAGCAAATTTCGCAAGCTCCTCAACCTCCTCAAGCCTCTTCATCAAACCTTGAGGCGGTAATGCTCGAATTTATGAAGAAGCAGGAGCAGCAACAATCGATTCAAACCAAATTCAACGCGGATGTGGGGACAGCGATTAGTGAGCTTAAATCTCAGATGGAGTCTTTGAGCACACATATGAAGATGTTGGAAAACTCCATAGCACAGCAGGCTGCCTCATCCTCTCGGAATCCCGGACAGCTTCCCGGTAAGCCCGATCTTAACCCGAGAGAGCACGTGAACGCCATCACCTTGCGCAGCGGTAATGTGCTCACGAATCCACCCCCGAAAGAGCAAGAGGGAGTTGCTGGAAAATCAGTGGATAAGGGAAAAGGCATTGTGAATGAGGGAGGAAAGAACGGTTAGAACGTTTCCGCAACGATTGGTGAGCAGCAAGAACGAGCTAAGGTATGGACGTTTCGAAGAAATACTTAAGAAACTTCAAATTGACATACCTTTTGTAGAAGCCCTCCAGAAAATGCCCACGTACGCCAAATTTCTCAAAGAAATTCTATCCAACAAATGGCGTATCAAAGAGAGTGAGATGGTAGCACTCACCGAGGAATGCAGCGCCATTCTTCAAAACAAGTTGTCCCCAAAGTTGAAGGACCCCGGAAGCTTCTCCATTCCATGCACAATAGGTAATCTCGATATTGATAAAGCATTGTGTGATTTAGGAGCAAGCGTGAACCTCATGCCACATTCAGTCTTCAAGCGGATGAACTTCGGCGATCTTAAACCTACCAAGATGTCTCTCCAACTCGTTGATCGTTTGGTAAGATATCCGGTCATTCCAACCAAGGTAGGTAATTTATGTATACCCGCTGATTTTATTGTACTTGACATTGAAGAGGATGCTAGGATACCTATTATACTTGGTAGACCGTTTTTCCCTACGTGTCGGAGACGAAACGATTGAATTCAACTTGTCCAAAACCATGAACGGACCCTCCATGAAGGAGTCTTGCTTTCGAATCGACTTGCTGGACGAGCTAACGAACGACACGTTTGATCAAGTAAGTATTTCCGATCCTCTCGTTAGATGTTTGACTCAAGTTTGCAAAGATGCAGGTCTTACCGACGAAGAAGCTGAGGTGTACGCAGAATTCATGAGTTCTGTTGAAACACTAAGAGACGCCCCACGTGAGGAGATAACACACGAAGTACAAGCTGACTTCGCAGTAGAGAAGGCGCCCAAACTCGAGTTGAAGCCACTGCCCTCTTCTCTTCGGTATGAGTATCTCAGACTTAATGATACATATCCCGTTATTGTTAATGCTGACTTGAGTGCAGACGAGATGCAAAAGCTGCTTGAATGCTTAAGAAAGCATAGGAAAGTGATCGAATATACCATCGAGGATATCAAGGGTTTGAGCTCTTCGTTATGCATGCATCGAATTCTCATGGAGGACGGGCATAAACCGTCAATTGAAGCGCAAAGGCGGCTGAACCCCAACTTAAAAGAGGTAGTGAAAAAGGAGATACTGAAACTTTTGGATGCAGGTATCATATATCATATCTCGGACAGCGAATGGGTGAGCCCCGTGCATGTCGTGCCAAAGAAAGGAGGAATGACAGTAGTGCGCAACGATAACAACGAGCTGATTCCAACAAGGACCGTCACGGGGTGGAGGATGTGCATAGCCAACCGCAAGCTCAACAAGGCAACAAGGAAAGATCACTTCCCTCTTCCATTCATCGATCAAATGTTAGAACGGTTAGCGAATCATGCCTACTTTTGTTATTTGGATGGATATTCTGGTTTCTTTCGCCTATTTTTGTTATTTGGATGGATATTCTGGTTTCTTTCAGATTCCCATTCACCCTCAAGACAAGAGAAGATGACCTTCATGTGTCCTTATGGGACATTCGCTTACCGTCGTATGCCTTTTGGCCTCTGCAACGCTCCGGCTACTTTCCAGCGTTGCATGATGGCAATCTTTTCCGATTTAATTGAACATATCATGGAAGTGTTTATGGATGATTTTTCGGTTTATGGTGCTACATTCGATGATTGTCTTGTTAACCTTTCTTGAGTATTGCAGCGATGTGAGGAAGCGAATATTGTTCTTAATTGGGAAAAGTGTCACTTTATGGTGAAGGAAGGTATTGTACTTGGACATATGATCTCATAAAGGGGCATAGAAGTCGACAAAGCCAAGATTGAGGTAATCGAAAAACTTCTTCCACCTATTTCAGTTAAGCAAATTCGTAGCTTCCTAGGGCATGCAGGTTTTTATCGGAGGTTCATCAAAGACTTCTCAAAGATCACAAAACCGTTGACGGAGTTGCTGGCCAAAGACGCCACGTTCGATTTCTCTCAAGAGTGTCATAACGCCTTCAACACCATCAAGACACACTGGTTTCGGTGTCCATCATTCAGCCACCCGATTGGAGCCTTCCATTCGAGATTATGTGTGACGCTAGCGACTACGCCATAGGAGCTATCCTAGGGCAGCGAAGGGACAAGGTGTCTCATGTCATCTCCTACGCTAGCAAGACACTAGATGACGCCCAAATCAACTATGCCACAACCGAGAAGGAGCTCCTTGCCGTCGTCTTCGCCTTTGAAAAGTTCAAATCCTATCTCGTAAGGTCAAAGTTAATCGTTTATACTGACCATGCAGCGCTTAAATTATCTTCTAGGAAGTAGGACGCGAAACCACGCCTCATTCGGTGGATCCTTCTCTTACAAGAGTTTGATCTTGAAATAAGAGATAGGAAGGGGTCCGAGAACGTCGTTGCAGACCACCTCTCTCGCATCGTTGTAGAGGATAAGAGACCTATCGACGACTCCTTGCGAGACGACATCATATGCGCACTAGCTTCAGGTAACCCCGCTCCTTAGTATGCTGATTTTGTTAATTTTCTTGTGAGCGGTATACTACGCCCCGATCTTTCTTTTCATGAGCGCATGAAATTCTTTTCGGATGTTAAACACTACCATTGGGACGATCCAATTCTATACAAGAGATGTGGGGACGAAGTCTTTAGGAGATGCATCCCCGAGGAAGAGGTAGAGAGCATCCTATTCCATTGTCATGGATCGGATTATGGAGGCCACTTTAACAAGTCCAAAACCGCTTCAAAGGTGCTACAAGCAGGTTTTTATTGGCCGAACATCTTCAAGGATACCCATAGGTACGTTTCCTCTTGTGATAGATGTCAAAGAACGGGAAATATAGATAAGAGGAACGAGATGCCACATAACTATATCCTAGAGGTAGAATTGTTTGATGTTTGGGGTGTAGATTTCATGGGACCTTTCCCATCATCATGTGGAAATCAATATATTTTGGTAGGTGTAGATTATGTGTCTAAGTGGGTAGAAGCCATAGAAACGCCGACTAACGACGCTAGGGTAGTGATGAAATTCTTTAAGAAGATCATATTCCCTCGTTTTGGAGTTTCTAGATTAGTCATTAGTGACGGAGGTTCACACTTCATTGCAAGACAATTTGAATCCCTCCTTAAGCATTATGGCGTGAGACATAGGATAGCTACACCATACCACCCACAAACCTACGGATAAGTAGAGGTTTCGAATAGCGAGATTAAGAGCATACTAGAGAAAACTGTGTCTAGGTCCCGTCGAGATTGGTCGATGAAATTAGATTATGCATTATGGGCCTATAGGACAGCGTTTAAAACTCCCATTGGCATGACTCCTTTTCAGCTTGTTTATGGCAAGTCTTGCCACCTACCTGTCGAGCTAGAGCATCGCGCCTATTGGGCGACAAAGCTCCTTAATTTTGATCTTAAGAGTGCAGGTAAGAAACGACTTTTACAGTTTAGCGAGCTAGACGAGCTCCGTCTTGATGCCTACGAGAACTCTAAGATCTACAAGGAGCGTGCCAAGAGATGGCATGACAAGAAGATCCTACCTCATGATTTTCAGCCAGGTGACTTGGTTCTACTATTTAATTCTCGTCTTAAACTTTTTCCGGGAAAAATACGGTCCCGTTGGTCTGGTCCTTTTCAGATACGAGAGGTATTCCCGCATGGAGCAGTAGAACTTTGGAGCGAGACGAGTGGTGCATTCAAAGCTAATGGACAGCGGCTAAATCTCTACCAAGCCGCATAACCGATCGAAAGTGGAAACTCCATTTCCCTTTCCGATCCACCCGTCGCGCACGCATGAGGAATGGATACGTTAAAACTTAAGGACGTTAAATAAGCGCTTTCTGGGAGGCAACCCAGCTATTTGTTTTTTATCTTTCTGTTTAAGACTCGGTTATTTGCTTTAATAAAAAAACAACCACAAACGTGGTTCACTTCCCTTACCCTCCATCGGAGCTTCACGTCGAGGACGCCGTTCCATTCAAGTCTGGGGGAGCAGCTCACATTTGTCAGGTGATTTCATTTCATTTTCTTTCATCTTCCTTTGACTTTGTAGTTTTTAGGTTATTTTTGCGGTTTTTAGTTTGTTTTTGTTTTCATGAGTCAGAGTCGTCCCAGGCACTTGTCCGGTGCCACGTTTTGAGATGAACCCTGAACCTAGGATGCTTAAGAAGTTGACCTTTTCCGTGAGATTTTGCATGATTGAGCTAGGTTTTCCCTAAGAGTTAGAGCTTATTAGTCGGCTGAAAAAAATAGGTCGAAGTTCTTTGGGAATCCTAGTGTTGCTTGTGGGGAGGTTTAGACGAGGTTGCTAGGCTAGTTTATCATTTATTCTCTCTACCTAGATGGTCATACTTCGTGTAGACGATGCTTTACTTCTGTTCTATTGAGGATTATTGGATCATATAAAATCGAGCTTATTTTGCAGATTAAAAGCACACACTAACACTCTGCTATTGATAGATTTCTCGCCGCTACCCAATAAGCATATTGATGGTGAAACCGGAAAAGCAAGAGATTCAAGTCAAAGTTGTTTGTATTTTTTTTCATTTATGGACTTGTATGGAATAGTTTTTAATCTTTGTTGATATGTGTTTTAGACTATTAGACTAATGATTTGTTTAGCATTTCTGAATTTGTTAACGTGAATTTTGGATTTGTATGGATTAATTTAGGCGTTTTAGACTTGTTTAAATTTTTTATCTCTTTAGGCCCGAGGCCCGGCCCGAGCCCACCCAAAGCTCGTTGGGCCGGGTTCCGGGCTGTATATTCTAGGCCCGATCGTATCCGGGCCGGACTGATCTGACCCGCAAAAATGCGTGCTTTTTTTTCGGGCTCGGGCCGGCCCGGCCCGTATCGCACCCCTAGTATAAACAAAGTCTTTTATGGAATCTCCCCTGTTGGCAGTATCATTCCCTTCACATAACCTTAATGTTATAAATACGATAAAAGAATGAAAATATATAAATACGACAATGAATATCTTAGGAAAGTCGAAAAACAATGAAAAAGCAAGATTGGATATTAGAGATATGTGTGCATAAAAGGACATGTTAAACTGAGTGTTGCTGCACAAAATACAATGATAAAATGTTGGAAGAAGATGTTAAATTTTTGGGCGGTTATGCGTGAAACATAACTCGTTGTGTAGATCACTATGATAGACAATTGCAAGGCACGAAAAGTCATGATTATTATGTTTTCATGGAATGATTTCTTCCAATCGCTATTTTGAAACTTCTCTCTAAAACCTTTTACGAGTATTTTTGTGGTGTAGGTCATTTTTAAGAGATATATTTTCACAAAATTAAAAGTTAATGATGTGCAAGTTCATAAAGATAATATTATGCACTATTTATGTGCCTTGGAAAAGGTTTTTTCACCTTTTTTTTATTTGAATGTAATGGAGCATTTGACAATATATTTTCCATATGAAATTATATTGGATGGTCAATACACTTTTGATGTAATTATAACATTAAGTACGAGGAATAATTTTTTTTAATCTATCATTAATGTATTCATGACATGGCACCTTGTCATGATTGTGCTGACATGCTAACACAATTTCGTAACATTGGGTAATGTCAGGATACCACAATTACGTTGATAGTGACCATAACCCATAATAGACAATTCTTTCTGTCTCATTTTTGGAATTTAGAAATAAAATGAATCTTCTTAAGTTGTTCATATATCTCTCTCATTTTCTATGAACTCTGACAACTGTAATTACTATTTCATACCGAAAACGACAATACTAGAAGATATACAACTTAACAGTAATTATCTTTGGTTTAATTTCAATTTAATGTATATTTTAATATTTTATTTTATTATGATTTAGGTATTATTTGACATAATTTTTATTATTTTCAATACAGATTACTTAGTTTTAAAATATATATTACAATTTATTTTGAAGATTTAAATTTGGTTAAATTATTGATTTTGGTTCAGTAACAGATTTCAATTTGATATTCGTTTTAGGTGGGTTAAGGAAAAGTTAAGGCAATGAAGGTATTTTTTGGTTTAGATGTTTTTTGAGTGTGGTTTAGGTGTAGTCTGGTGTAAATTTGGTGCGGTTTAGATTTGATTAGTTTAATTTTTTTTAGGTTGATATGTTTTAGTTGGTATTGAAATTTATGAGTTGGAATTTGGGTTAGTCTAAGGTTGGTTTAGAGTTGGAAATTGGATTTATTGTAGGTTAGTTTATGGTTGAAAATCGGATTTCAATTAATTTTTTGCCATGCAAGATTTTTCACCAATTATTGACGTGGTTCAACCGCCGATCCCATCTCCCCTATCGCTCCCCATATTATTTTACGGACAACCGATGACTTCATTTTTCTAGTGTCAAAAGACTACCGCGAATGATAATTTTGTATAATGAACGTTATGAACGTTGACAAACTATTGCATCGTTCGAAGTTCAAAATTTGGGTTAATTTTAGTGTCCAAAATTTTTTGAACGAAGCAAGAAAGCAAAGAGAAGCCATAGGACACCTGTTGCACCAGATCTGGCCTGTTGATGCATACAACTTGTGCGAAACCACTCCAAAAATGATTTTCAATAATAACATATAATACTCTTTTTTGCATTAAACATACATTTGACCTCCAAATGTTTTCGAGCTTATATGGTAGCCCCATCAGAAATAATATTAAACATGGAACTACGACAACACTAAAGAAGTAGCCGAGAAGCTCAAGACAAAGGTACATAAATTTTTTACCATTTATATAGAGATGTAGTTATATATATATATATATATATGTAATTGTAACTAAATTTTTAAAAGTTTTTGTTTGAGCCGACGTTGTCATCTAAACCACCCATAAAGGAAAAACAAATTTTGGTTAAACGAAGAAAAAGAACAAAAACACAGAGTGCTCGGCCGATGTCGTCCATCCCATATTGTGTGATGCATAAATGTTGAGGAAGGTATTCTAGGCTTTAGACCACAACTTCGTGAAAAATGAATGATTTTTTGTTGGATTTTCGGTTGCTATTGCATAGTGTCCGACAGAGCAATGCACTGAATGATCAAACATTTGGCAGGAGGAAGATGATAACTAGCAATCAAGCGCTTGGACTGCATGTTTGGTTTTTTACGTCGTGATTTCAATGCCAATACTTAAAATGCATCAAGTCATATGGTTTATTTGTAATTTTTGTAGATTTAAAAGTGAGCAAGTCAAAACATTACCATCAAATTCTCCTCCCACGCACGATCAAGTTCTTTCACTACTGAAGCAGTGAGAATCCAGACTATACAATGACTAGAGGATAACGGAGTTGTACCAACAGATAATTTTTTTTTGTAAAAAGATGAAGAATTAGATATAGAAATTCAATAGGTTCCAATGGCAAGGCCTTAGAGTCTCCAAATCCACATCATGAATTCACAATAATCCATTCGGGAATAAGAAGATAATTGGATAATCTTACGTGGCTAGGATTGAAATTAATATTGTCACATAAAAATTGATTTCCTTTCATCCTTCGAGAGTTTCTATCCAGAGGATTGTTGTGTCAAGGAAGCATTTATTGATTTTTGGCTACAGAATCAGGAATACGTACCGACATGAAAATTTCGCATGATCCTTGGGATGACAACTGAAAATGCGACCAAGTTTCTTCATCTAAATAAATGTTATGATAAGTTGTCCCACATCAGCTAGGACATAAACTTTAGACTCATATATATGGTATTGGAAAATCTTAAACTCTTGGTCTAGCTTTTAGGATTAGTTAGTTCCAATTCCATATTTGACAATAAATACTAAATAAAACTTTCTGGCAGATCATTGGAGTATCAGTATATACGAGCAACCGAACCAAGGTCAATTGAATTGGACACCCCGCATTGAGGTACATGCATTGCATTATCGCATTATGAAAGGTCATCTAAATCGACCTTCTCATCATTCCTTACATATCCAAACATCTATACAAAGACCATGATTAAGGACTAGGTGAAATCGACTAACCCTTATTCATTACTATGCATTTTCGAAAGTTGGACGATGAGAAAGATTTGAATGATTCCCATTTCTGCATTGGAAGTGTTTTATCATTCATAGTCCAACACCTTCATATTAATTCTACAATTATGAAAAGCTTGAAGGATCAAACTAGTTTTCCCTAAGAGTGAAAACACATATACATTTAAAGGATGAGAAGACCTTCTAGATATACATTGAAGGATAAAACTAGTCTACCAAACCGTTTCTTTCCCCATTCATTCAAGAGGGATTGTTACTTAGTTTGAGCGAGGCCTAACGGATGGATGAGCTGAACAATCATGACTTTCTCACTATTGGCCATCTATTTCCGCATCATGTATACCACTCCACCGATACCGCCATCATTCGATGGGTCAGAACAATCCTCTAATCCTTGTCCTGAAAATACTCACCATAGGGAGCAATGAGACAAAAAGTATACAAAGTAGGAGCAGTTTTTTGGGGAGTCGTACAGGCTGCCACAACAGATTCTACGCACTTAAGAGTGCAACATGTATGAGATAATGATGATGCATGAGATGTTTCGATAGTATTACGAGGCGCGCTGATCCATGAAGCAATGACACATCTAACGCTAGTGCCCCTATCACGGTGGACATGATTTTTAAGTGTGGCACCTCTTCTTGTTAAGAAGAAAGGCCACATCCCACTCTTTTTCGCGTCTCGAGCCACGTCTCGTTCTTCTCCGTGTCCCGGGCCACGTCCCATGTCTTGCTTCGCGTCTCGAGCCGCGTCCCGCTCTTCTTCACGTCCCGAGCCATGTCCCGCTCTTCTTCACATCCGAAGCCGTGTCCCGCTCTTCTTTGAGTCTCGAGCAGCGTCCCGAGCTGCGTCCCGTTCTTCTCTGCGTCCCGAGCCGTGTCCCACGTCCTGCATCGCGTCTCGAGCCGCATTATGCATCCTGCATCCCGCGACCTATGACTTGGTCAAGCCTATTTATGACCTCCGTAGTCTCCTATGCCTTGTCGACCGCTCCAGCTCATGCATGTTACATCTAAAGTTGTGCCTTGCATGTGAACTTGTATCTTTCTTGTTTTTTCACCCTTTCTACTTGTATAAATAGGTACCTTTAGTTCTAATGAAATACATAAGAGAATACTTATTCTTATTCTCTATAATTCTCTCGATCTTTGCTCGTTCTTAGTCTTTCTTTCTTGCTTCTGCTGATTCATCTTTGTTCTACAAATTCTACATGGTATCAAAGCGGTGATCGAGTCTCGGAAAATTTTTTTAATCGATTTTGTTTCTTTTGAAATCTATTCTCTTTCAAAAATTTTTTTTCGGTCAATCCTTTTTTAATCTCTCTTCCTTATTTTGTTTCCCTTTGTTTACTCGGATTTCTCGTCATGGACTCGACCAAAAGCATCTCAATCTTGTTCAATGGAAACAATTATTCTTTTTGGACGAAGATTGCTAAGGCCAATCTTGGCATGCGAGGTCTTTGGGGTTTCGTGACAGAATCGGATGTGAAAATGGTAGATTCAAGTATCGGATCAGAAAAATGGGAACAAAATAAACTCACTACCTTGGTTATTTTACAAAATTCCCTCGAATCTCATATACTTCGTACATATGGGCACATAGATTCTCCTAAGGAGCATTGGGACGAGCTGAAACAAGTTTTTGGCAATGAATCCAATCTTACCGTGTGTAAAAGATATAGAAAAGCCTTAATAATCTAAGGCAAAAGGGAAAGCCTTTTAACCAGGTTTTGGTTATTTTAAAGAATTATGGTCAGAACTCGAAACTTAAAGGCCTCATACTGCGGACCCTGTGGAAATTGCTCAAAGAGCAAACCAGGATCAAGGCTTTAGCCTTTTATTCTCCCTCGATGACAAATACAACAACCTTATTCATCATATACTTTGCCAAAACACGTTTCTGTTGTTTAACGAAGTTTGTATGATGATTAAAAGGGAGGAAGGGGGAAGTTGTCTCTTTAAAGGAATGATCAAGGAAGCTAATGTCTCCAAAAGTACATCTGAAAACGCCACTACGATCAAGCCTTTCAAAAAGCAGTTCTCTTGTGAGTATTGCAAAAAAGAAAGGTCATACAAAGGATCGTTGTTGTTTTCTTCACCCCCATGTGAAGAGCAGAAGCCATAACAGTCAAGGTAAGGCTAATATGGCCTCTGAGTCTGAGTTTGTCTCCAAGACAGACCTGGAGGGGATTTTCCAAATGATTCTGGCAGGAAATGAAATAAACAAAGCCGATGAAGAAGGAGGTAAAGTTATCTCTGCTTTCTCTGCTATTCGAAACCATATTATACTAGATTCTGGAGCTACAAATCATATGATTAAAACTCATGACTTACTTAAAGATCTAAAACCTCATTGTGGCTATGTTTCTATTGCGAACGAGGAGAGTGTTCTAATTAAAGGATCTGGGAAGCTTATGCTTCTCGGTCATGATAAAGGGCTCTCTTCGTTCCAAAATTTTTTAATAATCTTATCTCTGTACAAAAGCTTGCAAAAGACCTTAATTGTCACGTTTGTTTTGATTCTAACTCTTTTTGGATACAGGATACTGAAAGCAAACAAGTAATTGGGAAAGGAAAGCTCCTTAATGGTCTTTATGTTCTCGAGTCTATGTATTGTGATCCAGATTCCATGTTTCTATCAAAATCAAATTTTAATAAAGTTTCTAAATTGTATGCAAGACTTGGACACCCTCATAGTAATGTTCTTAGTTTCATTTTTCCTGATCTTAAAGATAAACATGAAACGTGTGAAGCTTGCATCTTAGGAAAGCACATAAAACAAGTATTTCCAAACTCTATTTCGGTTTCTAAAAACTGTTTTGAGCAGATCCAATAAGATGTTTGGATAGCTCCATGTGTTTCTCGTAATCAAAAGAAATATTTTGTAACCTTCTTTTATGAGAAATCAAAGTTTACATGGCTTTATACTCTCTCGTCTAAAAGTAGTGTTTATGATGTACTTGTGAAGTTTCATAAGCATGTTTTAACTCAATATGATGCTAAAGTAAAATGTCCAAGGACTGATAATGCTGGAGAATATACTAGTCTTCAGTTTCGCAGGTAACTTGAAGAACAAGGCATTACACACCAGACCTCGTGTCCTTAACTCCGCAACAAAATGGAGTGGCTGAGAGGAAGAATAAACACCTAATGGAAGTCTCGAGAACTATCATGTTCGATCGAGATATTCCTAAAAGGTTTTGGTCCGATGCGGTCATGACCGCATGTCACATCATTAATAGAATTCCAAAAAAGATTCTAAAGGACAATCACCTTTTGAGGTATTAAACTCTATAAAACTTGATCTTGAGTATTTTAGAAGTTTTGGTTGTGTGTGTTTCGCTTTTGTTCCTGATTCACAGCGAAACAAGTTGGAAACAAGGAGCACTAAAGCCATATTCATCGGATACTCAGTAAATAAAAAATGCTACAAGTGTTTCGATCCAAAATATCAACATGTAATAGTGTCTCGAGATGTTATATTTCTCGAAGATAAGAGCTTTCATGATAAAATCAGCTGGGAAGAGATTAAAGGATTCTCGTAACCAAATGAATAGGTTTGTCCCTTAGAAACTTAGTAAATTCAATTTCGAAAACTAACAATGAAATAGGTCCTCTGCCAAGTGTTCCTGAACGTCATGAAGACCAAAATGATCAAGAAATATCAGAAAATGAAGAACAAGAAAGCCATGATGTATATTCTGGGCAAAATCATGAGGAGAAATCTCGTGCCTCAAATCATGAGAATGAAGATCAAATCCATGATCATAACCAAAATGAGGATCAGGACGTCGATGAAGTTGAAGGAAGGATTCTAAATGAGATAGTGCCTCGGAGAAGCACTAGAATAAGGCGACCAATCTCGGAATGGATTCACAATCCTATTCAATGGGATGGCAACCAAACACCGTATTTCAATGGCATGGCAAACGAGCATCCCACTGAACATCCTATTCAAAATTTTATCTCTTTGGAATATATCTCTACTGATCATAAAGCTTTTCTTAGTAAAATTGATAGGGATATCGGGTCACAAACCTATGGAGAAGCCGAAGGGAAGCCAGAATGGGGGGAAGCCATGGTTGAGGAGCTAGCAGCCTTACAAAAGAGTAAAACTGGGGACCTTGTCCCCTTCCTAAAGAAAAGAAGTCCATTGGAAGCAAATGGTATACAAAATCAAATATAAAATTAATGGTGAGGTAGAACATAACAAGGCTCACCTTGTAGTGAAAGGGTATAATCAGAAGTATGGGGAAGATTATACTAAGAATTTTGCTCTTGTTGCTAAACTTCATTCTGTTCGCATTATCTTTTCTATTGCTATTAACCTTAATTGGAGTTTGTAGCATATGGATGTTAAGAACGCTTTCCTTCAGGGGAAATAAAGGAAGATATCTATATAAAACCTCCCCTAGGCCTCCAAAACGAAAAAGGAATTGTATGCAAACTAAAAGGAGCTCTCTATGGACTCAAACAGTCCCCACGAGCTTTGTACACTAGTCTCTATTATGTTGTTCGAAAGTATGGTTTTAAAAGGAATGAGGCTGATCGTTCCATGTTCATCATTCGAAACAATTCCGGTATCATCGTTCTCTTAGTTTATGTTGATGATATTATCATAACCGATGATGATAATAAATGAATAGGAAGTGTTAAACGTTTTCTAAAAGACACATTTGATATAAAGGATCTAGGTGAATTTAAGTACTTTTTTGGAACTGAAGTAACTAGATCTAATGATACTTTATTTCTTTCTCAACGAAAATATGCTTTAGACCTTTTGAATGAGACAGGTAAACTCGGATCTAAGCCGGCCAAGACCCCCATCGAAGAAAAATACAAAGACTTGTGTGAGGAAGAACCATTTTATGATGTAGAACAATACAGGCGCCTTGTCGGTAAGCAAATATATCTCACCATAACAAGACCTGACTTGTGTTATGCTGTGAATCAAGTCAGCCAGCATATGCATGCTCCAAAGGATCATCATTGGAAAATGGTGGACCGAATCTTCCGATACATCAAGAACGTTTTAGAAAAAGGTATACTAATGAGTAAAAACAACGACACTAGTCTAATTGGGTATTGTGATGCAGGTTGGGCCGGTGACCGCAAAGACCAGAAATATATGACAGTGTTCTGTACCTTTATCGGGAAGAACCTTGTCACTTGGAGAAGTAAAAAGCAATCGGTGGTATCTCGTTTCAGCGCTGAGGCCGACTACCGAGCTATGGCAAATACAACATGTGAGCTCATTTGGATTCGTGCTCTCTTCAAAGATCTTGGTCTCGAACCTTCGCAAGCCATGATGCTTCATTGCGACAATCAGGCGGCAATTCACATTGTATCCAATTCGGTATTCCACAAATGAACAAAACATATTGAAGTTGACTGTTATTTTGTTCGAGAAAAGCTCGTAAGCTGGCGTCATTGAATTCACATACACAAGAAGCGTAGATCAGTTGGCCGATGTCTTCACCAAAGCCACAAGTGAAAAAGTCTGAAAAGATCTCCATTATTGGATAAGCCTCATTGATATCTTCACTCCCAAGGCATCGCATTCAAGCTTTGTCCTTCGTCCCTCGAGCTCATAAGCTCTTGTACTCTTTTTCCTTTGTCGGGTTTTTTGTCCCAATTGGGTTTTCCCCGAAAAGATTTTATTGAGGCTTCACTTATGTTGTTTTTGAACGCCTAAGCTTGAGGAGGGAATGATAAGAAGCAAGGCCACATCCCGCTCTTTTTCGCATCCCGAGCAGCATCTCGTTCTTCTCTGTGTCTCGGGCTGTGTCCCGCGTCCTGCATCACGTCTTGAGCCGCATCCCGCTATTCTTCACGTCCCGATGATAAGAAGCAAGGCCACATCCCGCTCTTTTTCGCATCCCGAGCAGCATCTCGTTCTTCTCTGTGTCTCGGGCTGTGTCCCGCGTCCTGCATCACGTCTTGAGCCGCATCCCGCTATTCTTCACGTCCCGAGTCGCGTCGCGCTCTTGTTTCGGTTTCGAGCCGCGTCTCGTTCTTCTCCGCACCCCGAGCCGTATCCCGCATCCTGTATCACGCGTCGAGCCGCATCCTGCGTCCTGCGTCCTGCGTCCCGCGACCTATGACCTAGTCAAGCCTATTTATGACCTCCGCGGTCTCCTATACCTTGTTGACCGCTCCAGCTCCTGCATGTTACATCTAAACTTGTGCCTTGCATGTGAACTTGTATTTTTCTTTTTTTTTTCACCCTTTCTACTTGTATAAATAGGTACCTTTTGTTCTAATGAAATATATAAGAGAATACTTATTCTTATTCTCTCTAATTTTCTCGATCTTTTGCTCGCTCTTAGTCTTTTTTTCTTGATTCCGCTAATTCATCTTTGGTCTACAAATTCTACATATCCTTTCTTTTTTATTTTTATTTTCTCATAGAATGGTAGGAATATGATGTTTGGTTTGCTTATCTTGATGTATTGTACTCGAGACTTTTTTTGTAATAAGATTTTCAAATTTCACGACCCGAGTTAAATACAACATCAATTGATCAAGAGCCAAAACGATAGAAAATGAGACCTTGGAACACAAAAATCACATTTAGCACAACAACGTGCATTAACATTCATTACTTTTAGTGAAATCGAGGTTATGTATTCCGATAGCGTTTTATTCCTAATCTTTCCTTGTCATGTCCTTTATATTATTTTGACACCAAGGATATTGTCGAATCTAATTATGAGGGACTCTTTGTTTGACATTGTTTGAAATCTTGGCTACTACATAGGATCATATCGTACGCAATTAGGATCATTTAGGAGTTTTTGATACAAATTATTTTTAGAATCCATGAGTATGGACACCCTTATCCTATAGACATAAGGTAATAATCTAGCTATGATGATGTATATGGGATTAGATATTTTATGTATCATTGATAGTATCTAAACCAGAACTTAGTATTTACTAAGTATTTGAAGGAATTATCAGACATAGTTAAATAAGTGAACTTAAGAGCTCAGATTAATTTAATACCTATATGGGATGAATTGATATTTAGTAATGTTAGTGTCATTGTAGATCCTAAATCCAAGGTTACTCCCTTTTAGTTGTTCCCCATTTGTTGGAGTATTAGGCTATTTTTATTGTTTGAGTTACTCGTAATTAACAATCATTTATTTTCCTTACTCGAACAAGAGCCAACATCTCGCTTGAGGGTGGTGACAATCATTTTATGCGAGTTTTAGCTATGGTTACCCGTCTCTATTATAATTTTCATTTCATTATAATCTCTTTGTATGCAGTGAGAAAATACAAGTGACAAAAAAGGCGAAAAATGCCATTCATATTCTTTAGAAAAACAAAAAAATAAAACATTAAAAGGAATAAAAAATAAGGAAATAAAAAGATCAAGTCTCGGAAAGAGCAAAAAGTTTTAGAGAATTATTTGATATCTGAGACTTCCTTAATCCACTTGGACCGACTTACTCCTTGGAATATTGATAAATATATTCAAGAAATTAGCTTTGTAGGATTTTTAGGTCATGCTTTAAAATTTTCTCGTGCTATTGCAATTTCTTCGAATATTTTGCGGGTTCAAGCCATGGACAAAGACAAATTGAAGGTGAGGTTATTTGGACTAGTGATCTAGACATCAAATAAGTTAACCTCGAATATGTTTGAATTTTCTCTTTCTTTGTAGTTTTTTTTCCCAAATATTGATTCAAAGTTTTATCCATTATTTAGACTAGAATTTACGTATATGAGTCTATCATTCTTAACATCAAATTTTATGTTATTAATTTTTTTATAGTTAATGCATGATTCAATTCTTTTAGTTCTTCAATGGTTGATGGACTTGGTTGTTACATGGTTAAATTCTGATTTAGATATCGAATAAATGTATAACAAATGTATTAAATGAATTTGAATGATCATATCAAGATGTAGTAATTGATTTAAGAATTATCATATCAATCATTATTGTATTTAACATTTAACTCATTTTACATACATACATACATACATACATACATACATACATATGTGTATATATATGATTGAGTGATGTAATAAGGATATAGACATCGAGAGAAGGTAAATCGATAAAAATACCGACTTCTACTATAAAGGACAAAGTATCATGTTTTCTGAAATCTTTAGAAAAGAATTCATATACATCAAAACATTTATCGAACGTAAGGCATTGTATCAAATGTAATCATAGTTTACTTTATGTCCATATATTAGATATAGATATAAAACACTTTTATGTCAATGACCACAATTTTTGTGAGATTAGTAGTTAAAATCCCTATTAGTCCATGTGTTTGATATTGGTGCTAGCTGATTCATATCCTTGTGGTAATGTATAGTTTAGATATAAATTATTTAAGCTTAAAGATAAAATCTGATCATACCAAAGTGGCACATCGGTACCATACTCTTCAATTCACTATTTCTAAATTTTGATTCACTAGATATGATGTAAATCATTTGATGTTTATAATTCAAGGGGAATTAGGAATTGTAGTAGTACTAGTCTATGTGGATGATATCATAATTAAAATTATGATATAAAATGAAGGAACTAAAATATTTCTCAAAACTAGATTTGACATAAAATATTTAGGTGAACTAAAATATTCTTTAGAAATTGAAGATACTAAGACTAACGATGGATTATTTCTTTGACAAAGAAATATGCCCTTGTATTGTTAGGTAATGGAAGAAAATTTGGAAAAAAAATTGGTCATGACTCCATTAGACGGAAAATTCAAGGATCGGAGTTAGAAGAAACCTCCATAGGACGTGGAGAGATATCGGAAAATAATAGGTAACTTAATTTATCTTACGGCCAATCGTCCTGACATATATGCTTTGTTATGAATCAATCTAGTAAGTTTATGCATGCTAAAAACAATACGACTAGAACATGGTGGAACATATACTAAAATACATAAGGGGTCCTCCTCGAAAAGGCTTCCAAACGGAGTGCAATGACATGCAGACTATGCGAAAAATATGACTGTTACAAATAATGCATAGGATTTTGTCAATTGTGAAAACCTTTCACGGGAAGAAACAAAAAGCATAGTGTCGTAGCTTGATCGAGTGTAGAGAAAAAATACAAATCCATGAACAATACAATGTGTGAGATGGTTTGGATCAAATCATTATTCGATGGGCGAGGAATCAGGACCACATAACCAACGATTCTACACTAGACAACCAAACTGCAATTTACATTGCAACAAACTCTGTTATCCATGAATGGACTCGTTACATCAAAGTAGATTGCCACTTCATACGGGGCAAGACTCAAGAAGAAGAGATCACTACAACATATACTTAGAGTTTATACAAACTCTCAGATATCTTCACAATGCCTACAAGAGATCTTATCTGTTCTGAAATCTTTCAACAAATTGGGCTCATGTATATCTATCATCCTTAAAGTCAGTACAAATGATCTACTAATCAAACACATGAATCGTGAATGTACTCTTTCATCCACTAAGGTTTTATCCCACATGGTTCCATTTGGTAAAGTTTGTAACGAGAGATCATCTCATGGAGTGTAAGATCATTTCAAGCTTAAAGAAAAATGTTAAACTCTTACATCCATCAAGAAGATTTAAGACAATCTTCCTCAATAAGAAGGATCAAATACTCCACTTCTCCAAGAGAGTCTCCTCCGTTCTCTTGGCCGCCGCCCACATGGAGAAAGGAAACTCCATGTTTCCTTTTTTTCCATTTAGGCATTTGTATATCAGGTTTTCCTTGTTGTAAGTTATTTATTTTTCTACTATTTTAAGGTACATATTTTCCATATTATATGATATAAACTCTCCACCTATGCGATAGCCTTTTGGCTGAAATTATGAGAAATCAATGTAGCCAATGCGAGCATTATTCTCTTCTATTCTTCGTGTATTCTTGGGTATTCTTCACCCTTCTATTCATTAATTTTAAATTTCATTAGTATATAGCCTTTCATAAAAAATGGTGAATTAATTTCAAGCATTGTTCTCATTTTTCATTTTGTGCATTCTTGCACATTATGTTTCATCATTCTTTCATCCATTCTTGAGTTACTAAGTTTCTTAACTCGGTGTTAGAGAGAAAATTTACTTGCATAGGAAAATTATCTTAAAGATAAGATTCAAATGAAGAGTGGTGATTCAAGATACATCATTGGGATACTCAAACTACTTTTCCACGAAAAGAAAACATTACATTCTCGATTCAAAATGCTACTTAATGTATATGAAGGGTCAATATGCGACATAAGTCAAGGACATAGCATAATTAATTATATATGATAAAGCAACGATGAAACACTACTGCACATTTGAAGAATTAGTTTGAACAATGAAAGATCTCATGTTTATGAACGAAAAATAAGCATATAAAAAATATTTGGAAGGAAAATTTGTTATTTTTAGAGATGGTTTACGAAAATTTTTACCAGTCATACAATGAGTCCAACTTACGCTATTCTTGCAACAATAAATCGTTCACTATTACGAAAATCATATTTCATCTATTTTTTTAATACAAAATATTTGATCGAGATGACACAACCAAGAATTCATAACATTGTTACTAGACACGGTAAATGACACAACACCTAAAAAAATATGAAAAATAAATATATAGAAAATAACAAAATTTTGATCCAAAAAAATTGATGTTTGAAATCACAAAAAGATCCACTGCAAATGAATGCAGATTCAGTATCAATGGTTTTTTTAAAATAGTCACAAATTATAATAACCTCAAAGAAAAGGTTATAAAAAATACAAAAAATGAAATTTATGATAAAGAAACTAATTCCACTTAATATAAGATATAATTGGAATTGATAGTTCTCCTATGACTCATCGAAAACCATTTTACTTAGTAAATTATCTAAATTCTTTCATTTATGTTTAAAAGTTAGTTCATAGTAATGGTGATAAGGAATATCAACAAAAACCAAGGTCTTTGTAACCATACATGATTACTAGTCACCAATTTGGCATAAAGGAATATTAAAGATAGAGATCACTAAAACACATGTAGGCCAAAGGTTTTTATTCATAGAATTGTTTTACCGCATACTAAGTTTATACCACCAATTCGTTGTTAAAGAAGAAATTGTTTTTAGATTATGCAACACACATTACAAAAGATATGACATTACAACGTAGGAATTGGTTAAAAGCACCCATTTTTCCATTGAAAATAATAATATTAAATGGATTTCAATAGATTTTAGTCCATTGATAATCAACCTTTAAAATATATCTATCTGTCAAAATTTTCAATTATGCTGCAATAACCGCAATCCGTATATAATTTATCAACTATTGTGAACAAATTGATCCATTCGAAAGATTCAACAGATACCCATGACTTATCCCTTTGATATTATCTATGCGATATCCATTATTATCCTTTTTATATTTGTAATAGATTCATCCATACATATTAGTTACTATTAATATAATATACTAACAAAAATTGATAGTCATTGAAATTGCGGGAAAGAATTATCAGTGGGGCTTGTTGGTAACAATATATTTGCAGGAAGTTCGAAATTAAATGGATTAGCGTTTAATATTTACTGGGAAATTTAACATTTCTATCATATGTATGTTCACAATATGGAAGATTAAAATAAAAATAAAATTTGATAATAATTCTCAAATTAAAATACAAAATTTAAAAAAAGCCTAAATATCATCTAATCTACCACCTTCTGTTTTCCCATCTTGATTGACACCTCTAGAATTCAAATGCCAGATCTTTTCATCTTGCCATTGTTTCTACATTGACAAGAGTGGTGGAATTGCTAGTAGATGTTGGTATGGTTGGACGGTTATGATCTCTATAATACTCTTCAGTAGCATAATCTCAAATCATAGCCTCGAGATGTTTGATGTATTGTTCTTGCGAATATGTATCTTAAAGATAAGGGGATACAGTCATGGAATCCTCTACAATTTATTTTGTAGAGAATGATGATTGTACAATCGCCCATTATACAGTTAAATTGACTACATATAAAAGAATATTATATTAGAATTATCACATAAATGTTTAGATATAAGATAATAAAAATTTTACAATAAATTTTATCTTATTGAAACAGAGTTAGTTATTAATCGGAAATTTTTTTTATTTATATGTAATCTTCTCAGTGATAGCCTTGATTGTTCGTTCTATCTAAGGATCCACAAATTTGTGTTCATCGCCCTCTTCCTCGGTTTAAACTGAGTTTTTCATGGCATGTGTTTTGACCACAAGCTCAATAAGCGTTAGTTCTCTATCCATTTCCTGCATCTAGAATTGAAATTAAGTTATTATACACAATAATATCAACTGATGCACGCTGAAACAATATAAAATATGACTTTTTTTTGTTAATTTAAAACTCAAATTTTTCGAATATTAACATCCATCCTTTGAGAAACTGCATAATATAAATGGATGTATGTTGAGTTAAACAATAAAAAAGAATAAAGATCAAAGTTACAATTTCTTGTTTATTTAATCATGAAATACATTATAGTTACAAATTTAAAACTCTTTTCCGTTGATTTTTCAATTGGAGAATCTCTCATGGATGGTATGTTGAATTCGTCACCTTATTCATCTTCAACATTTTATGCTTTGGACATCTTCAAAACCGCCAACGTATTCACGATGTACATTATTCGCTAGAATCTCTCCACAATCTTGGAGTTCAATTAACCACATGTGCTCAGGGTTTTTATCTTGCAATGGATTTTCATTTTTCTGTATGTTTAAAATTCTATGTGGTTTGATCTTCACAACTTTCCACCACTCGGATTTACAATGTTGTTAAATATTGAACATAATATACTTGATCGACTTGATTTGTTGTGGAGAATATATCATACTTTGTATAATTTCATGAAGGGTTTGTATCTAGTCCTCCTAATTTATTTTTCGTGTACCATGTTTTATGCGTTGTGAAGAATATATAACACTTTGCATAATTTCGTGATGAACCACTATTTAACACAAAAATCATAATTATATCTCCTGATAGTTTTCTAAGGATTTCATTCAGGCCGGCTTAACCCGAGCCCGCGCGTGTTCACGGGCCGCTATTATTGTAGTTTCTAAAACCAAGGAATGGGGATAAAATCGACATAAGGAGCAACTAGAGTGCAACAACGAAGGAATAGACGAAGGGACGACAATCTAAGTAGCGAAGGAACGATGTCCGGAGCAGCAAAAGGAGCAATAACGGAATGAAAAAACGAATAAAAAAACTAAGTCGATGAAGACACGAAGAAGTCGACGAAGAAACGAAGCAACCAGCGGAGAAACCAAACAATCGGCGAAGAAGAAAGGCGGTTGAGACACGAAAGCGAAGAAACGAAGAAATTGACGGGAAAGAAATGAAGAAACCGACGGAGAAGAAACTGACGGCCAAGAAATGAAGCAAAAGATGGTGAAGAAACACAATAACCGGCATCAAAGAAGCGAAGTAATCGATCGCAGAAAAACAAGAAGAAGCAAACCGGCGAAAATTTTCTCTCATAGAATAAGAAAGGATGTGTCTTTCTTAGATCTAATTTATTTAGAGCCCCATGGACAAGTCGGAAACCCGCGAGGGCGAGTCCAAAAGCTGGGATACAAATGGGCTTACAAAAGTAAGGCCCAAGCCCGCTTATTTTCGGACAGACTTCGATTGTGTCTGCGAACTGGACTCAATTTTGAAATTTCTATATTTTTCCTATACTCGTATGTATAGAAGGTGTATCTATGTTGAAAAAATTGGTCAACATACCACGTTTTCTATAGGACCATTTGAAAGGTAACTCACGTGGGATGTCTTTCATTTCTATTCCTGAACCTATAATGATAATACATAATTATACAATATTATTTATGGAAATAAATTTGAGCTGTTTATATATAATAAATATAGAAATATTCCAAATATTTACATAAACATAATAATGTACAGTTGTATTGAATTTATTCACGCTTAAATAATGATGTGTCCATTATTTGTTAATAAAATCACTTATCATAAAATATTCTAATAAACAATTATTAACATGGTATATATATATATATAAGTAGTTTGAAAATGATTATTTGTAACTTTCAAATGGTTATAACTCTTTGTATTTTAATAAATTGTTTGTGTGAACATGATTGTACTCATATAGTATTAGCTAATAATCCTTTAATCTCCCCATAATACATGCAATTTGCATGAAAAGCTATGAGATGACACCAAAATGAGAATTATATTGATATATAGTCGATATGATCTTCTTTTTATGTTTTGTTTAAATGCGCTCCTAAAAATATAATGTGTTAAATACTCCATTTTTTCTAACAAATATTGTTTAATAATCTATCCTTTGACCACCTTTTTTTCGCTTTTTCCTATGGATGGAAAATATCATTCAAATGGATACATCCATATAAACCGAACCGACCCACAAATATTGCCTCATTTAGTAAATATATCGGTAAATTTCCATTTCATCGAAAAATGAAGGCAGAAATATCTTTTCAAATTGCATAATGCCTCAGCGATCTCTAAAGAATATGCTTATTTGAAAAAAATCATGGATAGTATGTAAAATAGCTCTAGAAACGCAATTTGGATGAATCTTTACATAATAACCATGAAAATCGTGACTCATGTCCATGAGTCTTGAATCCACAATATCCACATATTGGATGATGTTCAATGCACATCTATCAGTAATAAGGACGAAGTCGTAGAGCCATCACAAGTCACACGAGGACCCATAACTACGACAAGGGAAAAGGAGTTTCAGTATGTGTTCTCTCACATGGACATAGAAGGATGGACAATGAACTTATGAGAACATCAAGGAACACTGAAGCAAGACTAAAAGACCAATCTAAAAGGATAGAAGTCCGAGTATGAGCAAGAATATAAACATGAGAAGTCACTCAAACAATGGACGATGACTGAAAAATACTCGTTTTCTTCTCAAATATTTTCTGTAATAAAAGCTACATTGAATATGGCTCTCAACACACAGACAACACGCTTCAAGGAGATTGTAAGAATTTATTTCGACATATGAGATAGAAATACAATTGGAACAAGTGTCCACCAACAAAGAATCCAATCAAAGATTATAAGCCATTGGAAAAGGATCTAGAATTGAGGAAGTAGTAGAAAATGTGTCTCAAGTCTTCTAAGGCATACTAGAGAAAGAATGAAAATCAAGAATAAATGGCCACAAATGCAAAGGGTATGGGTGCATTAAAACGAGTGTTCCAGTATTGAGAAATGAGAATACTTGTTGAGAACCTTAAGTGCAACAAAATATTTCAACTATCAAGGATTTGTGCACACAAAAGATGAATTTAAAAACAATCAAAGAAGATCCGGAAAATAATTTCTTACTTGAGAAGAAAGAGACTCAGATGCCGAAGAGAAATGTGATGAAAAAGAGATGACAAACAATAAAACATTCATTGGAACCATTGACCCCAATGACAAAGAAGGAAATACAGAAGAAAAATATAGTGATGATAATCTCACCATTAGAAAGAAATATGGAAAGTACATTAAGATTAGCAAATTCAACATCGAGATTCTTAAAGGAAACAAATTAAGAGTTACGAAATTATAACATACTTTTGAAAAACTTGAAGAGAATGAAGAAGAAGTGACACTAAATAAAAACCAACTTGAAGAAATAAGAAGAAATTTGAAGATGTTGACTAGCGAAACAAACACGCTGGATTATCTCCTCACATTAAAGAACTAAATAATTTTGGTGTTGATTATAGAAGTGGAGAATCAAGCACACAAAGAAAATCCGTCTCAAGCGGATCCCTCACTAATGAAGGCATACCTCATATTCTACATAGTGTACCTCTGACGAAGATCAACTTGAAAATAAGTAATATGCAAAGAAGAGAATGACGTTGCTACTATAGTGGAAAGAATGAACATATTCAATTCACATGCTATACCTCAAAAGGTTATGAGCACGAAAAAAATATTCTTGTTGGGAACCATGAAGAACTCATGGTGAGTATAGCTATCGGCCAACTAGAAGAAATTGGGAAGAAAATTTTTATTGAACATCTCAACTATTTCGATGTAAGTATTCTTGTTTGACATGTCCTAGTTTAAAGCAGATTTGGGTTAAAAAAATATGATTTGTAATATTGCACATACATCTATTCCAGATGAATAAATTTAGTGTGATATTTTGATAGTAGGCGTTCAAGATACATAATAGGAAATTTTTTCTTGCTTTCAAACTTCAAAGAAAATATCAAAGGAGGATGTGCGAGATTTGGATCTGGACGCAAGAGAAAGGTGATATTAAGTACTTCCACATACTTCTGCTTATACCTATACGCTACAAGGCGAGCCTTGCAACGTTCTACCTCACCATTACTCTTATATTTGATTTTTTATACCCATTTGCTTCCTATGGGCTTCTTTTCTTTAGGAAGAGGGACAAAGTCCCATGTTTTATTTTTTTCTAAGGCTTCTAACTCCTCAGCCATGGTTTCCTCACATTCTTGCTTCCATTCAGCTTCTCTACAGGTTGGTGGCTCGATATCCCTGTCAATTTTACTAAGAAAAGTTTTATGACCAATAGAGATAAATGCAAAAGAGCAAAAGTTTTGAATAGGATGTTCGGTTGCCACGCTATTGAAATAGGGTGTTTTGTTGTCACGCCATTAAATAGAATTATAAATCCATTCCGAGATTGACCGCCTTATTCTAGTGCTTCTCCGAGGCACTATCTCATTTATAATCCTTTCTTCAACTTCATCGACTTCATGTTCCCCATGTTGGTTATGATCATGACTTTGATCTTCATTCTCATGATTTGAGGCCCGAGTTTCCTCCTCATGTTTTTGCTGGGAAGATATGATCTTATCATGGTTTTCTTGTTATTCACTTTCTGATATTTCTTGATCATTTTGGTCTTCATGACATTCATTTACACTTGGCAGAGGACATGTTTCATTGTTAATTTTCGAAATTGAATTTACTAAGTTTTTAAGGGACAAACCTATAGCATTTGGTTCCGAGATTCCTGCAATCTCTTTCCGAGCTGATTTTATTATGAAAGCTCTTGTCTTCGAGAAACATAATGTCTCGAGACACTATTACATGTTGAGATTTTGGATCGAAATACTTGTAGCCGTTTTTTATTTACTGAGTATCCGATGAACATGGCTTTAGTGCTCCTTGATTCCAACTTGTTTCGGTGTGAGTAAAAAACAAAAACGAAACACACACAACCGAAAGTTCTAAAATACTCAATATCAGGTTTTGTAGAGTTTAATACCTCATAAGGTGATTTTTCCTTTAGAAACTTTGTTGGATTTCTATTAATGATTTGACATGCGGTCATGACTGTATCGGACATAAAACTTTTAGGAACATCTCGATCGAACATGATAGTTCTCAAGACTTCCATTAAGTGTCGATCCTTCCTCTCAGCCACTCCATTTTGTTGCGGAGTATAGGGACACGAGGTTTGGTGTGTAATGTCTTGTTCTTCAAGGTACCTGCGAAACTCAAGACTAGTATACTCTCCACCATTTTCAGTCCTTAGAAATTTTATTTTAGCATCATATTGAGTTAAAACATACTTATGAAACTTCACAAATACATCATAAATACTACTTTTAGAAGAGAGAGTATAAATGATGTGTCTTCAAGTTAAATATAACCTAAAACTACTCCGCAAGTGCACGACACATGTGTAGTATTTTAGGTGTCGATCCTATAGGGACTACGCAATACGGACTAAAGAGGACGATCCTAATGTAATTCCTACCCTCTCTCAAGACATAGGAATACGATTCAATTGAGTTATCCCCTACTTTCGTGGCTGACACCCCGACTAAACCCCATACGATCTATGATTCATCCGATTAACCCTCAACCTTTACTACCCTACTTTCGTGACCTAGTCTCGATTTTTCTAAGCTTGATCTTCTAGGAATAGAATTCTCTTTTTGGTCCTTCTCCTAATCCCTAACACATGCATCTACGTGGCCATTGTATACACAAGACATTCAACGCTCATACAAAGAATATATCAGCAAAACGAGAAATGCATTGATAAATAAATCGAAGAGGTTTTGGGATAGCCATGGACTAATCCCTACTCCTAGAACAAGACAATACACAGTCATTCAGTTCAGAATCAAACAATATGAATGAAATAGAATGTCTAAGGAGCATAGAAATCAAACGAGGCATCGTCCCGATTCGATCTTTCGTATCCTTGCGTGTCTCTCGTCTAGAGGGCTCTCTCCAATGATGGATAGGCTCCAATCTACCCTCCTAGGGTTCTCCTCTGTGTTTTCTTTCGTTCTAACTCAATTGGGGGTCCCTTTTTAAGCTTGTTCTCCGTTGGAGAATTTCAAGGAAGATTGTTGCGGACACGCCCCATACGGGCTCGGTAGCCAATCCGTGTGGGCTCCGCAAATCCTCCATGACCCACGCGTGCTAAGGATGAGCACGAGTCGGACAAAATTTGCTGGACCATCACCCGGTGCGGGCTAAGGAGAACACCTCTGGCACGGGCTCCTCACTAATTCTTGATCCGTGCGTGCTGAAGGTCAGTCTGAGGCGGGCAACAAGTGCATGATATTCAGCCCGAGCAGGCTAAGGAAACCACCCGTGCGGGGGCCTTGTCTCCTCATGTCGTATCACATTCCTTCCCGTTTATTGTCCCGTTTGCTCCGTTATGATCTCTGATGCTCGTACGTTTTCCCGTGCATATTCTTTAACTACAAAATGAACCAAATACACATTAAAATCTATAAAAACATAAAAACACGAAAACAAGTAAAACAAATAAAAAATCACACGAAACATCGAAACTCTCGTCATAAACACCTCTAAACTCATGCGAGAATCGTGTAAAAAAACGATATGATCAAAATTTCCCAGACATGAATGTTTACTTGTCCCTAAGCAAACGTAAACGTGGAACACGTGGGAGATATAAAAATCGAGAATTCCCCTTTCTTGTAGGAATGCCGCCAAAACGAACCTAATCGATCAACAAATAAGTTAAGAACAAATTCGGCCTAATAACTTTCAGTCTTTATCCTAGCTTCACCATGCCTACCTATGGGAAAGCAAATCAAAGATGCGCTAAGCGAAAAACCACAACGCTCTCCACCAAACGAGACTTCAAACAAATGCTAACATAGAATCAAAGAGGATATTTGTTTTATTTACGAGCTTCTTTATTCCTTTATTCTGTTTTTTTCTTTCTTTTTCTTTTATTGATATGCGAACACACTAGGCTTCTAGGACGTCGGATTTGAAGGAATCCAACCTCTACTTAGACCTAAGCTACAAATGATGGTATTGATAACACTGAAAGTGTATCAATATTAGGATAGGTTTTTACACCATTTTCGCATGTATCTTACATTGAGTCTTACTTATCCGATATGATTTCGAGCTTCACACACCCGTTTTGTTGGTTTTCAGGTTTTTTGGCGACAAGGCCTAAATGAGCTCAATATGAAGAATTTCTGATCAAAACCACATGAATAGAAGACATATCTACTCAGAGCTCCAGAACCCAAAGGAACACCCGAGCAACGAGCAGAAAAGAGAAGTATCAAGGACACAAGGGTGCCCGGTCGGGCACTATTCCTCCACCCGCTCGGGTATAACCTACGGGGTTTTATCCACGCATTTAGCACGATCCGGGCACACGAGCAATGGGATCGGGTAGCCTTACCCGATCGGGCGCAAGAAGAATACCCGCTCGGGTTATTAGTCATCCAATCTGCCCCGAGAGTTTACGCGACTCGGGCCCGCTTAACCACGCGATCGGGTGATGTCCACCCGATCGGATACCATGAATCAACACGGTCGGGCGAGCCTTACCCGACCGGGCAACACCTGTGCCCGAGCGGGCCGCGTAATCCGCAACAACCTAGATCTCAATTTCAAACGAGCGGATAAAATGAACTGAACAGATCTAGAGCAAAGGGGGCGACGAACAGGGCAAGGAAAGACTGAAAAAACATCTGGAAAGGCTCAGGAGGCATCGGAGAAGGAGAGAAGCATCAATCCGTACACCGGTAACACAATAGGGAAGGTCGAGGCATCGAATTCCTTAGGGTTTATCATGTATAGGACTTTGTTATCTTCTTCGTCTGTATATTCCATGAGTGAGTAGAGTCCCTACTGCGGGTAGGGATATCGGATTTGTATGTATGAACGATGTTTTGCGTTAGTGCTTTGTTTTATGAATTTACTCTTGATTTACGGTTCTATGCTTAGCAATATAATTCATACGTTAGTGCTGACCGCTCAACAACATAGGATCTCGAACCTTGCTGGAAGGTTAAGGAACGAATCCGGTCCGCTAAGTTGTAGATTAAGCTTTGGCTAATGAGAATCTGACCGGTCGGTTAGTCATATTAGGGATAGTGATTGCGGTCATAATGCTGCCATATATGTTAATAATCGCTGCTGGAAGGTAGGGTTGCATGTATCCATGGTTAGGAGGTTTAGGCTCGGAAGAATCACTCCTCACCGTAGAGCATGAATTTCCCGTAGTCAAGAGTAGGTTATAGATCTATGATCCTTAATC
>CM071872.1:29123230-29144798 GCA_036759665.1 Gynandropsis gynandra | reverse complement strand
GTATCTTACATTGAGTCTTACTTATCCGATATGATTTCGAGCTTCACACACCCGTTTTGTTGGTTTTCAGGTTTTTAGGCGACAAGGCCTAAATGAGTTCAGTATGAAGAATTTCTGATCAAAACCACATGAATAGAAGACATATCTACTCAGAGCTCCAGAACCCAAAGGAACACCCGAGCAACGAGCGGAAAAGAGAGATATCAAGGACACAATGGTGCCCGGTCGGGCACTATTCCTCCACCCGCTCGGGTATAACCTACGGGGTTTTATTCACGCATTTAGCACGACCCGAGCACATGAGCCATGAGATCGGGTAGCCTTACCCGATCGGGCGCAAGAAGAATACCCGCTCGGGTTATTAGTCATCCCATCTGCCCCGAGAGTTTACGCGACTCGGGCCCGCTTAACCACGCGATTGGGTGATGTCCACCCGATTGGGTACCATGAATCAACACGGTCGGGCGAGCCTTACCCGACCGGGCAACACCTGTGCCCGAGCGGGCCGCGTAATCCACAACAACCTAGATCTCAATTTCAAACGAGCGGATAAAATGAACTGAACAGATCTAGAGCAAAGGGGCGACGAACAGGGCAAAGAAAGACTGGAAAAACATCTGGAAAGGCTTAGGGATAGTGATTGCGGTCATAATGCTTCCATGGTATATGTTAATCACTGCTGGAAGGTAGGGTTGCATGTATCCATGGTTAGGAGGTTTAGGCTCGGAAGAATCACTCCTCACCGTAGAGCATGAATTTTCCGTTGTCAAGAGTAGGTTATAGATCTATGATCCTTAGTCGTTCATCTATGCAATTCCCGGTATCCCGTACACCCGTAGTGTTCACCATATCTAGTCTCATCCTTAACCTAGTTTCGTTGTCACCATTAGGATAGTTTTAGGAAAATTAGGACCATATCCCATTCTATCTTCTTTCGTCTTAGTTTAGTTTCGTTCTTAGTTTAGCTGCAATTAGTCCATAGAGATCGACCCTGGTACTACACGATCCGTATACTTGCGGTGAAGTGGACTAGGAAAATTATAACTCGTGTTTCCACACGTCAGGTATACTCTTGCATCTCGTTCAAGAGTACAGCGGAGTAGGTGCCATTTTTATGCGCCTTGCTCTTAGGACGTAGAAACATGATCGTCAACCCACCACTTAGACCCTAACCATAAAAAAGTATCAAGGTTGATGCACTCATCTCGATTTTAGATGATGCTTTTAGGCATTATTTCTATCGATAGCGAAGTGTTAGTGTGCACTCTCATTCTGCAAAACAAGCTCTATTCACAAGATCAAATTATCCCCGTGAAAAGGTAAAGCATCGTCTATATGAAGTATAATCTTTTGGATAGAGAGAATGAACAAGAAACTAACCTAGCAATCTTGTCTAAACTTCCCACAAGTAACACTAGGATTCCCAAAGACTTACGATCTACTCATTCCTCAACCGACTAATAAGCTCTAACATGAAAGATATCACGGAAAATACCAACTTCTTAAACATCTTAGGTTCATGGTTCAGCTCAAAATGTGGCACCGAACAAGTTCCTGGGACAACAATGACTCATGAAATAAAAAATAAAAGAAAATGAAACGAAGTCACTTGACAAACGTGAGCTACCCCCCCCCCCCCACCAACACACTCTCGACGTGAAGCTCCAATGGAGGATAAGGAAGGTGAAGTCACGGTTGTAGGTCTTCCTTTTTTATTTTTGTAGATAAACCAAGTCGAAAACAAAAGAAAACAAAATGCTAGGTTGCCTCTCAGAAAGCGCTTAATTAACGTTGTTAAACTTGACGTCTCCATGCTTCATGTGCTCACGATGGGTGGATCAAATAGGGAGATGAAGTTTCCAGTTTCGATCAGTTGAGCGGCTTTGTAGAGCTTTAGGTGCTGCCCATTGGCTTTGAACGTTCCGCTCGTCTCACTCCATAGTTCTACTGCTCCATGTGTGAACACCTCTCGTACCTAAAAAAGACCAGACCAACGGGAACGTAGTTAAACGAGAGTAAAAAAGTAGAACCAAATAACCTCGCCAAAAGTCATGAGGTAGGATCTTTTTGTCGTACCATCCTTTAGCGCGCTCCTTGTTCGCATTGCACGCTATTTTCATTGCTCCTTTCTTTGGCACGCCATGCATGGGGTTCAACCATTTGCTCCTCGAGGTAGGATAAACGATATCTGCATCAAAAAGTTTAATGGTCTCTTTTTCCATTACCTCATTCGAATTGGGGTGCAGCCATCTTTGATCTTCAATATAGGGTTTGTGGTTGTCCTCCTTAAGCATCCCGTGCATACACAATGAAGGGCTTACTCTCCTACGGTTCTTAAGATGATTGGGTGGCTTTCGCATCTCTTACCAAAGAGAAGAAGGAAGATGTTCGAGCTGAAGTCTAGACGCCTTCTTTACTGCAAAATCAGTGAGCATTTCGTGCGGCGTCTCATCATGTGGGGCGTCTTGCAGTGTCCCAGTGGCACTCATGATTTTTGTATAGAGCTCGGTTTCTTCATCCGTGAGTCTGCATTCCTACAAACCTCCTTCAAACATCTCTCGAGAGGATCATAAATACTTACTCGATCGAGCGTGTCATTCGCCGACTCATCCAATAAATCAACTCTAAAGCATGGCTCCTAGGAGGAAGGGATGTTCATGGAGTTTGGTAATTTGAATTCAATCTTCTCTAAAGCATGGCTCCTAGGAGGAACGTCTATCATGGCACCTGCAGTAGCTAAGAAAAGTCTACCAAGAATGATGGGTACCCTAGCATCTTCTTCAATATCGAGTACAACAAAATCAGCGGGATGCAAAGATTACCTACCTTGATGGGAATATTTTGAATAATTCCCACTGGATACCTTACTCAACGATCCGCGAGTCGTAGACACATCTTGGTAGATTTGAGATCTCTGAAGTTCATCCGCTTGTAAACCGAATGTTGCATCAAGCTCACGCTTGCTCCCAAATCGCACAAAGCTTTGTCGATGTCGATATTTCCTATGGTGCATGGAATGTAGAAGGTTCCGGGGTCCTTCAACTTCGGGGCCGGCTTGTTTTGAAGAATGGCACTACATTCCTCGGTGAGTGCTATGGTCTGACTCTCTTCAATATGTTTCTTCTTAGAAAGAACCTCCTTAAGGAAATTTGCGCGATTAGGCATATTTTGGAGGGCTTCCACGAACGGTTTCACTCTCTCTTGATTCTTGTTGTTTACCCAGCGTCCACGAAATGGTATAGGAGGTACATATACCGGTGGAGAGATATACGGCTTTTTCAAATCTAGCTCAAACCTTTCCATGATCGTGATTCTGCGATTTCCTTTGTCCACCGAATTTCCAGTAACTTTCTCTTGTACTATGGAGGGCGGGCTCTCAATCTCATCCTCACTGCACAAGGTAATAGCATTCACGAACTCTCTCGAGTTTAGATCGGGTTTTTCTGGCACCATTATGGGATTCCGAGAGGATGATGCAGCTTGCTGCGCAATGGAATTCTCTAGCATATTCACGTGCGTGCTCAAGGATTCATTTGAATTTTGATCTCACCAATTGCTGCCCCTATTTCCGCGTTGAATTTAGCTTGCTGCGATTGTTGCTCCTTGATGCTGTTTTGTTGTTGCTTTTGCTCCTTGATGAATTCGAGCATTACCACCTCAAGGATTGATGAAGGAGCTTGAGGAGGTTGAGGATCTTGCTGGACTTGCTGGAATGGCTGGGTATCTCGTTGGTACGGCTGTGGTTGCCACTGAAATACCGAGTACTTTATCGTTAGGTCGTGCGGTACGAAAGATTCAGATGGTTCGTCCAATTCGGGTTGTAGGTGTTCCCGAATTGCGTGTTACCTTGTTGTTGGGCGTAATTCAATTGTTCCATGCATTCTTGCGTCGTACATTGGTAAGACACATGTTCTGTATCTCCACAATTCACACAATACATGGCATTGGCTGTATTGCCCATTGCCCTACTTTGATTCACCTCTTAAAGACCTTGTGTCTTGTTCGACATATTCCTCATTGTGGACCACATGGTCTGGTTCATAACAAGATTGTCCATAAGTTTGTATGCCTCCTCTATAGTCCTGTCCATGAATGATCCTCTTGCAGCATTGTCTAACGTCGTTCTATGCTCATCCGTGATCTCATTGTAGAAGGTTTAGGTCATGTACCATTGCTCTAGACCGTGATGAGGACACATTTGGAAAAGGTCTTTGAATCTTCCCCGTGCTTCAAATAATGTCTCCCCCATCTAAACGTAGTGATTTCTCCCCTCATTTAAATTGGCTTGCTCGGAGGAAAGAACCGTGATAGGATTGATGTGCAAAACTGGTTCCAAGTAGTGATTGAACCAGCGGTAAGAGATTGCAGTCATGTCTTCGCTCGTCCCCCAATTGAGAAAGGGAGGAGACACAACAAAATCGCATCCTATGAGACTCCGTGTATCTTGAATGTGCTTAAAATCTCTAGGAAATCCCTAAGGTGCTGATGATGGTCTTCGTGATTTTCGACCATGAATTGCTTTTGATATAGCATTGTTGATCACTGTGGGCTTGATCTCGAATTGTTCCCTAGCAACAGTAGGTGTCCTTATTGCCGTTTGGACGTAACTCATATTTGGCACCACGTAATCATGAAGCCGGCGTGGTGGAGGATTCTGCGGTTGTTGTAATTGTGCTACATTACCAACGGATAATTCCTTGCCCATTTCTCGTTCCGTTTGTTCCGTTATGATCTCTGATCCTTGTACTTTTTCTTGTGTATGTTCTTTATCTCCAAAACAATCAAATATACATTAAAACATATAAGAACATGGAAACACGAAAACAAGTAAAACAAATACAAAATCACACGTAAACATCGCAACTATCGTCACAAACATCTCTGAAATTATGCGAGAATCGTGTACGAAAACGAGATGATCAATAAAGCAATGTAAACTTTCATTTCTCATTGATGAAGGTTACAAAATATTCTTTTAATCACGAAAAACACATGGATTTGTCCAAATATCTGAATGGATCGGCTCAAAACAGTTTTTATAAACTGTAAGAAGTTTGGAAAAACTTGTTTTACCTGTTTTCCAAATATGCAAGCTTATCACGTTTCATGTTTATCTTTAAGATCAGGAAAATGATACTTAGAACTCTACTATGAGGGTGTCCAAAGTCTCACATGCCACTTAGAAACTTTATTAAAATTTGAGTTTGATAGAAACACGGACTCTGGATCGCAATACATAGACTCAAGAACATAAAGACCATTGAGGAGCTTTCCTTTGCCGATTACTTGTTTGATTTCAAGCTTTTGCAAGCTTTTGTACAGTGATAAGATTATTAGAAAATTTTGGAACGAAGAGAGTCGTTGTATCATGACCGAGAAGCTTAAGCTTCCCTGATCCTTTAATTGGAACACTATCACCTTTAAAGAGACGGTTTACCCCTTCCTCCCTTTTAATCGTCTTACAAGCTTCGTTAAACGAGGAAAATATTTTTTAGCGAAGTATGTGATGAATAAGGTCATTGTATTTTTCGTCTTGGGAGAATAAAAGGCTAAAGAATTGATCCTGGTTTGCTCTTTAAGCTATTTCCACAGGGTCTACAGTATAAGGTCTTAATGTATCGAGTTCTGACCATAATTCCTTAAAATCACCCAAAGCCTGGTTAAAAGGCTTTTCCTCTTGCCTTAGATTTTTATGGCCTTTCTTTATATCATACACACGACTATGATTGGATTCATTACCAAAAACTAGTTTCAGGTCGTCCCAAAGCTCTTTCGGAGACTCTATGTGCCCATATGTCGAATTATATGAGATTCGAGGGAATTTTCTAGAACAACCAAGGCAGTGAGTTTATTTTGTTCCCATTTTTCTGATCCGGCACTTGAATCTACCGGTTTCACATCCGATCCTGTCACGAAACCCCAAAGACCTCGCATGCTAAGATTGGCCTTAGCAATCTTCGTCCAAATGGAATAATTGTTTCCATGAATGAGATTGAGATGCTTTTGATCGAGTCCATGACGAGAGATCAGAGTAAACAATGGGAAACAAAAAAAACAAAGAGAGATTAAAAAGGTTTGACCGAAAAACAGCTTTTGAAAGAGAATAGATTTCAAAAGAAACATAATCGATAAAAAAATTCTGAGACTCGATCACCGCTTTGATACCATGTAGATTTTGTAAAACAAAGATGAATCAACGGAAGCAAGATAGAAAGATTAAGAGCGAGTAAAAGAAAGAGAGAATTAGAGAGAATCATAATAACTATTCTCAAAGGTACATATTTATACAAGTAGAAAGGGAGAAAAACCAGTAAAATACAAGTAGAAATGCATGAGATGGAGCGGTCAACAAGGCATAGGAGACCACAGAGGTCATAAATTGGCTTGACCAGGTTGCAAGTCGCAGAATGTAGGTCGTAGGTCGCGCGACGCAGGACGGGGGACACAGGATACATGAGGCAAGACGCATGACACAAGACACGGGATGTAGGATGCAGGACGCGGGACGTAGGACAGAGCGGGACACGGTTTGAGCGGGATGTGACCTGAGCGGGGTGCAGCTTGAGAAAAGAGAGGGGGACGTGGAGAAGGGAGTGAGACGTGGGTCGTGAAGAGTGGGACGAGGCCTTTCTTCTAAACACTAATCATACCCGAGCCTCATCAATCCTTTTTTTTCTTTGAACCCTCTCTCGAACCTTTCGTCGAAACCTTCCTCGAACCCTAGGTTCTCTCTTCTTGTCTCGTTCTTCGTCTATGTCCGAGGAGGATCGAATCCTTAAATCTCCCTCTCAATCCTTCTCGGTAAACCCCCTAACCTTCCTCTCAAATCCGAAAATCTACATGTCTCAAGCCCCTTCATAAGGATGTCCGCAATCTGATCAACCCCGGTGCAATATAACAATGTAATCTTCTTCTCTCTTTCAGCTTCCCTCACTACATGCACCTTGATCTCAATATGCTTGGTCCGTCTGTGTTGGACGAGATTCTTCCCTATTGCGATGGTCGAAGTGTTGTAGCAATAAATAGGAATCCCTCTTTCAAACTCAAACCCTAATTCCTCAAACAGCCTTCTCAACCACGTAGAGTTGTTCGTGGTAGCACATAGAGCAGTGTACTCTGCTTCAGCTGTTGATTGTGCTATCACGGGTTACTTCTATGTTTCGCATGAAAACAAAACGCTCTCTAGAGTGAAATAAAACCACGTAGTACTTCGCATGTCCTCTTTACAACCACTATGAAAAAAACCCTGAAGTACTATACATGTCCTCTTTACAACCACCCCAATCCGAATCCGAATACCCAACCAGTTCTGAGTATTCCATGTGCTTAAACCATAAACCAAAATCCATAGTTCCCTTAGTGTATCTGAATACTCTTTTTGCTTCTAACATATTTGTTTCTGTAGGAGGTGGCAAACATGAGGTCTGGATGTGCAGCGAGGTACAGGAGTCCCCCAACCATGCTCCTGTACTGTAAAGGACTGGTAAGCTCTTCTCCTTGTCTAATATTCTTTCCAACAGGTATTAGGGGAGTGTTGACACTCTTAGAGTGTTTCATCCCAAATTTTCCTAATACTTGCATTGCATACTTGCTCTCGTGTAGGAAAATCCCTTCATCTATGTAATTGATCTCAAACCCTAGGAAGTACCTTAGTCTCCCTAGATCACTCATCTCAAATGCATTACTAGACTTAGCTTTGAAAACATTAATCCAATCCTCATCACTCCCATTTAGGATAATATCATCCACATAATGCATATTATTAGAATTTCAGAAGCTGACATTTAGGTGTATATAGTCGCATCACAATGGCTCCTTGTGCACCTTTCAGTAAAAAAAGATGCAGCAACTTTGTTGTACCCAGCCCTAGGTGCCTACTTCAACCCATATAGTGCCTTCCTTTATTTGTAGACCTTGTCCTCGGCTCCCTTTATCCAATATTTCTGAGGTTGTTCTATGAACACCTCCTTTGTAATCCCACCATTTAGGAATACAGATTTAACATCCATCTGATATAATTTCCATTTCATTTGTGCAGCTAGGTCAATAAGGACTCTGATGGTGTCTTGTCTGGATACTGGTGCAAAGGTCTCCCCATAATCAAGACCAAAGGTTTGTGTAAACCCTCTGGCCACAAGCGTTGCTTTTAGCTTCTGTATTTTCCCATTTTCATCTAACTTAACCTTGTACAACCATTTAACTATGATTAACTTCTGGTTTTCAGGTCTATCCACTAGGTCTCAAGTCTCATTCTTGAGGATCATGTCCATCTCATCATCCATGGCTTTTCTCCAGCCTGGATCAGACACAACCTTCTCAGAGGAGCTTGGTTCCTCCATTGTCAGGTAGCAGGACAGAACTTCTTCAACTTCATTTGGTTCTGCTTCTTCATATATTCGACTCAATCTCCTTGTTTTGTTCATGAGCCTAGAGGGGGAGGATGAAGCACCACTACACTAGGCACTGTTCAGATGGAAGGGAATTCGACTCAACCTCTGATCTCTCATCTAACTTTCTTCTTTGTTGTGCAGGTATATGCACATGGCAAATGCACCCAAAAACTCTAAGGTGGCTCACTGAAGGCTTGTGTCCACTCCACACTTCAAGTGGGATGAGATCATCTAAGGCCTTGGTGGGTAGCCTGTTCTGCAGATAGGCGGCAATGAAGACTCCCTCAACCTAGAACTTATTAGGTAAGTTCTTCTCATTTATCATGCTTTTGGCCATATTTAGTAATTTCCTATTTCTCCTCTCAGTAACACCATTTTGTTGAGGACAATAGGCCACTGTCAGTTCCCTCTTAATTCCCTTAGCATCTAGGAATTTGTTGAACTCCTTAGAGTTATACTCTCCACCCTTGTCTGACCTTAGCTTCTTAATTTTCTTGTCAGTTTGAGTCTCAACCAGTGCCACAATTTTTTTGAAAATGCTTAAACAATCTAACTTAAGTCGTAGGAAATAGACCTATACCATATGTGATAGGCCATCTATAAAGTTCAGTAGGTAGAGACTCTCATCCAGTGATGGGGTCTGCATTGGTCCACTTAGCTCTGAATGAATTAGGTCTAGGATGCTCTTCACTTTGTAGTCTGAGTGGTTAGGAAGCTTATCCCTTGTCAGCTTTCCTTTCAAGCATGCTTCACATAGCTTTTGTTCCACTTTGAATTTCGAAAATCCTCTGATCATGATACGTTTTTTGTCTCACTCATTGTGTTTGCTTGCTCTTTTATAATTTTCCATCTTAGAGAGTAGGCCTTCTTTACCATAGGGACTTCAACTACCAAAACATCCCTTTTTTCCATAATCCTGCAACTGTCCTCAGTAAAATGACTTGATATCCATTCCTAACCATCTGAGGTACACTCAGAAGGATCTTGTCCAGACCAGAGACAAGAATACATCCCTGATCATCTTCCTCCCTCTCTTAGTTTCAACCTTAATATCTTCCTTTTATGTGATAGTGAGGACTTCACCATTTCCTACTCTAATAGGTACTTTGAAGTTCCTATCCAACGTGGTGAAGAACTCCTCCATCTTAGTCATGTGATTTGTAGCATCACTTTCAACCAACCATATCTTTTGATCAAACCCCTCGATTGCAATGTGTGCAACAGTAAACAAGGAGTTATTGTTCTTTTTTTCCGGTTCACATGTGCTTGATTAGAGTTAAATTTCTTAACCCTACAGTCACTTGAGAACTGTCCACGCTTACCACAAGTGTAGCACTCCTTTATAGTCTTAGAGGGTCTAGGAGAGTTTGTTCTATCTTGCTTGTTCTTGAAATAGTAGTGAGCCTCATAATGGTTGTATTTCTTACAATAACCACACCATTTCTTCCCCATGTGCTTGTAGTCACCCTCATGATAGGGTTTCCTACTATTTTCTGCCTTGTTGGATAACTTAAACCCTTTGAACTTAGCATTGAATGCTCTCTTTACACTGCTGGGAAATGACCAGTTCCCCCACTGTTATGGTAGTTAAGTCTTTGGGCTGCTCAATAACACCCATATAGAGATCAAATCTCTCTTGTAGTGAACATAGGATCTTAGATACTAGGGTATCTTCCCTAATATTTTCTCCATAGGTCTTCATTTCATTTTCTAGTTCTGTAACTTTGTTTGCAAAATCTTTTATGCTCTCCTTTTCTCCCTGCCTCAATGTATAATAAGTTGCCCTCAACCTCTGCAACTTAATCATTGCTATATTAGGATCCCCTTGAAATCTTTCCCTTAGTAGATCCCATGCATCTTTAGAGTTCTCACAGGTAGATAAATGAACCCTAAAGATCTCCTCTGTGACAACACTATAAAGTAGTTGTAGTGTTGTCTGATCTTTAGCTTCTAGGTCTTCCCATGCAACTATGGCCTTCTGCTGCTCCTCAGGTGTAGTTGCAATCCCATTACTGGCAATTCTGATAGTCCTTCTGTTACGACCTTCCAGAATTGCTTAGACCTTAGTGTTTCCTTCATCTTAATAACACATAGGTTATATGCCTTCCCATCAAATATCAGGATTTGTGGTATTGTCTCCATCTTCTTTTTTTATATATTGAGGGCTCTTCCTTAACTGTCTTGTTGTGCTTGGTTGTGACTTGTGCTTGTTTGTGTCGTCGTGCTTTAGTTCTGAGTTTTGTTGTCTGCTCCCTTGAACCATGGAAAATCTGATACCATTTGTTACTTGATGTGGTTCAGGAGCTTAGTTGGTGAGTCTCATGAACATCTCTTCTTCTCTTTTGTGATACTACAAACAAAAACTTAAATGAGCCTTAAAGATTGAGTTGTAATTGCTTATGGTAATTGTGATGAAAAACTGTGTTCTGGTTATTTTTGTGTTTGATGGTGTTTTGCTGAGTGTTTCTTGAAGGTGATACCTCTCACCTCCTCCAATATTTCATATATATCAAATTGTTCTTCAAAAGACAAAATAACCTAGTTTACTATATCTAGGCCTTAATACAACTTGTAAACTTCTAGAAAAACAACATAAAATGTCTAATCAAAATAGGATTCTAGCTGTTGTACTCTGTTTTCCTCAGTGTTTGTTCTTGTGATTTGCAGGATAAACCGGTTGGGCTTCATTGGCTGCGATGGAGGCTAGGCTGCTGGATGCTTCAGGTTGGGCTTCGCTCGATTTGGTCTATGGTTTGTACTGAGCCTTTGTAAGGCCATCTTCATTTGATCTGTAATGTTTCTTCTCATAGCCGAGCCTCATCAATCCTTTTGTTTCTTCGAACCCTCTCTCAAACATTCCGTCGAAACCTTCCTCGAAACCTAGGTTCTCTCTTCCAGTCTCGTTCTTTGTCTGTGATCAAGGGGATCGAATCCTTTATATATATATATGTGTGTGTGTGTGTGTGTGTGTGTGTGTGTGTATGTGTATGCGCGTGCGTGCGTGTGCCAGAACCATTTAGGCTCAAGCCTTCTGAATCTATTTTTCCGAAGAGCAAATTCTCTACCTATAGAAGGCATAAATTAATACTCGTGGTAGTGAACTCACTTCTTGAAAATCCGATGTTCTTATTTTGCAGACATCTGATTAGCGTTATGTGAATTTTTTCTATTTATACGTATATATTTGTGTGTTGAACCGAGTCGTTGTTTAGACGTTCTAAATTTGTTTCTTGTGTGAACAAAGCAACACTCATTATATGTCTGTGAACCCGCTTATGCATTTTATGCCTTATTCTGATAAGATGTGTTACAAAAGTGTTGGAGTTAGGCACAAACAACACGAGCAATAACATAGTAGAAATCATATTTCAATTGAACTGGTTAAAGATGCAAGCACCCATCTGCAAGATCGTCCGGATACTCAAAGTCTGCAACATGCAGAGCATAATCCCCAAGTTCAAACACTAAAGAGACACCATTATAACCAAACCCTGAAGCTTCCAAAGAAGAACCCTCGATGTGTCGCCGATGGCAACGAGCTCCTCCACTTCCACTACACCACTTATCACTTGCTAGCTTGGCCTTCACAACGCCACCAATCTTTGTAATTCTTCCAACAAAGTTACTACTTCTACGACATCATCAAGAAATGATTTACAGACAAGGGCGAGGGCGAAACTGAAGGAGTTGATTAGTTTAAACCAAGAAGTTGCAGACCAAGTCATTGAAGCATGGGAAAACAGAGTGCAACATGACCAGGTTGTCGACTTGAGGATTTAAGAAAGTAAGGAGAAACTGATCAAGGGAACTGTAACAAGGGACAAGGATGTAGAGCAAGGATGCCAGATGAAGCTCAAATCAAGAAAGTAGATAAACGATGAGGACATAGCCTTGAAATCAACTTGAGAAGTTAAACTAGAAACACAAGCCACAGATTGATGTTTTTGTCGTGCACATGAGGTTTAACAGATAGTCAAACAAGGTAAAAATGTTAAGGAAAAACATTTGTAATGTGGTATGTAAGCTCATTTTGTTTTAGTTTTTGTAATGCCTTTTGGTATATATGAACGTTATCAAGAAGAGAAGGAAGTAAGGCAACAATTTCAGAAACTCTTTCTCTCGTGTTCATCTCTCACTTCACAACCTTACTTCATTCAACATACATCCATTTTGATCAAAATTCTTGTACAAAATCCTTTTTATATTTGTTTTTCACAATCGAACAATTGAAATGGAGAAAGTGAATTAAGATGAGCAACTTATATGTTGCTAAAGTTCACTGAAAAAGAATAGTGGTATTAGAGCAACCTGGTTTTCAAGGCCAAGTGGTGCACCAAAGCACCATTCTAAAGCATAATGGACTGCACTATTGAAGCACGACCTGTAGCATAAAAGGGAACAATATAACATCCAACAAACCATCAGATTTAAAGGCTTCATTAAGACAACAAAAGGTCAAGAATGAAGAACAATCCACCAGTTTCGATATTTGAAGGCAAGAACTACAATTTATGGATAATCAAGATCAAGGCCACCTTAAGATCTAAGAGCTTAGGGAAGGTTGTAACAAAAGGGGTCCTAGAACTGCCTGCATTATGCACTGAAACCACCAAAGAACAAAGATAGAAGGGAATTACTATTTCAGAGGAGATATTCAGTGCTCACATATCCACTTGTGAGACATCAAAAGTAGCATGGGATCTTCAAAGGAAGGTTTCAAGGGAACCCCAAAACTGCCATGATCAAACTAAAAAGATTGAGAGCTACATACTATACTTTGAAGCAAGGGGAGAAAGAATCCATCAAGGATTTTGCAAACAAATTTACGGAGATGAGGAATAAGATGATAGCGTGTGGAGATGATATCAAGGCAGATGCATTGGTGTCAAAGATACTATGCTCTGTGCAAGAACGACTTGATCCTTATGTAGGGATTGAGCAAACCAAGGACATGACTGTCCTCACAGTTGCAGAACTTGTGATAGCTCTATAAGCTCAAGAATGTAAGCTGGATGATACAAATGGAGGAGGGCTAGAGGGAGATTTCCAAGCAAATTTCGAAGAAATCAAGTCAGGTTCCAAGTGAGACACAAACAAGAAGTTTGATGGTAAACCAGAACAGAGAAACAAAAGAAAGAAATCGTGTGGTGTGTGCAAGAAAGATAACCGCACAAAGGCTCAGTGTTACTTCAAGAATAGACAAGAAAGAATTGAGGGATCCAAGCCCTACAAGACCAAGAAGAAATGCTTTACGTGTGGTAAAGCTGGGCACTTTGCAAGGGATTACAGAATCAAAAGACACACTCCAAATCATGCTCAAGCAAACGAAGAGCAAGAGGAGGAGGATTTCTTATTCACTGCAGCCCATGTGGTTGGAGAAACATTCAGGGAGGATGTGTGGCTGATAGACAGTGGAGCCACCAACCATATGGCAAGAGAAGAAAGGTTTTCACAAACCTAGAAAGAAGTGTGAAAATGCATATAAAAGTGGGTAATGGAGCCACTAGATAGTAGGAAAAGGGGATACAAAAGTAATGACAATGAAACGAAGAAGGAAAGTAAAAGAAGTCTTTCTGGTTCCAAGATTGGACAAGAGTCTACTGAGTGTTCCACAAATGGTGAGCAATGGCTACCATGTGGAGTTCATGGAGAACTTGTGCTTGATTCGAGACAAGAAAGGAGCAAAAGTTTTTGAGGTGCATATGGTGAGGAAAGCATATCCATTGAGATGGAGGTTAGCTGCAGAGGGAGGTCACACAACATGAGAGAATGATGTATCAGACCTCTGGCACAAGAGGTTTCGAGATGTCGGGATACACAATCTTGTGAAAATGCAGAGTCATGACATGGTTAAGGGATTACCTAAGTTCAAGGTAATCAAAGAGCTTTGTGAGGCTTGTGCACAGGGAAAGCAGACCAGGTAAAAATTTCCAAACATTCTGAAGTCAAGGAGAAGGAGATTCTTGAACTGGTGCATACAACCACCTTTGTGGTCCTATGCAAACTCACTTCTCTAGATGGAAGTGCCTATGTTTTGACTCTTACAAATAATAATTCACACATGTTATGGGTTTACTTCCTCAGACTTAAGTCAGATACATTCACCATGTTCATAAAATTCAAGAAAATGGTGAAGAAGCTGAAATTAGTCTGAGGGGGAGAGTTTAACTCCAAAGCTATCACTGATTTTCTAGAGGAACATGGAATATAGAGGCAGCGGAGTATGGCCTATTCTCCTCAACAAAATGGAGTGGCTGAGAGGAGAAATAGTATACTCATGGAAATGACAAGAAACATGCTTAGGGACAAGGGACTTCCAAACAAATTTTGGGCTGAAGGGATGTTCACAGCAGCCTATCTTCAGAACATACTACCTACAATAGCTCTAGACAACAAGACGTCATTGGAGGTTTGGAGTGGTCATAAGGCTAGTGTGAGCCACCTCAAGGTGTTTCGAAGCCTCTATCATGTGCTAGTTCCAGCACAACAAAGGCAGAAGCTAGATGTCATACAAGAGAAGGCTATAGTAGTGGGATATAGCAGCATGAGCAAAGGCTATAGAGTGTATAAACTAAGCACATGAAGACTAGATGTTGCTAGGGATGTGGTCTTTGAAGAAAGCAAGGGCTGGAAATGGGAGACTCATTTTGAAAACAGATTAGGGCTCATAGTTCCAATCCAACTATGCTAGTTCAAGCACAAGGAGAGCAGCATATTCAGAGAAATCCTCAAGGGATATGGAGGAAGGACAGGGGTTTGGAGGGAGTCGAGGTGCTCGGCCTCAATTCACTCCTATTCCCTTCAGACTAAACCAGTCAAGCTCAAGAGGGAGCGGGGATAGTAGCAGCTATTAATCTAGCTTGGTTCACAAAATGAGGAGACTTGCAGACATGTATGAAGATGTTGAACCAGTTGAAGGGGAATCAAATCAAGTGTATGAATATTACTACATATCGATAGAGGAACCTGTGACATTTGAGGAGGCCGTTGAAGACAAGGGATGGAGAAAGGATATGGATACAGAGATTGAAATGATTAACAAGAATGAAACGTGTGAACTTGTTAAGCTATAAGGATCATAAAATAATCAGTGTCAAGTGGATCTACAAAATCAAGACTGATGAGATTGGGAAGATTCAAAAGTTGAAGGCCAGATTGGTAGCTAGGGGGTTCACACATACTTATGGCCTGGAATATGGAGCAACCTTTGCTTTTGTGTCCAGACATGACACAATTCAAACTTTGATTGCAGTAGCAGCACAGGATGGAGCTTACACCAGATGGATGTGACGTCAGCCTTCCTGAATGGCGAGAATGCATAGGAGTTTTATATAAAGCACCCTCCTAGATATGTTATTGATGGGGCTGAAGACAAGGTCTTAAGGCTGAAAAAAGCCCTGTATGGATTGAAGCAAGCTCCTAGAGCTTGGTACAACCGGATTGATTCATTCTTCACTCGGGAAGGATGCAATCGGAGCGATTGTGGTGCTGCAATGTACTTATAGGAGAGAAACTATAACATTTTGATTATCTGTCTATATTTTGATGACCTCATCATCTCAGAGAATGATGAGGAGTTGATCAAGCAATTCAAAGAAAAGATGAACAAGGAGTTTGATATGAGTGATCTCGGAAAATTGAAGTACTTTCTAGCCCTTATAACCCTATGGAAAGAGTTCAGAGGAAGGTATTGAGCTAGCGGATCCAACAAGATACAAAAGTATGGTTGGTGGCCAGCTCTATTTGGGAGCAACAAGGCCAGACTTGGCATTCTCTACATCATACCTATGAAGGAGCAATTCCAAGCCTATGGAAAAGAGTATTCAAGAGGCCAAGAGAGTGATGAGGTACATTGTTGGAACTGTGAATTATGAATTATTGTTTTAAAGAGTTCAAGATGCCAGGTTTGTTGGGTTTTTTGATTTTGACTTAGCTGGGAGTATGGTGGATTCAAAGAGTACATCAGATTTTTGTTTCACCATTTGGAGTGCAATGTTTAGTTGGGGAGCTCAGTCGACTGCAGAGGCTGAATATATAGTCATTTGTGCAGTCATAAACCATGTTGTGTGGCTGAAGAGGTTATTCACTGAATTTATATTTGAAATTATTGATTGTTTGGTAATTCATTGTGACAACATGGAAGCAATAGTCATAGGGAGGAACCCTTTGGATCATAAGCAGACCAAGCACATTTAAATCAAATTCCATGTGGTAAGAGAACCAATTAGCAATGGAGTAATCAAGCTAAAGCATATTGTAGGAGATGAACAAGTGGTCGATATTCTAACCAAATCCTTAGCCACAAGGCGGTTTGAAGATCTAAGGAACAAGTTAGGGATCACGAACAAACAGATCAAGAGGGAGATTGAAGGAGTTGATCAGTTTATTCACCAAGAAGTTGCAAACCAAGTCATTCAAGTATGTGAAAAAAAAGTGCAACATGACCAGGTTTCTGACTTCAGGATTCAAGAAAGCAAGGAGAAGCTGATCAAGGGATCTGTAACAAGGGACAAGGATGCAGAGCAAGGATTCCAGATAAAGCTCAAATCAAGAAAATAGAAAAACAAGCACGAGACAACCTCAGAATCAGCTTGAGAAGTTGCACCAGAAGCACATGCCATAGATTGTTGTTTTTGTCGTGGACATGAGGTTCACGAGATAGTCAAACAAGGTAGAAATGTTCCATATTTAGTAATTAGGGAAAAATATCTTTAATGTGGTTCGTAAGCTTATTTGTTTTAGTATTTTAATGCCTTTAGGCATATAAGATAGCAATTTCAGAAACTCTTCTCTCGTGTTCATCTCTCTCACTTCACAACCTTATTTCATTCAACATACATTCATTTTGATTAAAATTCTTGTACAATATCCTTCTTTAAATTTTTGTTTTCACAATCGAACAATTGAGATGAAGAAAGTGAACTAAGATGAACAACTTATATGTTGCTAAAGTTCACTGAAAAACAACAGAAACAGAGATTTTGACGATGACCACTAGCGGGTTTGGGAAGATGACCATGTTGGTTTTTAGGGTCATCGTCGGGAGGGTGAATAAAAGAGGCGGAGGAAGGGAATAATCGTAATTGCAAAGGTTATTGTCTAGAGGAAGAGTATGATTCGGTGGCTGGTGAAGTTGAGGTTTACTCCAATTTGGATGAGTTGTATGTTTTAATCCAAAGGCTATATTGTTGTGTTTTGTTGTTATCTATGCACATATTTCGTTTTCTATAATATATCAAGTTCGGGTTAGAATGAGTAAATTATATATTTTTATATTTATAAATATATAAGTATGAAAGAAATAAATTATAATATCATGTATGATATGAGATATGTGGATTAATGATATGTTATCTTTCCTTTTTTTTCCTATGTTTTTAGAATCCAAAACATGATTTTGAATGTTTGTGGCTCAAAAATTGATCAGTATACCTAAATAACAAAGGGAAAAAATATCATGAATGTTATATTTAATTAGTAATATATTTATTGGGAGTTTATTGTACAAATTTTTTATACAATAAATTTTTGTGAGTGTAACTTTTGGTTGCTGCATTTGTATTTTAACTTGTCAATCATTGCGTTTTATTTTGAAATGTCTTTATTCAAATGTAACTATCCTAAAATATATCTATTTAAAGATTTATTTTAATAATATTTTTTACCATAAAATCATTATTATTTTAAATATCTCTTCGTATTCAAATATTATAACAATACTACCGAATTTTTGTACGGTATTCAAAACAAAAAACTTCACTGCTCTCAAACCCCTCGAAAAAAACTCTTCGACTTCTCTCAAAATTTTCCGAAAAAAATTCAAAAATCTCTCTAAAAAACTATTCAAATATATATCAAACCTCGGAAAACTCATTATTAGAGATGAGTCGCAAGAGTTTTACATTGGATCGTCAAAAAATGTATGCATGGTAATACTACATACGTACAAAAACCTCATTTTTCTTTCAAAAACTTTCATATTCACCACTTTTTCAGAAATATTTTGCATTTCATCACTTTCCTAATGGTATTTTAGTCCATTATCCTAGAAACTGAGTGACATTGTTGGTTCTACAACGTGTTTGTAACCTTATACGAAAGTGACATAGTACAAGATATGGTGTATATATTCAATAACCACCGCGTCGACATCGTTAGACCAAATAACCATATCACGTATAAAAATGATGCTCTAATAGAGTGAGTTTTCTCTTGTTATGGCGATGTAAGCACAACGAGGCAGAACTCACTTTATAGAGAATAATTTTTATATTGGGTAAAAAAGAGGTAATTGAAAGTAATATGCCTATTATGTAATATTTGAATAGTCTCGGGTTAAAATTGTAATTATTAAAAGTTAATAATTATATAAGAAACGAAAATTAGGTTTTCGTTATTAGATTACACAATCACAGAACCAAAACCCTCGTAGCCGTCAAATAGAAAAACGAAGAACGAAACAGTTTCGTTCATCGGAAATTCCACACCAAAGGTTGAAGGCAGATCCCGATCTCGGCGTGGATACGCGTAGAGGGCTTGTACCATCAAGCCTCGCATCCGACAATAACACGTTCAACGAAAAGTATTACGAAATTGTTTCTGTAAATTGTTTATCGTTGAATATCCGTTAAAAATTAATCCGAACATGACTAGATCGTTATTCGGGTTGGTTAAAACACGTTTCCGCAAGTGAAGTCAACCCTACAGTGGTATCAGAGCGTCTGGCTGCATGTTTAGGATTAGTCTTTTTTCGAATTTTTATGAAAATCATATCGAAAAAATGTGAAAATCGCACGCGCGTAGCGCGCGCAATTCACACGAACACGACGCGTGAAAAAGAAACCCTAGGCGGCGGCCGAAACCCTAACCGACCGGACGAGGGTCGTCGGTCGCGGCGAAGGGTCGGCCGGCGCGTCCTAGGGTGACCAGCGCGGCGCAGGCATCACCGACGGTGCTGCCCGAAAGTCGCGACCCTGCGCGAGACCCTCTCTTCTCGAACGCCCGGCGTTTGCTCGACGGGTCTTCAGGTGAGGCCTCGGGGCGAGCGGGCGTGAGTGGCGCCCCAGCGAGGGGCGTGAGCAGGTCGAGCGGCGCGTGCGAACGTCGAGTGTAAGGGGTTACGGCCGGTGAACGACGGTTTGGAGACGCCCTCGCCGGTGACTCTTGACGTCCGGCGCGGTTAACCGCTTAGGGGCGGCGGTAAATCGGAAAGGGCGACCGGAAATAGGGGCGGTGGCTAGGGTTAGGGTTACCCTAAAAAATTAAAAAAAATTAAAAAAATTAAAAAAATTTAAAAAATTTTAAGATTAAAATTAAATGAATTTTAATTTTAAAGTGTTAATAATTGAGTTATTAAACGATAAATTGTTTATCGTTAAGTTTTTTCCTTCACCGTAAACGTTTTTGAATAGATTCTCGTTTACATGGTACGGCCTGACTACCAGGAGGCATGTAGTTCGAGAATTCGATTCATACCTATGACATCATGAGGAGACATGTAGTTCAGGAATTCGATTCATATGCCTATGACATTAGATGTCTAGTGGGAGGAATCAATTAGTTTTTGTAAGTGCCTGGACTACCCGGGGGACATAAACTTAATTAATATCCGACCATGAGCTGAAGGATAAAACTCGTCTATATCGATAGGAACGACCTGACTACCAGGTGACTATCTGATATAGAATGATATTAAAATTAAGAATTTTTAATAATTGAGTTCTAAAACGATAAATTGTTTATCGTTAGGCTTTTCCTTCATCGTAGATGTTTTGAATAGGTTATTGTTTACATGGTACGGCCTGACTACCAGGAGGCATGTAGTTCAATAATTCGATTAATACATCTACGATATCAGATGTCTAGTGGGAGGGATCAATTAGTTTTTGTAAGCGCCTGGACTACCCGGGGGATATAAACTTAATTGTTATCTGACCATGAGCTGAAGGATGAACTCAACTATATCGATAGGAGCGACCTGACTATCAGGTGACTATGTGATATAGAGTCGTATTAAAGTTAACATGTTTAATATGCTTAAGAAACGACCTGACTACCAGGGGGCTTATGCATGATTAGTTCAGGAAATATTACTGAAAGAAATACGATTTCTGAATACCATTGTAGTATTAGTCAGTAAAATAATCATTTAGATGAAAGTCCATATCTATTTGATTAAATAAGTGTTCAAATAAATGCTGCAATTTTTCCTTCTAGATTTCCCGAAGAATGTCTTCAATTTCCCTACGTGCCATTCTCGATGTCCACAAAAATGTTGGAGAAAATTTCGATGATTGGTACCGCAACCTCAAAATCATCCTCAAACAGGAAAAAGTTACTCGATGCGATCGAGAATCCTATCAAGGAATCTCCTGTTGATGACGATGAGGATGGTTTGCTCGCTTGGATAAAGCAAAAGGATGACCTTGACACTGCAAAGAGTATCATCCTAGCCTCAATGAGTGCTTTTTCTGTAAGAAGAAGGGGCATTGGAAGAGAAATTGTAAGGAATACCTTACATCTCTCAAAAGGAAAGAGGGTAAGACCTACATGAAAAATGTTTTCATGATTTCTTTAACTACTATTGATTATTCTACTTGGGTATTGGATATCGATAGTAGTTTTAACATCTGCAATGTGTTGCAGGGGTTGAAAATCAATAAAAGGTTGAAGAAAGCTGAAGTCAACCTACAAGTTACGAATGGTGCAAGCGTTGCGGCATTAGCTGTAGGATCGATTTCTCTTTGTATGCCTTCGGGCAAGACCTTGGTTTTAGAAGATTGTTACTATATTTCGAAATTTGTTTCGAACATAATTTCCATTTCTATGTTAGATAGATGTGGTTATAAAACAATCTTCGATAATAAAATTTGCTCTATTTTTCATAATGATGAATTATGTGCAAATGGTTATTTACATCAAGGCATCTATGTCTTACCCAATGCAAAATTTAATATGATTAACATGCATATTTCTGGTTTGAAGAGAAAAAAAGATAATTCAGTAAATTAGACTTTTCTTTGGAATTGTAGACTTGGTCATATAGGCGAGAAAAGGATAAACAAGTTGCATAAAGAAGGCCTTCTTGGTCAATATGATTATGAATCATATGCAACTTGTGAGTCTTGTCTCACTGAAAAATGACCAAATCTCCGTTTACTGGAATCGGAGATAGAGCT
>CM071872.1:29106749-29119971 GCA_036759665.1 Gynandropsis gynandra | reverse complement strand
CCGAAGAATATAATTGTACTTGATTTTCTTTTGGGATTAGTACATCAGATGTACATGCAAGTATGTGTATGGAGATACATATACTTTGACTATTTGAAATATTACGTAAAGGCAAGTGGGAGATTGAAAGTAATATGCCTATTATGTAATATTTGAATAGTTTCGGGTTAAAATTGTAATTATTAAAAGTTAATAATTATATAAGAAACGAAAATTAGGTTTTCATTATTAGATTACACAATCACAGAACCAAAACTCTCGTAGCCGTCAAATAGAAAAACGAAGAACGAAACAGTTTCGTTCATCGGAAATTCCGCACCAAAGGTTGAAGGCAGATCCCGATCTCGGCGTGGATACGCATAGAGGGTTTGTACCATCAAGCCTCGCATCCGACAATAACACGTTCAACGACAGGTATTACGAAATTGTTTCTGTAAATTGTTTATCGTTGAATATCCGTGAAAAACTAATTCGAACATGACTAGATCATTATTCGGGTTGGTTAAAACACGTTTCCGCAAGTGAAATCAACCCTACAGTAACTTGAATTTTCCATTCAACCAACTTAGTTTGAATATTTAAAGTTGGATAAATTTAATGATAATGTTAATTATAATAAAAAGTATAATAAGATAAATTAAAAATTTGGCAAATCAATTTTTTTATTTTTATCGTAACACCCAAATTTTAATCACATTTTAGTATCTAACTTTTTAGTATTTTGCATTTTGATATCATATTTTTCAAAATAGTCATAGCAAAATAGTTAAATTTTTAAATTTCAATTTCTTTAAACAATGTTGTTTGATAGTTTTAGAAAGTTAGGTATTTAAATGTAGAATATACAATATAATGTTAAAATATAGATTTAAAACCAATGTTTCACTTTTAAAAGCATGGTAATTAACATTTATACATAGTTAAGTATTTTTATTGATTTATAGTTTTCTCCCCTTTTTTTTTAAGTTTTTATATTTTTTGGTAACTTTGTTTTATTTTCATCATAATTTTTCAATACATAAAACAATATTTATAATCAAATATATTCAATATATTCATTTTTTTTCTAATGATAAAATTTTTATAAATATCATCTTGAACATTCATATACAACCAAAGGTTCTACAATATCACAAAGTGACAAACTAAATCAACAATAACACAAAAACGTGCTATACTTGTCTAATATGAGGAGATGATAACAAAGAAGAAACACCAACAAACAAAGAAGAAAAAAACAAGTAGATGAAAAAAAAGAAAAACAGAAACAAGCATGTTTTACATGCTCAACAACGAAATAAGATGAATATGTGAATCTCACCAAACCAGAACAATTGAGAATAAGGGGTTTTAATGTTTTAAATTTTTTCACATGGGAGAAGAAGAATACATATATTCATTTCTTGCACAACCAAACATATAAAAAGAGATTGTTGTGTATAATGCATCTACCAATTAAAACCATATTTTTTCATATAATGGATATGTTGGAAATTGTTTAGAAGGTATGAGTGTCTTGGATTAACATTAATGTTATAAAAAACAAATAAATATTAAAATTTGAACAATGGTCATGTCATAACTTTTTGTAGGTTTCATTAATCTCATTTGATAATGAAACCATCCTTCATATCTACATATTTAGTATATTAAAAAACTAAAGACATATCTATATAATTAGTATTAAATAAAGAACCACAGACATTGTTATCTATACACAAACATGAAGGAAAATTCCAAAAAATCTTCGAATTCAATTTGTCTTTTTTTATAAATCATTAAATTATTAAAATTACAAAGATATACAAACAACATTATTTTTTCTCTTTCATGTTGTACGAAAAATACTCAAATAAAATCGATATAAAAATTATTAATTCATGTATTGTTTAATAATTGGTAAATATTTTTTTAAAACAAATAATATTACCATGGTTTATTTACGATAACAAAAGTGATTCTGGTATTATACTCATTATTCTCATAATTATATGATATTGTTCGATATTTTTAATATTGAGTTAATCTTGATTTTGATAAACCCTATAAGCTTTAATTTGGCATATATTAGAAGTATCTATAAAGGTTAAAATCAAAAATACATTTGATATGTATCAGGATTTCAATCATATCTTTCCTTAAAAAATTAACTTCAATTTTACCTTTATAATATTGATAATCACATATTACCCTTGTAATTCGTGCGATGCATGTAACCCTTATGACTTAAGACCCTTGTGACCCATGTGACCCTTGCGATCCATATGACTCATGCGACTCTTGTGACCCAAACGATCCTTGTGACTCATGTGATTCTTGTGACTTTCTTCTTCTTGTTACTCTTGTGAGCCATGCAACCCTTGTGACCCATCCGATGACTTTCTTCTTCTTGTGACCCTTGTGACCCTTGCTCGAAAAATCGCTCGAAATCACCTCTCGCTCCTTGCTCCTTGCTCTCCCTCGAAATCGCCTCTCGCTCGAAATCGCCTCTCGCTCCTTGCTCATTGCTCTCAACCTCGAAATCACCTCTCGCTTCTTGCTCTCGACTTTAAAATTGCCTCTTGCTCCTTGCTCTCAACTTTGAAATAGGTTTCGTTTCGAAAAAAATATCAAACCGTATATGTTTTCACATAGAAAAATAAGGGCACATTTGTTTTTTCTCCATTTTTTCTTTAGATTTTCAAAGATATACATGAAACAAGCAAACCCTAAAAAGATATCCTTGATATTTTATCCATTTATAACGTTAACTATTAGTTTATATAAAAACATTTCATCTATATCATTGGAACAACACAATAATTTTCTTAGGACATCCACCTAAAGATGAGGCCCATATATTCACGGATTTTGAATCCTAATCTGTGTTAGTTTCGATTTCGGTTTCTTAAATTGTATGTCATCAAAATAATACATGTTTTTCTTTTATATAATTTATTTTTTAACTTGGAATTTCCACTAAAAATAATCATGTCAAAAGTGCTCTAGATTCTCGAAAAGTGTTTAAACTAACGAAATAACTTTTTTTTTTTAAATTCAATGATATGTTGAATTTTCCTTTGAAAAATAATTTTCGTCATAAGCCAATTTAATCCTAATTTAAGTAAATTTATGTGAAAAGTTGGCTACAAAAGAGGTAACCTGAATTTTCCATTCAATCAACTTATTTTGAGTATTTAAATATTTGTATTTATTTATAGTTTCCTCTCCTATGTTTTTTTTAAGTTTTTTATATTTTGTGCTAATTTTGTTTTATTTTCATTGTAATTTTTTCAATACATAAAACATTATTTATAATCAAATACATTCAATATATTTAAATTTTTTTCTCTAGAGATGAAATTTTGACAAACATCATCTTGAACATTCATATACAACCAAAAGTTTACAATGTGACAAAGTCACAAACTAAATCAACAATAACACAAAAATATCTGAACACCATTTATATCATAATATGAAATACAACCTCCACGCAGATTGAAACAATTTTATTGATGAAGATCCATGAAAACATCAATGACAAGTTTCAAAAACAATTAAAGTAATACAAATTCATATTATTAGATGAAACGATTGGTGTATAATCAAATAATCAGTCGAACATAATGATCAAATAAACAAGAAATTAAATATTAAATCTCTTGAAAATTTAATGATTTAGAATGAATAGAGTAACAATACATTTTATAAACAATTGGAAAGAGAACGAACTAAGTAATAAAGAATATGTGATGAAAAATTCAAATACAAATTTAAAACATCGTATCAAAACAACATTGGATAAGAAATGCAACGACAATATAAAGATAATTAAATACTCATTGAAAAGAATTTGACATGACCCTAAACACCTGCTTCTTAGTTTTCGTTTGTGTTTTCATTCTTCATTCATCTACAACAGCCCACAAGGAGTGAGTACGACTAATCATATCCAATTAGACTAATGCATGTACGCTTTTTGTATCGTACACCCTTCTACTCGCAATAGGTAATAATATCTATGATATTCAAGATAAATCAATCTAAGTACACAATCATCAACTAGTACCACGCATGATTTTCGCTTACAAGGTATCACAAGTACCCAACCCACCACAGCACTCACAAGGTCACACCGATTCTGGCTCCCGACACAACGCTTGAGAGGTCTCTCAGAACTCAATCCGCATAAAAGGTGCTTGCATAGTCGTGTCTAGCTTCAATACAGCTGTAGTGCTCTCAAGGTTCACTGATCCTAGCCTCCAAGTTGTACCACTCCTAAGATCCCATTTGATCCCAACACGATGACCTCTCCCATCACGGTCCTAAAACATCGTGATATTGCTATCTTTGACCCGATGTCCTTCAAGTGATACACTCACCACGAACTCACTCCCATCTATCACCGATATTTCTCCTCACACGAGTACCCAAAACTCAATTTTGAACCTCGGTGATCTACATTGTATCTCGAAGAACCCTCTAATTTTTGTATGCTCATTAGCGATCATGGAATTCCTGAAAAAGACATGGAATACATTTATGCGAATATCACTTAAAAGACTAGCCAAACCACTCAACTGTAACCCCAAATTTTTTCTAACAGTAAAAATGCTCCCCTTGAACGATCCACTACCAGTCAAACGTTTTACCTAACATTCAATGATTCATCCAAATAGAATGCTCAAGTGTAGCAACTCGTTAGGCCCGAACGAAAAATGTCAGGTCGAGCATTTTACTAAAAATGACAATGTTCATGTGAAATTTTGATATTTTCATCATCTTATTTGTTAGAGTACTCGACCAAACAGTCACTTCAAAAAGTAGACGATTTCCGACGGACATATCCATTTGTACAAATCGGGATCCGTTGCGATTCCCAACGACTTTCTAATGGACAATATCTGTTGAAAATTGTGACAGACGCCCAACGGATAGAACCATTGGGAAATTGTAACGGATGCCCGTTGAATAATGTGTAACGGATGCCAGTTAACAAATTGCAACGGACGCACGTTAAAAAATTGTAACGGAAGTCCGTTACAATTTTTTAACAGGCGTCCGCTGCCACACCGTCGATAAAAAAGAGTAGGAATTCAAATTTTACAACGTGCATCCATTGCAAACTAGTGGGAAATGGCAACAGGCATCCGTTACAAAATGGCGAGAAATGACAACGGGTATCTGTTACCATTTGACGGGAAAAAATCCCAACGGATGTCCGTTACCATAGCGTCCCGAGAGGACTTTCAGGATCGATAATTTGAAAGGTGGGATGCTCATCGAAATTATCGATTAAGGAATCGATATCCACCATATCGTCATCTTCATAAAATATCGACGGGCATCCGTTGGAAATGCGTGTTCCCGATGCAACAGACGGCGAGACGATGGTTTGTCTCTCGTTGCAACGGGCATCCGTTACAATTTCCAAAGGATCTCCGTTGGAAATTTCTGCAGCCTAGAGTAGGCATCATTTCACTTGCAAGGGGCATCTGTTACAAATTGTAACGGATGCCTGTTACAATACTTCTAACAGCATCTGTTAGAAATTTGTAACGGGTGCCCGTTACAAATTGTAACGGTCATCTTTACCCGTTCTTAACGGATGCCCGTTAGCAAAATTGTAACGGACATTCGTTGCACATTTCTAACGGATACCAGTTACAATTGTGGAAAATTTATAAATTTTTTCTAAGTGCCGGAGGTGATTTCTTGTTCCAACGGGCATCCGTTAAGAATTGCTACGAATACCCGTTGGTATTAGATCATATGTAGAATTTTCGATTGAACATCATTTATATATGCTCATTGCAACGGTTAAGAATTGAACATCATTTATATAAGCTTCGATTGTATTTAAATTTCAATTTTTCGATTACACATCATCTACATTACATTACTCATCTAAAAATATTGAACATCATTTACATTACACATTGTATTTACATTTCTTCGTCAGTATATTCATCGATTGGCGAGTCTTCCTACGATTGTTCATTGAATTCATCGTCGTTTTTATCTTCAGCATCTTTCGGTTCAACATCTTCATAATCTCTTATGAATTCTCCGTCTATGTTTGTTCTTATGAGAATATCCTCATGATTGTCTGTATTAGTTAAACGAAACGGCTGCGGATGATCGGATTACAAGGGATCTTCTTTATCATCTGAGCTTATGATCCCTCGTGGCTTGATCTTTACTACAGCCGACCACTCCTCTCTTCGACGTTTCAATGTTGTTGGATATTGCACATAACATTCTTGGTCTGCTTGATCTATTATAATGAATGGATCATACTTACCATATTGTCGTTCCAGATTGATGTCAATTCCTCCCCATCGGTTTTTTTGTATTCCACGTCCTACGGTTGGGTCGAAACATTGACATTTAAAAAGCATCACCTTCAACAAAACGAGACCGAGATATTCCACTTGTAGGATTTGGTGCAAAATATCGTAGAAGTTATCACCCTCTATTTCACTATTAACGCAAACACCATAATTGTATGTGCTTCTATGTTTTCCGTGTTTGTACTTGTGGAACGTGTAGCCGCAAGTAAACAAGATTGACCAACACATAACATTTCGTGCACGACCATTATCAAAATCTTTTAACCACGTTGGAAGTCATTCATTTGAACATTTCACCTTTACGTATAACATAAAAAAGAATGAATACTTTATAATAAATGCAATTAATTTTAATAGATGTGTACACGAGTACTTACATAATCTCTCAACCACGAGCCATAATGTTGACTTTTATGTATGTGAGTTCATACACGTTTAGATGAGGATATGTACCAAGTACTTCTTCATCAAATATCATGTATAATGAAAATACGTTAATATTGTATATATATACATATATATTTAAAATATTGGATATTATTGTTTTGTACCTTTCGAAAGGTAATAACTCTTGAAAATTTAGTAATATATATATATATATATATGTGTGTGTGTGTGGATGTGATTATACTCCTCTGGTGTTAACCAATATTCCTCAGATTTACCTCATGTACGTCCAATCGTGTAAACATATCAAGAATTGTGTCGAACTGCGGATTATATTGATGCAGATAGTTTGTGTGATCATCCGTTGCACGTCGTTCTTTCGTCTGAATATACGACTCGGAATAAAATATGATGAAATACGTGATTTCTTCCAGCAAGTATTGTTTGACAATAGATCCTTCGACCGCTGCTTTGTTTTTCTTTTTTCTTTAAATGAAAGAAAAACCTTTCAAAAGGATACATCCATCTGAATTGATCTGGCCCACCGAGTATTGCATCATCTGGTAAATGTATTGGCAAATGCTCCATGACATCGAAGAATGAAGGCGGAAAATTTTTTTCCAATGCACATAATACTTTCAGAGATATTGTTTTTCATTACTTCCAAGTCATCCCTTTTTAAATTCTTTGAACATGTATCTCTGAAAAGTATGTTGATTCTGCATAGAACATCGTGAACATTCCGTGGTAAGAGCTCAACAAATGCAATTGGAATTAGCCGTTGCATGAAAATGTGACAATCGTAACTTTTCAACACGATCAGCCTCGAACCAACAATATCCACACACTGAGTAATGTTCGATCCATATCCATCAGGAAATTGAACGTCTTCTTTTAACCACTTTAATAATATCGTTTTCGCCGGATCAGACAATCTGAATATTGGGACAGGTGACCTTCCATCTCTTAATTCCAACTCAGGTCGTCGGTATATTGTCTTCAAATCTTTTATTGATTGTATATTATCCTTAGCTGTACCCGCCAAATTCAAAACAATATTGATGATGTTATCGAAAAAGTTCTTTTCGATATGCATAACATCTAAATTATGACGTAATATCAATGATTTCCAGTATGGTAGTTCCCGAAAGATACTACGTCTATACCAGTTATGCCATTCACCTTAGCCTTTTGGTTTACGATGCCCACGATCTCCACCGCATTCTACCAATTCATGTAAATCGCCCATTGTGTTCAATCTTTCGTAAAGGATTTGTGTTTCAGTTTGCATGTACGATGCCTCTTCTTTTTGTACCACGTTCTTTCGAAACTGTTTGTTATCTTTCCGGAAAGCATGTCCACGAGGAAGAAATCTTCTACGACAATCAAACCAACATGGTTTCTTACCATGTATTAGTCGAAATGAATCTATATCCTCCATAGAATATGGACATGCCAATCTTCTGTGCGTGCTCCATCCGCACGACATTCCACAGGCAGGAAAGTCGCTAATTGTCCACATTAAGACCGATTTCAATGTGAAATTTTGCTTCATATTGAAGTCATAAGCAAGAATTCCTTCGTTCCAGAAATGTCTTAATTCTTGAATTAAGGGATACAAAGAAGAGATCGAAACTTTTCTTCGGATGTTCAGGTTCTAGAATCAGCAACGTCAGAAACATTACCTCTCTTTTAAAACACATCTCGGGAGGCAAATTATACGGAGACAAAATCACCGGCCATAGAAAATATTGACTTCCAGATTGTCCATATGGACTAAAACCATCAGTGCACAGGCAAAGATAAACATTTCTCGTTTCATACGCAAACTCAGGAAATATTTCATTGAAATCTTTCCAAGACTTACCATCCGATGGATATTGCATTATACCTTCGGTCGTTGAGTGTTTTGCGTGCCATCTCATTGCCGCAACGGTTTTTTCAATTCAAATAACCTTATCAACTTATTTGCTACAGGCAGATAGAATATTTTCTTGTATGGTACATATTTACGTGAAGATGGTTTTTTACGCCGAAATCTATTTGAACCGCAAAACTTGCATTTAAATAAATCTTTATCATTTTCCCAAAACAGCATACAATTGTTTCTAAACATCAATTTTCTCATGTGGCATTCCCAAATCTTTTAACTCATTCTTTGTTACGTAGTATGTCTCGGGAGCTTGATTATTTTTCGGTAAATATTCACGCATGGTTTTGCAAAATGAATCCATGCAATTTTCAGCAACATTGTAGTCTGTTTTTAATACTCATCAATCTTGAAGATAAAGATAAGCGAGACTGACCTTCACGACAACCTTCATATATAGGTTGTTTCGCAGAATCCAATAGGTTGAAGGATCTGTGTGCATCAATGTTTGGCATCTCTTCACACGTTTGTTCATTAACAACTCCAGGAAAAGCATCTAACACCATTTCCACATATGGATTGGTGATTGATGCTTCATAAATAATTTCTTCATTTCTTTCTACTTGTGATTCTTGCACAATATCTCTAACACCACAATTTTCACCGTGAAAAAACCAAATTTCGTAATTCTCAACGAAACCCACCTTATAAAGATGTTTGCAAAAAATTTCTTGACTTCGATACTTTATGTTTTTGCATCTTTTGCATGAACCTAACATTATCCCGCGTTCTTGACACAAAGGTTGCATCAATGCAAAACTCATGAATTGCTCCAATCCGTGTAAGAATTCTTGCGTAATCTCTTCGGTTATAGGATCTTTTGTTCTATACATCCACTCTTTCGATCTATATATATCTCGATTTGAAGATGAAGACATTTTGTTGAAAATATATTTCCTGTTGATGGTTTGATGCTAAAACCTTGATTATTATCACTAAATAGTTTAAATTGCAACAAACATTCGTTGGAAACCTCAACGGATAACCGTTGCAAGTTCACTTGAATTTATTTCCACTAGAAACCTCGAAATTCACAATTTCAATGGTTATCCGTCACAATTGCCAATGGGCTTCCAACGGAGGACGCCGACATAAGATATTCGTTAACATCCAGTTAAAAATTGCAACGGAACGGAAGTGGCAACGGACGATATCCGCTACACTTCTGTTGAAGTTTGTAATGCATTGCAACGGATATGTATCCATTGGAAGTTCTCCTAAATCCGTTGAAATCCGTTGCCATTTATCATCAACGGACGGATCCGTTACACCGTCCGTTGGAAACGAACTATTTTCTGTAGTGAGTTAAGGGTGATCAGTCTTAGTTATTATAAACTCCATATACTAACTTCAATGCTAATTTAACGAATTTTCCTTCTTTAATTGAAACGAGATTTTAGCATTTCATTTTTCGTTTAGGATTATCATGAACATGTGTCATTATATATATATATATATATAATACGTATAAACAATTCATTTACATAAATACACCACTGGGACTAGTAGAACTCTCAAACAACAATCATGGTAGGATACTAGTCTTTGACTATGAGTGTTTTTTGGAAGTGGGTTGATATTGAGTTTCATATGTTAGATTTATCTACTTTATCTGTACATTGTGAATGAACGATTTGATGCTCGAAGATTCTACATGCAACGATCTTATGGAGTGTGATGATAATACTCACCTTGTTTGTTGACAATCGTGGATCTTTAGGAAAGGGGGATGTGGATGATAGCTAGAAAAAGTATCAAGCATCTTGATGGTTTATTCCCGAACATCATTCACTTATATTTGATTTTCGATGTATATTAATTGAGTGTCTTGGGGCAATATATTTATGTATTTGGATTTCAAATGTGTATTGAGATTTGAATTTTAAGGAATTATCATTATTATTATATCAATTATTAATATATATGGCCACTCTAAGGAGTGCGATGGTGGACATTCCCAATCTGGATGGACGATTCTAGGATAGGGCAAAAATCGACACATGAACGTTTCCTCGTCCCTCATGTTTCATGTGTCTTTGTCGTTTATAAATTGGGGAAGCCTTCTTTTTTTTTTTTTGTAGAATTTTATTTGCTTTATCACATTCCCTCCATCTTTCTTCACAAATAGATTCCAAACGAAAATCTCTATGGAATGAGAACCAACTAAAAACTTTATGCACACACCAACACAACATGAATGAAACATGGTATAGCACATTCTCAAATACATCAAGGAATCAACATGAAAAGGAGTCCAGATGAATAGTAACAACAACCTCTAAATCATAGGATACCACGGTGCAAATTGGATTGGGGTTTAGGGATGACTGGTTGTCTACCGTACACTTTCGCATGCTCATATGAGACAACGTGGGTACATGGAGAAGTAAAAATCAAATTGTCATGGCCAAATCGAGTACACAAGCTACGTGTAGATAAAAATAAATTCTTGAAGGACTTTAGGGATCAAGACCTCTTGAGTCATTCTTCTCCGTTGTGATAATCAAACAAAATATCACATCATAATCAAATCTATCTTCCATAAATTATCAAAACACATCGAAGAATATTGCCAATCGATTAGAGGCAAAATCCAATATGACATCATTACAAAGAAAGTATACTCCAAGCTGGACCATCTAGCATATATCTTCACCAAAGCCACAAGCGAATGTATATATTCAAATCTACACCAACGAATTGGCCTTACAAATCTTCAGCAAAATAACAAGCTCGAACAATTTACTCATCAAACGCATAAATTTTGAGTGTACCATTTTTCTTTCATTAAAATGTAATCTGCAGGGTTTTACTTGATAAGGTTTTAAGGTGATATCATCTCAAGCACCTTGATAATTTTTTTGGTCGAACAATGTGATTGTTCAGCATGATCATTGCATCAGGAGCAGATACTCGGTCGAGCAATATGTTAGTTCTACCAAAAAAAATTGTCTAAAACTATGTACCCGTTTAAAAAGTGTGGGATATTCTTGTCATTATCGTCATATTTTTCTCATGAATGTATTATTCATCAAACTATATTTGTTTACACATTTTTCTTGAGCAATCCACCATGTGCACAGCATAAGCAAGCAAACGTATACGGTCATAAAATGGCGCATGGTCGTAGAGAATTTTATAAGGTGTTTCGTCTTTAACCAAAGGCATATGAATATGGTTGATCAAGTATGTGTTCACATTGATACATTTTCTAAAAAATGTAATTAGTATTTTTTTTAAAAGCATGCGAGCTGAAATAGCTTTAATTTTGTGGTGTTTTTTTATCCTATCATTTTGTTGATGTGTGTAAACATATGCATTTTGATGAACAAACAAATGAGTTTCACGGAGTTTCCAATTTGTGAAACGACCATAAAGCAAACAGTCTAAGAAAAAAGACGCTCTAAAGGAAGATAGTGTGTGTTAAGAATCTCAAATGTCATAATGGATTAATGTAAAACAATTGTTGGTTTTTACTTTTGGGAAAACAATACCTGGTTCGCAAGGCCCAATAAAAAAATGTCACAATGTCTTTTATTATGATAATATGTAGAAAGTTGATTTACGCGAAGGTTATTTTCGATGGAAAAATGTCACTTCAGATCAGACTAGTGCAAATGAACATCTTCAACAATAGAGATCGTCTTCAAAATTGGAGTTCAATATCCACTCTACCAGCATATAGTTGAAAGTGTAGAGTTGATTTCAATTGCGGAAACGTGTTTTTATCAACCCGAATAAAGATCTAGTCATGTTTAACGAGAAGTTTTTTAATTATCAACGATAAACAATTTATAGAAACAATTTCGTAATACCTATTGTTGAATGTGCTACTGTCGCATGCGAGGCTTGATGATACAAGCCCTCTACGCGTATCCACGCCGAGATCGGGATTGCTTTGATATGGAAATCGGAAGAACGAAAAACTATTTTCGATTCTTCGGTTTTTCTTTTTTGACGGCTAGGGTTTCTAGGTTTAGAATTGTGTACTAACGAAAAATCGTTTTTCGTTTATTTATAATTATTAACTCTTTAATAATTACGACTTAAACCCATAACTATTGAAATATTACATAATTGGCAAAATACTTTCAATCTCCCACTTGCCTTTACGTAATATCTCAAATAGTCGAAATATATGTATCTCCATACACATATTTGCATGTCCATCTTATGTACTAACCCAAAAGAAAAATCAAATACAATTATATTCTTCGGTGCTAGCGGATGAATATAACTGTATCCCACACTGATTGTCTAACAATCATAAGCAGATACCGAGACACTCGTATGCGTGTGACCTCATAGGTTCATCACTAAACTGGTAGTCAATTAATCTTACTAATTAACTAATCGAGGTTGGCGTCTAGAAACACTCCTCAACGACCAGATAATGTGAAGTAACATCCTTACTCTGTAGAACCATGGTAGAAGGACAATATTATTATTTCCTTCTGTCTTTACAGCTCCGGATAATCCTAGGACATGGTCTAGCTGTCAAGTCCTAATAGATTATCAACTATGTTTCATGCCTAACATAACTGACTGGTGAATGATCGCAAGAAACTCT
>CM071872.1:29085790-29106146 GCA_036759665.1 Gynandropsis gynandra | reverse complement strand
AAGGTACCACACCAAGTTCAGTTATGAACTTTCTCATCCAGACCGCTTCCTTAGCAGCTTCACAAGCCGCTATGTATTCTGCTTCAGTAACTGAATCAGCTACAATAGCTTGTTTGGAACTTTTCCAACACACTGCACCCCCATTGAGACAAAACACATACCCCGATGTCGATCTGCTATCGTCCTTATCGGACATAAAGCTGGCAGCCATGAACCCTTCTAACTCTAAGTTAGAATCTCCACAAACGAGGAATTGGTGTCTAGTCCTTCTCAAGTACTTGAGAATGGTTTTCACCAATTTCCAATGTTCCTCACCGGGATCTGCCTGATACCGACTCGCTACACTTAGCGCGAAGGCTACATCAGGCCTCGTACATGTCATGGAATACATGATGGCTCCCACTGCGCTAGCGTATGGGATCATACTCATGCGTTCTCTCTATTCTTGAGTCTGAGGACAATCCTCTTTGGAGAGAGAAATTCCAGTGCCTATCGGTAGATAGCCTCTCTTGGAATTTTCCATGTTATACCTCTTCATGATGGTATCAATGTACTGGGACTGTGATAGTCCACACAACCTCCTTGATCTATCTCTATATATCTTTATTCCTAGAATATAGGTTGCTTCTCCCAGATCTTTCATGGAAAACTGTTCGGATAACCAGAACTTCGTCTCTTGCAACGCCGGAATGCCATTCCCCATAATATGTCATCCACATAAAGCACAAAGAAGACAATTGCGCTCCCACTAAACTTCTTGTACACACAAGGCTCTTATTCGCATCTAACAAAGTTGAACTCTTCAACTGCCTTGTTAAAGCGAATATTCCAGGTTCGAGAAGCTTGCTTGAGTCCATAAATGGACCTCTAAAGCTTGCATACCATATGACTTTGAGTTGGCAACGTGAAACCCTCAGGTTGAGTCATGAAGACTTCTTCCTGGAGCTCTCCGTTAAGGAAAGCTGTTTTCACGTCCATCTGCCAAATCTCATAGTCATGGAATGCCGCTATCGCAAGCAGAATCCGAATAGATTTGAGCATTGCCACAAGGGAGAACGTTTCTTCATAGTCAATCCCTTCTCGTTGACTATACCCCTTGGCAACTAGACGAGCTTTATAGGTCTCTACCTGCCCATCCGCTCCAATCTTCCTTTTGTAAACCCATTTACAACCTATCGGTCTGGAAGCCTGTGAAGAATCAACCAAAGTCCATACTTTGTTGATCTTCATAGATTCCATCTCGGATTCCATGGCTTTCCACCATTTCTCAGAATCAGGACCTTGTATAGCCTCTTGGAAAGTCAAAGGGTCGTCATCTATATGACCGTCCACATCCCCTTGCACCATCAGATTAAGTCTGTCAGGTGCACGTCGAGAACGTGTTGACATTCTCAAGAAAGCCTGTGTAGCAGGTTCAGCCTGGGCTGGGATATCTTGTTGGGCTTATTCCTGAACAGGTTCCTGAAGAGGCACTGTCACTTCAACATTTGAAGATGAAGCGCCGGAGCCTAACAACATATCTCCCAGCCAAGATTGCTCATTTGAAATCTCATTTCTATGAGCTTGCGTTGGTTCGTCGGGTTCTTGAGTCTCGTCAAGAACTACCTCCCCATCATGAATTCCTTCATCAAGGAAATCCCTTTCAAAAGGTTGTCGTTCTGGCCACAAACACTTTGTGCTCAGATGGGTGGTAGAAATAATATCCATAGTTTCCTTGGGATAACCTATGAACCTACACCTGTCAGACCTAGCATTAAGCTTGTCTGGCCGAAGTCTTTTAACGAAGACCGGACACCCCCAAACCTTGATGTGTCTCAGGTTTGGCTTACGTCCTTTCCATATCTCATATAGTATCTTCGAGACTGCTTTGGTGGGAACTTTGTTTAGCAGATAGCAGCTGCTTCTAAAGCAGAGTCCCATAAGTTCATTGGAAGATCAGTGAACCCCATCATGGATCTTACCATATCTAATAAGGTTCGTTTTCTCCATTTGGATACACTGTTATGCTGCAGTGTCCCAGGAGAAGTCCACTGAGAAAAAATCCCATTTTGCCTTAGATAATCAAGAAAACCATGACTCAGATATTCTCCACCTCGGTCAGATCTCAACGTCTTGATGGTCTTTCAAGTTTGTTTCTCAACTTCACTGCGGAATCTCTTGAACATTTTAAAAGATTCAGACTTCATAAGATACACATATCCATATCTAGATATATCGTCAGTGAAAGTTATGAAATAAGAATATCCTCCTCTGGCTTGAACTTTCATAGATCCATATACATCTGTATGTATGAGTCCTAGAAGTTCAGTAGCTCTATCTCTGATTCCAGTAAACGGAGATTTGGTCATTTTTCAGTGAGACAAGACTCACAAGTTGCATATGATTCATAATCATATTGACCAAGAAGGCCTATTTTATGCAACTTGTTTATCCTTTTCTCGCCTATTTGACCTAGTCTACAATGCCAAAGAAAAGTTTGATTTACTGAATTATCTTTCTTTATCTTCAAACCAGAAATATGCATGTTAATCATATTAACTTTTGCATTGGGTAAGACATAGATGCCTTGATGTAAATAACCATCTGCACATAATTCATCATTATGAAAAATAGAGCAAATTTTATTATCGAAAATTGTTTTATAACCACATCTATCTAACATAGAAATGGAAATTATGTTCGAAACAAATTTTGGAACATAGTAAAAATCTTCTAAAACCAAGATCTTGCCCAAAGGCATACAAAGAGAAATCGATCCTACGGCTAATGCCGCAACGCTTGCACCATTCGCAACTTGTAGGTTGACTTCACCTTTCTTAAACCTTTTATCGATTCTCAACCTCTGCAACACATTGCAGATGTTAAAACTACTACCGGTATCTAATACCTAAGTACAAGAATCAATCATAGTTAAAGAAATCATGAAAACATTTTTCATGTAGGTCTTACCCTCTTTCCTTTTGAGAGATGTAAGGTATTCCTTACAATTTCTCTTCCAATCCCTTTCTTCTTACAGAAGAAGCACTCAGCATCAGTTTGGTCATATCTGTCCCTTTTGCCCTTGGGTTTGGTCACACCACCCTTGGGCCCATGGGGCTTCTTCTTGGGCTTTTTGTTGCCCTTGCCCTTCTTGAAAGAAGAGCCGGCCATCATTACAGCACTAGATCCCTTAGACATCTTGAACATTGACTGACTTTCATAGTCAATCAGTTGGTTAAGCATCCCATGCAGATCCATGTCCATCTTGTTCATGTTAAAGTTAACAATGAACGCTGAGAACGTCTCAGGTAACGACTGCAAGATCACATCTTGAGACAACTCTTTGCCCAGTGTGCACCCCTGCTTCACAAGTTGTTCGATAAGACTGATTATCTTTCGAACATGGGGTCCCACCGGAGAGTTCACAGTCAGTCTAGACTTGAACAGAGCCTTCGACAATTGATATCTTGTCGTTCTACTCTGTGCACTGTACATCTTCTTAAGATGTGCAATGATAGAGCTAGGATCCATATCCTTATGCTGGCGTTGAAGTTCTGAACTCATTAAGGATAGGATGATACACTTTGCAGTGTCAAGGTCATCCTTTTGCTTTATCCAAGCGAGCAAGCCATCCTCATCGTCATCAGCAGGAGATTCCTTGATAGGATTCTCGATCGCATCGAGTAGCTTCTCCTGCTTGAGAACGATTTTGAGGTTGCAATCATCAACATCAAATTTTTCCCAACAAGTTTGTGGACATCGAGAATGGCACGTAGGGAAATTGAAGACATTCTTCGGGAAATCTAGAAGGAAAAATTACAGCATTTATTAGAACACTTATTTGATGAAATAGATATGGACTTTCATCTAAATGATTATTTTACTGACTAATACTACAATAGTATTCAAAAATCGTATTTCTTTCAGTAATATTTCCTGAACTAATCATGCATAAGCCCCCTGGTAGTCAGGTCGTTTCTTAAGCATATTAAACAGGTTGATTTTAATATGGCTCTATATCACATAGTCACCTGGTAGTCAGGTTGTTCCTATTGATACAGTTGAGTTCATCCTTCTTCTCATGGTTGGATATCAATTAAGTTTATGTCCCCCGGGTAGTCCAGGCGTTTACAAGAACTAATTGAACCCTCCCACTAGACATCTGATGTCATACATGTATGAATCGAATTCTTGAACTACATGCCTCCTGGTAGTCAGGTCGTACCATGTAAACGAGAATCTATTCAAAACACCTACGATGAGGAAAAAGCCTAACGATAAACAATTTATTATTTAAGAACTCAATTATTAATTAAAATTCTTAATTTTAATATGACTCTAATCACATAGTCACCTAGTAGTCAGGTCGTTCGTATCGATATAGTCGAGTTCATCCTTCAGTTCATGGTCAGATATCAATTAAGTTTATGTCCCCCAGGTAGTCCAGGCGTTTACCAAAACTAATTGATTCATCCCACTAGACATCTAACGTCATAGATGTATGAATCAAATTCTCGAACTACATGTCTCCTGGTAGTCAGGTCGTACCATGTAAACGAGAATTAATTCAAAACGTCTGTAGCGTTGAAGGAAAAAAAACTTAACGATAAAAAATTTATCGTTTAATAACTCAATTATTAATATTTTAAAATTAAAATTCATTTAATTTTAATCTTAAATTATTTTTTATTTTTTTATTATTTTTTTGTTAGGGTTAGGGGTTAGGGTAAGGGTTAGGGTAACCCTAACCCTAGCCGTCGCCCTTGGTACCCTATCCCCAGTCACCCCTTCCGGGGGTTTAGCGCGCGTGTCGCCCGCCTGGGTCCGTCGACGCTCGCGCGAAAACGCTCGTGCAGCGGGAGCTTTCTCAGCGTCGCCTCGCCTCGGGGTCTCTCTTGTGCCGCGCCGGCCAGGCCTAGGACGAGCCGGCCGACCCTTCGCCTGCGACCGACGACCCTCGTTCGGCCGGCTAGGGTTTCGGCCGCCGCCCAGGCGCCATCGTTCACGGTTCGCGATTTTACTTGTGCGCGCGCGCGACTTTTTCATTTTTCGATCCAATTTTCCACAAAAAACTCGAAAAACTAATCCTAAACATGCATCCAGACGCTCTAATACCACTGTAGGGTTGATTTCAATTGCGGAAACGTGTTTTTATCAACCCGAATAAAGATCTAGTCATGTTTAACGAGAAGTTTTTCGATTATCAACGACAAACAATTTACAGAAACAATTTCGTAATACTTGTCGTTGAACGTGCTATTGTCGGATGTGAGGCTTGATGATGCAAGCCCTCTACACGTATCCACATCGAGATCGGGATTGCTTTGATGTGGAAATCGGATGAACGAATTACTATTTTTGTTCTTCGGATTTTCTTTTCTGACGGCTAGGGTTTCTAGGTTTAGAATTGTGTACTAACAAAAACTCGTTTTTCGTTTACTTATAATTATTAACTCTTTAATAATTACGACATAAACCCATAACAATTGAAATATTACATAATTGGCAAAATACTTTCAAAAAGACCCTAGGCTTCGAAATAATTGAGTTCGCCGGAGGTTTGTAATTGGTGTGGTAAATGAAACTCAATATCCATTTCATGTTAAAAACATGTAGAATATACTTCGACAATTTTTTATAATTATCGCAACAAAAATTGCACCCGTGATGATGGTCTTAGAGCCTTCTGAAAGATGTAGATAGAATTTGAAAGAACATTCAACATTGATTTCTTATGATCATATCAAGAACATTTCGTTATAGAGGATAGGGTACCAACTCTATCTTCAGTGCTCATTGTTGATAGTGGTTATGATTCTATATTAAATTTTTTTAAAATTCTATTAGGGTTTCTTTTAATTTCATTTGGTTATATACAAAACTAAATAACGTGCTACTATGATAATGAGATAATAGGAACTTAACTAAAGGCCCATTAAACTGCCCCATGTGCTTTTCTAACAAGAAAACCTCTCATGGAATAGTTTGGAATACAAATCTTGTTTTCGTGAAATAAAAATCCATCGAACTTGTAGTACTTACCTTGGGCAGCCTTCTCACACAAGTGGGCGTTTCGGGTTACCCGGACCGACCCAACCCGAAAAACTCAATCCGTGAGATAAACGGGTTTTGTAGAAAACTCATATGGGTTCAGAATCTAAAACCCAAATGGGTTCGGGTCGATCCGGGTTGGGTTCGGGAGAACCCGAGGAACCCGAAAAAAAATCTAACCCTTCTAATCTAATTTTTTGTATGTTAAAGTTGGAACCCGAATTATCCATTTAAACCCGAATTACCCGTTTAAACTCGAATAAACCGTTTAAACCCAAATTACTCGTACTTAAATAACCCGAAGAACCCGAAAGAACCCAAATACAATTCGGGTTTTTTTAGGTTCAATGTTTCAAAACCGGTACAACCCGAAACCCGAGAACTCATTCCGAAAACCAAATGGGTTTTTTGGGTTCAATTTTTTAGAACCCGAGGAACCCGAATCCAACCCGAACCCGAGGAACCCGTCCCGAAACCCGAAACGCCCACCCCTAATCTTAATTAACTCACAAAAGTCATTATCAGATGTGTACAGATCCTTCAAGTGCTCAAAATCGAGAAATCCCGCATCTAAAGAAGAAATTAGTGCATAACGTCTAGAAAGAGCATCAACTACCACATTCTCCTTACCTCATTTATACCTGATCACATATGGAAAAGTTTCTATGAACTCTATCCACGTTTCATGTCTTCGGTTCAACTTGTGTTTCCCTTTTAAATGCTTAAGAGATTTATGATCAATATAAACCACCAACGTTTTGGGCCACAAGTAATGCTTCCATGTCTACAACACTTTCACCAATGCATACATTTCTTTGTCATAGATCGGATAGCTCAATTATGCTCCACTTAACTTTTCATTGAAGTACGCAATTGGACGTCGCTCTTGCATTAATGTAAGCCTAGTACCCATACATGAAACATCACATTCAATCTTAAAAGTTTTTCCAAAGTTAGGCAAAGATAAAAGATGAGCATTCGTTAGTTTTTTCTTTCAAGATCTCAAAATCCTTCTCTGGGCTTTTCCCATTGAAAAGAGACGTTCTTCTTTATTACTTCAGTTAATGAGGCTGCAACAGTACTAAAATCCTTCACAAACCATCGGTAGAAGCCTGCCAAACCATGAAAGATTTTGACCTCTCCGGCTGTTGTAGGCCGAGGGCAATTTCTTATCGCTTCTACCTTCTCCTCATCTACGTGTATTCCCTACTCACTCACAACAAATCCTAAGAACACAAATTTTTAGTGAAGAAAACACATTTCTTAAGATTTGTAAACAATGTTTCAGCCCTTAACACACCTAGAATATTCCTAAGGTGACGAACATGTTCTTCGAGATTCTTGTTGTAAACTAAGATATCATCAAAATAAAAAATAAAAAAAAACTTCCATTGAACTTCCTAATAATGTGATTCATATCCCCAATAAACGTACTAGGAGCATTTGTTAAGCCAAAAGGTATGATAAGCCATTCATAAAGTCCTAATTTTGTTTTAAAAGTTGTATTCCACTCATCACCTTCTCTCATTCTAATTTGATGACAGCTGCTCTTAAGATCGATCTTTGAAAAATATACTAAAACCATGCAACTCATCAACCATATCATCTAACCTAGGAATAGGATGGCGATACTTTACTGTAATATTGTTCATTGCTCGATAATCAACATATATCAGCCCCGCATCATCCTTCTTGGGCACCGAAATCATTGGAACAACACACAATATATGATTTCCATGCTTTCTTGTACATAACCCTTTTTCCGTAAGTTCAGTCACTTGTCTTTGCAACTCTTTTGTTTCTTTGGGGTTAGTACAATAGGTGAGCTTGTTAGGGATGCTAGCACCAGACAAAAAGTCAATTTGATACTCTATTCCCCTTATTGGAGGCAAGCCACGGGGAATTTCTTCATAAAACACATCTTCAAAAACCTGCAAGTGATCACAAAAAAACATTGGGCAAAGAAGAGGTTAATACGTTAGAAAACAATGCCTACTTGTACATAAGTACTATCATCGACTTATTAGAAGGCAAAGCTTTCTTGATCTCTCTTACTTTGTGATAACATGTAAAGTGTATCAATTTAAGGTTAGGTATTAGTATCATTTTTGCATATATTTCTTAGTTAGAGTTACATTTCCGATATGATTCTTCTATACATACGCCCATTTTGTCGGTTTTTAGGTTTTAAGGCGACAAGGCCTAAACGAGCATAAAAAGGCGAATTCCTAAGTAAAACCACACATTCTGATGATATAATTCACTCGGAGCCAAAAATAAAGCCTCGGAACTCAAAGGAACACCCGAGCAACGAGCGGGCACTGAGGTCTACCCGCTCGGGCAAAACCTACGGGGTTTAATTGCAACACCTTGCACGACCCGGGCACAAAGGCAACATGATCAGGTAACCATACCCGATCGGGCGCAACAAGGTACCCGCTCGGGCGTTAATTGATCCTGAAAATCCCGAGAGTTTACACGAATCGGGCTGTTCAACCACGCGATCGGGCGCGCCTCTGCACGACCGGGTAAAAGGTGTACCCGAGCGGGCCGCCTTTCTCGCAACAACCTTGATTTTGAATTCGAACGAGCGAATTAAAAGAACAAAACAGATCCAGACACAAGGGGGCGACCCCTAGGGCAAGGAAAGGCTTGGAAATCATAAGGAAAGGCTTGAGAGACGCTGGAGAAGGAGAGAAGCATCAATCCACACATCAGTAACACAATAGGGAAGATCGAGGCATCGAGTTTCTTAGGGTTTATCATGTTTAGGGTTGTGTTATTTCCTTTGTTAGCAAACTCCATGAGTGAGTAGATTCCCAACTATGGGTTAAAGATATCGGATTGTAACTGATGTACAAATTTATGTGTTAATGCTCAGATCTATCGTAATTGTTTTGATATTCGGTCCTACAATCAACATCATAACTCTTATACTAGTGTTGCCCGCTCAGTAACATAGGAATTCATATTTTGCTGGAAGGTTAAAGTATGAATCCGTAACCGTTGAGTTGTAGGTTAAATTCGATTAATGAGAATCTGACCGATTGGTTAATCGACTTAGGAATTAGGATTGCGCTCGTAACGCTGCCATAGTACGGGTTAATCGCTGCTGGAAGGTAGGGTTGCACGTACTCATGGTTAGGAGGTCTAGACTCGGCAGAATCATTCCTCACAATAGAGCATGAATTTCCCATTATCAAGATAATTCGATAGGTTTATGATCTTTAGTTGTTACATCCATACGATTCCCGGTATCCCGACACCCGTAGTGTTCGTCATCGTCAAGTCTTCCACATATCGTCATCGCTGTCCTTATTTACCTTAGTTTTCTAGATAGTTACACCACGCCATCGTCTATTTCTCATCGTCTTAGTTTAGTGATATTCTTAGGATTGACTGCATTAGTCCCTAGAGTTCGACCCTGGTACTACACGAACCGTATACTTGCGGTGAAGTGGTCTAGAAAAGATTATAACTTGATATTTCCGACATCAAGTTTTTGACGCCGTTGCCGGGGACTAATTACGGTCTAGACTAGGAATCAGCTAGATTAAGATCTAGTCCTTTCCGGAGTCTTCTTTTGTTTTTCGCAATTTCTTTTCGTTTTTCCTTTTATCGAGTCTATTCTATCTACCGCGGATCTACACTTTGGTGTTTTGTTTATTGTTGTGCAGGAAGCATTGTATGAGAAGCTCCACACTAGCTCCTCATTTACGATCCCGAGGTCGAGCGAACATTACGGAGCCTGCGCAAGAAGAGAAGAGTTGGACTAGCGGATTCTGAGTCCGAGGTAGAAAGAGGGAGCAATCACGAGACATACGCCTCGGAAGAGGAAGAAACCCATAGCGCAAGCAGCAGAGAGGACAACGCAAATAACCCCGACATGGCTGTTGCCGATGAGACTTACGGAGCCTACAGCGCTCCAAAGCACACGCAGTTACTTTCGTGCATGGCCCGCACGATCGATAACCAGGTTGAGCTACAACCGGTCTTCATACAAATGCTCAACAACTCGGCCTTTAGAGGAATGGAGAACGAAGATCCGAACTCCCACCTTACGGACTTCAAGATGCTTTCCAGCACTACCAAGGTTGGTACGGGAGTTACTCGGGAGGATCTCTATTTGATGGCATTCCTATTCTCGCTTGAGGAAGAAACGTTGGTTGTTCAACTTGCCGGCTGCATCAATTACATCATGGGATTATCTGGAGCAACGGTTCATGCAACAATTCTTCCCGGATCATAAAACGCTTCTTGCTAAGAGTCGCATAAATTCTTTCCTACAAGAAAGAGGTGAGACGTTACACGATGCATGGGAGAGATTTAAGAACTACCAGCGGATATGCCCACACCAAGAAATGGATAAGAAGTATCTTATCACGAGTTTTATCCAAGGTCTCCAAGAAACCACCCGATTCATGATCGTGGCAGCGGGTGGTGGTTCCCTCAGCAACCTTAGATTCAATTAGCTTGAGAACTTTATCGAGAGCACGGCGAGGGAAGGAGGCAAGAAGGTAGGGGAATACAGCCGCGATTACCCATCGAAAGCGGCTTTGAACGAGCTAGGCATCACCAACCCGGAATTAACGGACTTGAAGCAGCAAGTTGGCGAGATACACAAGATGATAGTTGGACTTCATGTGGACCGACATGACGCATCCGTAGGCCAAGGGATGGAGGAAGTGAACTACGTTAGCAATCGGGCTAACCAGCAAAATTATATCAAGAGCCATCCCAACCTCTCCTATGGCAACATGAGCAATATAGCAAATCCGCAGGACTTCCAACCGTGGATAATGACAAGAAACCAGAATCAAGGTTTCCAGCCGAGAGGAAGTGGCCAAGACTACGGATATCAGCCTCGCGCACAATCTTCAGGTGAGTCTCAGATTCTTTCTATGCTCCAATTGGTGCATCAAGAGCAGAAAAGTGCACTTGGAGGGATTAGGGCTGAGCAAGAGGATATGAAGAAGAGAATGGACGGATTTCAGACGCACTTGCGGCTCCTCGAAATGCAAGTGGCTCAGCTAGCCCAAGGTTCGTGCTGACAACCCGGACAGCTTCCCGGGAAACCCGAGGCAAACCCCCGCGAGCAAGTAAAGACTAAGGAGCGGGAACACTGTAGGGCAACCAATGCCTTCCACGGCTGCAAGAGAAGAGCCTTTGAGTGATAAGATCGAACAACCCATCACTCCAGTCGTGGAAGAGAAGGCGACCGAGGAAGAAGAGATGGAGTTACCCTACGTAGCACCTCCCCCGAGGGTACCACCATTACCCTTTCCACAGCGTCAAAGGAAGCAAAGTGACGAGGCCCAATTCTCTCAATTCGTGGAACTCTTGAGGAAGCTAAAAGTCACCATCCCGTTCTACGATGCGGTGACGAAGATCCCATCATATGCAAAGTTCCTCAAAGACATCATAATAAGGAAGAGGACCGTGGACAACGAGATGGTAATGGTCACGAACTCACTTATACAGTCCCCTACCATGGTCGAGAAGATGCCCGATCCAGGTAACTTTGTCATTCCCTGTAAGATTTACGACTATGAAATTGAGCATGCACTAATATATATCGGAGCGAGTGTGAGCTTTCTACCATTATCCCTTGTTGAGAAGCTCCATAAAGTAGGAGACCTTCAACCCACGCGAATGCAAATCACCTTGGCTGATCAATCCGTACGGAGTCCCGTGGGTACATTGACGAATGTTGTTGTTCAAGTGGGAGAATTCTGGTTCCCCGCTGATTTTGTCATTGTGGACATGGAGATCAATCCGAAGATCCCCGTCATTTTGGAACGACCATTCCTCAACACGACAAAAATGGTCATTTATTGTGCTGAAGGCAGGCTAGTGATGAAATTCGGGGATGAGTCTATCGAGTTCAAACTCAACGAGGCATTGAAGAAGCTATATATGACCGAACCCGTAATGCACGTTACCACGATGGATGCACCGACGGAGAAGATTGAACGTGTACATCGTGACATTCACCCAGAGGAGATACCACAATCCGAGTGCACCGGGAGCCAATTTTAGTTGCCAGCAAGATCGGACGTATTCACGCAGTTCAAGGAGAAGCAAAAATTACCTTAATAGAGAAGTGACCCGAGAGGGCAACATACTCTACCACGCGGCAGCATCGATTTTAGCAGACCCGGTCGGGCAGCCTCATAGCCTGAATCGGGTAGTACCTACGGGGGTAAATGCTGCAATTGGCCACCCGAGCGGGTGGGTGCATGAGCTCGATCGGGCAGAGGGACTGGATGAGAACCCGCCCGGGAGACCTCACAGCCCCACGCGTGCACAACCCACAGGGGTAAGTTACACTTCAGGATACCAGAGCGGGGCATAGAAGGAGTCCGATCGGGCACTTCAGAAGAACCAATATTCGCACGGTTCAATCAAGATCTCAACGCGGGCAACGCTTCTACGGTCACACACACCATCTCCTACACCATCGGTGATCCACATACACTCCTATCCCGCATGTAATATCGAGGAAACCCTCAACCAAAATCGAGTCCGAAGGAGATACGAAGTAGTCGTGGGATCGAACGAGATGAACCGAGGATCGCAAGTCAAAAGCCCTCCAAGGTTCGAGCCACGTCACGCTGATCAGCTAGAAGACGGAAGAGGCATACTTCCTCTTTCGGACATCACACGTGTATGAAGACGCTAGGGTTGAGCTAAAGACCGAAAACAAGTGCTTCTCGGGAGGCAACCCGAATCCCGTATCCTTTTTCGTCTTTTTCCGTTTTATTTCTATTTTTTTTAACTCTTTTTATTTTCTTTAGACTTGGACAACTTTTCTTAGGATTTACGAATTTAGTGGTCTATCGATTTTTTTTTTGCTGCATGGTTTTCCTCGAAAATTTTTCAGGTTTGCAGCACTGCCTGGTCGGGCAGACGTCTCCACCTGAGCGGGTAGGTCAAAACGAAAGACGCCCGATCGGGCGACGCCGAGTACCCGAGCGGGCACCGTAAATTCTGCACAGGTAATTTTTATTTCGAGTAACCGAGCGGCCATTCTCACTTCACAAATTCAACCCGAGCGTGCTCCCCCAAATTGCAAACCCTCACGCTGCAATCTCACCTGCCGGAGTCGCACGTACGCCGCCGCCGTTCATCATCGTCGTTGGTCGACCCTCGGTTACTCGAAAATACCCTCTCCCTCCTCTCTCTCTCGAAATACCCGAAAATCCCTCAATTTTCTCTCGAATCCCAGGTATATTCATGAATTATTTTGTGATTTGCACTATTATGGACTAGATTTAGGCTTGGTTAGAGAAACTTTAGGTTGAAATCGTTGATTGAGCCATGGAACGCGAACTGCAGGTCGCGATTTCGCGCTTCCACCCGATCGGGCTAGGGTTAGCACCCGACCGGGCATCGTGCTTTTGGACCTGTTCGGGCAGTTAATTCGCCCGAGTCGGGTAGTGCCTACTGGGGTATTTTGCCGAATTAAGCCCGAGCGGGCTACCTCTTCTACCCGATCGGGCAACCAGCAAAACAGTGTCTTACATTCGATTTTTCTTCTTCCTTTGTTTTGCAGATGGCCCCGAAGATCTTCCAGAGCTCAAAGAAATGCAGATCTGATGCCTATGATCCATAGCATGGATGGCCGGAAAAGTCGAATGCCGTTACGGAATTGACGCCATACATGCCGATAACTACATCCAACCAGCAATACAACTACCGGTCAGAAGTCGAGATTCACCGAACTACAGCCGCGGATTTTCCCATCCCACTTCCTATCCTCGGAAGCTATGAGTGCCCTCCACATCGAGGAGCACATCGATGCCATCTTCAACACATTGGGATTGACAGGATTACGGGACACACTGGAGTAAACCTACCGCAACCTCACAGCGGATTTTTTTGCATCCTACGTTGCATTTTTCCCTGAGTCCGGAGATCGGGAAAGAGCTTTCATGGAGTTCCGTCTGATGGGACAGAACTACCGGCTCAGCGCGCGAAAGTTCGCGATTATACTTGACGCTCCGCATTACAACTTCACAAAGATGCCCGAGCACAACCGGAGCCGTCAAGCGCAATTCTGGACTCAGATAGCATACGGTGAATACTCGACAAGATCGAAAGCCAGTCACATATGCCACCCCGCTCTAAGGTACTTTCATTACTTCCTAGTCTCATCTATACTAGAAAAAGGAGCACAAGGCATAGTCAACCACACAGAGTTGGCATACCTTAGGCGGGTGGTTCAGCCAGGCTTTGCGGTAGACGAGTGGGATATCTTAGACGTCGACGTGGCGTCGCTAGTCATGCGGCATTTCCATGACATCGCAAACGAGAAATGTAGCACGGACATGAAGATCATGTGCGGTGGGATAGTCACCATGATAGCACGAAGAGTTGGGATCAACCTTCGCATCCTGACTGAGGACAAGATCAATGAGGAACCTGAGCTTAACCTTCAGAACTTGCGCAAGCGAAGGGCGATAACGATCGAGCGGTATAATGTCATATGGAGCTACAAGGACAAGCACGGTCGCAACTTGGAAGTCGACCTACGCGAGATTCAGATGTCGGGTCTAGACGAGGAGGGCTCTCGATTCAGGATTGATCCAGCCATCGAACACATCGGCCCAGGACTTGGTGAGGTAGATCCACCTCCAGCCGCTACACCAGGACCGTCGATGTCGAGGCAGCGCAGCCGACGCACCACTCACTCACGCGCCCGCCCAGAGTATCCTCATCATCGCTCTGACTTCCCTTCCATGGAAGGTATCTCCGACACTCTCAGGTATGTTGCGGAGGAGAGCAGGTATCAGTCTTACATGGCAGAGCAGAGGTACGACCTTGAAGCGGCGAGACACGACATTGAGGCTGCGAGATATGCGGAGCAGCAGCAGTTCCGGGAGTAGTCGATACAGCACACGTACTACCTGACGGAGTCTGCTCGTAGATTCTAGCAGCTCAGCATCAGCACTATCAGGAGCCGTACGTGCCAATCCCGCAGGATTACCATACTGGCACTATTCCGTACCGCCCGCACATTCCATACGAGCTGCAGTTCTTCTACTTCCCACCTGGGGAAGAGGCACCCGCAGAGCCAGCAGACCCTCCGACCACTCGCGGTGGAGAGGATGAGGATTAGGCACCTTTCTTCCTTTTTCCTTTTTCTTTCTTTTTCTATTTTATTTTGATGGACCTATTTTTCTTATTTTTCTTTCTTTTTAGTTTTCGCGCATGTGTACGCTCTTTGAACTTATTGATTTAGTGATATTTGCTCTATCTTTTGCATTGCATGATTCTCATCTCAGGTCCTTCACGCTAACACCTCCATTAGAGCAAGAGAGTATCACAACTCCGGATGTATCACAATTCAAGAAAGCTAAACACACTAGGTGTATTCTCTCTTATTCTTTCATATATATTCTCGAGTTTTGGCATGCGGGTATCCCTCATAGGTCTCGAACACCGGGACTGTGTTCCGTTCAGGTCTGGGGGGTACTCTTCGTTTTGAGTGATACGAATTTTTCTTTAATAGTGACATATTTTTGCTTAGGATTAGGATTAGGAATAAGAGATGGATACCTATTACAAATTTTTGAGCTTTAGTCATTTTTGCAACCTTGTCGAATCGTGAACAATAGTCTAGGTTTGCTTAGAAGTCTTTTGGATACCGATAGTCGAGTAGTTGTGTTTGAAGCCTTGATCTATAGTTGAATTCACCCCATAGATTTCGGTACCAAGTAGACATATCTCCGTGTATACCGTCTAGCCTTTGCTTATTTGATATATTTTTACCGTTCATAGTCATTAGATTCCACCCGCTTATACTCCACTGTCATCTAGAATAAGTTTATGACTATTCCGAGTTAGGATTGACATGAGTACATCGATGATCAATGGTTCGGGTCTAAGTGGTGGACTGAGACGTTGTTCTACGTCCTAAGGGTTAGAGTGATGCGTAATAAAAAAAAGCGAAAAAAAATATCTTCAATAACGCACCTCTTCACTCCTCTAAGGTCACACGATCTTATGAGTGTGCCATAGGCAACCTGGGTCTAAGTAGAAAGCCATCCCTCTTCGACTTCGATGCCCTAGGAAACAAAGTGTGGATCTAAGTATCGAAAAGAGAAAGAAAAGAATAAGAACGAGAAAAACGAATTTAATAATATCAAAAGCTTAGGGGAATTGGTATGGAGATCGCTTGGACGTTATATAGGGTTATGAGATAGACTTACATTTTTGGTAGGATTTCATGGCTCGGAACTTTCGGTAGATATAAGGCTATACTCGGTACGCTTAGGCCTTTGTTCATGTGACGCGCTGATTTGCGGAATGACTAACTTTTTGAATTTTTTGTGCTAGGATCCATCGTTATTGATTCTTCCTCTTCTGCGCTCGTAACGCTGCCATAGTATGGGTTAATCGCTGCTGGAAGGTAGGGTTGCACGTACTCATGGTTAGGAGGTCTAGGCTCGGCAGAATCATTCCTCACAATAGAGCATGAATTTCCCATTATCAAGATAATTTGATAGGTTTATGATCTTTAGTTGTTACATCCATACGATTCCCGGTATCCCGACACCCGTAGTGTTCGTCATCGTCAAGTCTTCCACATCCCTTCATCGTTGTCCTTATTTAGCTTAGTTTTCTAGATAGTTACATCATGCCATCGTCTATTTCTCATCGTCTTAGTTTAGTGATAATCTTAGGATTGGCTGCATTAGTCCCTAGAGTTCGACCCTGATACTACACGAACCGTGTACTTGCGGTGAAGTGGTCTAGGAAATATTATAACTTGATATTTCCGACATCACTTTCATAGAAAGAAAATTGTTTCTCCTCATGGGTTTACTCTCATAGGCCATTTTCTTGGTTTTTTCTCAAGACCTCACCATTTTGTAAGTGAACTACCTTATGATCACTCAATTTAGCTTTCTTCTCAACTGAACTTGATCTTCATAACCCTTATCTGGCGTTAATGGTATCAAGTTGATTGTTTTTCCCTTGTGCTCAAATGAGTATTTGTTGTTATATCCCTCATGCTTCACACGCAATTTAAATTGCCACGGGCGCCCAAGCAACAATTGAAGAACCTGCATTAGAACCACATCGCATAATATTTTGTCTTCATAGCTTCCTATGCGAATTGGAACCATTACTTGGTTATTCCTTGGTTTCACCACTCTCATTCAACCATTGAAGTCGGTATGGCTTCAGGTACTTCTTGGTTAGCAAAAAAAGTTTCTCAACCAAGGATTTGCTAGCCACGTTTGTATAGTTGTCACTATCAACAATCACAACATACACCTTCCCCTTTGTGTGCCCTCGAGAAGATGTTTTCCTATTGAAAAATGGCATCCTCTCTAGCTTGAAGATTCAAAGCTCTTCGAGTTACTAAGCGCATGAGTTCACCTTTTTGTTTCTCAGAGGCTGATTCGAAATATCCATGAATATTAGTGTACATCATGCGCTTATTTACACAATCTTTTGATAATGACTCCTGCCTAAACAACAAAAGCACTTAATATCACAAGCATAAATCTGAGTCTTATCGTTGTTACCTTGATCTTTAGACCGTGATGGCTCAGTCTTTTGATCAGATTTGAAAGTAAAATACGGCGTCTCTCTCTTGGTGTAATCAAGCCGAGAAAATGAGGTGTGTTTCCCATGATTTTGTAGCCGATGGTCACCAAATCTGAGCTGCTTCTCATTTCTAATTGTGTCATGTATGAGCTCATTCAAAGTTTGATAGTTTTGAGCTTCAACAAGATTGTAAATCTCCCTATTCCAACCCCCAAAAACCGATTGTTCTCAGCTGCTCTGCGTTCTTCCAAACAAACAATTTTTCATAATTATCGCAACAAAAATTGCACATGTGATAATGGTCTTAGAGCCTTCTGAATGATGTAGATAGAATTTGAACATCTTCAACAATAGAGATCGTTTTCGAATTGAAGTTCAATAGTGTTGAATATCCACTCTACCAACAAATAGTTGAAAGGACCCTACGCTTCAAATTGTTCGAGTTCGCCGGAGGTTTGTAATTGGTTTGATCAATGAAACTCAATTTCCATTTCATCTTTAAACATGTAGAATATACTTAATTTTTCATAATTATCGCAACAAAAATTGCACCCGTGATGATGGTCTTAGAGTCTTCTTAAGGATGTAGATATAATTTGAAAGAACATTGAACATTGATCTTTTATGATCATATCAAGATCATTTCGTTATAGAGGATGGGGTACCAACTCTATCTTCAGTCCTCATTGTTGATTGTGGTTATGATTCTCTATTAAATTTTTTCAAATTATGTTAGGGTTTCAATTAATTTCATTTGGTTATATAAAAATCTAAATAAATGCTACTATGATAATGAGATAATAGAAACTTAGCTAAAGGAATATGTGAAAACTGAACAAGGGATACTAACAAAATTATGTAATCACAAAAAATGTAAAAATTTCCAATGAGTTATTATAATCGGAAATAAATTAATAGATGGTCGAACAACTTTGGCATGTTGTGTCTGAATAAACACCATTTTTTGCTTCTACTAAGTTTATAATGTTATGAACAATGGGGGTAACTTCAAAAATATTCTCGTAGGGCTAAAACACTTCAAAAATACCCTTCCCGAAAAAGAAAAAATTTTTAACTTCAAAAGTACACGTATAAATGTTGATATTCCCAAAATACCCCTACGACCTTACGACCCAGTTCGACCCAGCGACCCAGTTTGACCCTGCGACCCTTGTCCCTCTGCGATCCTTGTTCCTCTGCGACCCTTGGACCCCTGCGACCCTTGTGGATGATTAAACAATACATTTAACATTTTGTTCAAATGTCGATATTATTTATATTATTATCTATATTGATTCTAAATTAGACATATACAACTCAAATATTGTAAACATTTGGTACCCTTGCGACCCATTTGTCCATTTCGACCATTGCGATCCTTTCGACCCTTACGACCCATTTGTCCATTTCTACCCTTTCGACTAGTCTTTTCAATGTCAGACTACTGCTTTTTCCAGGTTCTAGCTATGCTTTTTATTTTACCAATGCCACAGTGAAGACGTATATTAAAGGTTCTCTAATGTGGTCAATACATGCACCTTGGTTATTCTTTGTATTTATTGTCTTTCTGGAATTTTAGGAGTCTATTTATTTTTCGTTATAAATAGAGGAGGAAAACCGTAAAGCTACAACAAGCACAAAATCGTCTCTTGTTTCGAGTCTTTCATTCTCTCAAAAGGGTGATTTCTAACATCTAACCCTAAATTCTCTGAAAAATCCTTGTTACCTTGTGACCGTTAAGGTCACATGGTCGACCCAGGGCATCGTGCTGTCTATTTGTTACTCAATGTCTTGGTAATCGTCGGACTCAGTCTGTATGCAGATACACACAAGTACTTACAACTTGGATGGAGGACTTTGTGATGTATCTGCACTACATAAGGTCTTGGTAATCGGCGGACTCAGACATCCGCGTTACCTAAGGTCACGGTTGGACCTTTTTGCCTTACGGTTTTTCTTCCGTTTTTTTCTCGAACTTCTTTTTGCCTTTTTCTTTTGCTTCAATTTTTTTCTTTCCTTTTTTTAGCCGTTGTGACCTTTGAGATCTTATGTAACCTTATGTAACTCTTGTGGCCTTTGTAACCTTTGAGACCTTATGTAATCAATATTTAAACGTTGAAAATGTCTTATTTTGCATCTATTGTTCGTAAGATTATGACCTAATATGACCCGTTATGCGACGCTCAATCGGATTAAATTATAATCACGTTTAAACGGGTACGACTCATGCGACCACACATATGACCCATGGACGACTCATGCGACCACATATGACCCATGGACGACTCATGCGACCAAACATTACCCATGGACAAATCATGCGACCAAATATGACCCTTTGACGTGTAATGCGAACACATAAGACCACAATAGTAAATCCACAAAAACATCGATACTAACAATAATACATTCTATTGAATAATAGTAAAAAAAACCAAAAACAAACATGAATTTTGTTGTTCAAATGAAGTTCAACCAAATACAAAAACCAACCAAATACAACAGAATTCAATCTATGAAGATTATAGGGGCAAGCAGTAGACAAGGTACATCATCGAGAACGGCGTCCAGTTCGACTTTGAGGGTACAACCGACGTTAAAGCCATTATCTTGACAAAACTTTGTCCAACCCATGGTGATGCTAGCGCCATTGCGTTTCACGGGCCTTAGATCTGCCTCCCAAAGGTCTGTGTAATTGGTCATCAGATCAACCTTACATCGTCTACCGCAAAGACCATTCAACCTCGCAAACTGTATCGGAAGT
>CM071872.1:29053236-29080930 GCA_036759665.1 Gynandropsis gynandra | reverse complement strand
ACCAATGGGACCAATGTGACCTATGCGACCAATGGGACCAATGCGACCTATGCGACCAATGGGACCAATGCGACCTATGCGACCAATGGGACCAATGCGACCTATGCGACCAATGGGACCAATGCGACCTATGCGACCTATGCGACCCATGCGACCCATTCGACTTTAGCGACCCAGTGACACATGCGACATATGAAACCCATGCGACTCTAACGACCCTGCGGCTTATGCGACCCTACGACTCTAACGATCCTACGGCTTATGCGACCCTACGACTTATATGTCTCGATGGAAATTGACACTCAAATGGCCTTTTCACTAAATATTACTTACTTGGTGGAACTCCATCAGGAGCAATGTTTCTTGACACTGGATTTGGACGTCGAAGGAATTCAAAAGCAAAATCACCAACAGTGTCGGAAGATTGGGTTTCGGTGATCGCAACTTTCTCGGCAGCCTTTGATTTTGGATTAGGCACATGAATCCCGACATTCCTTAGAAGGTCTCTTACGGCGTTGATGATTCTCTTCTCCGACTTCCTTATTTCCCCTATTAATTTCTTCTCCAGTGTCAGAGGGACTGCAGCATCAGCATCAGCATCACTCACGCACTCCTTCCTCTTAGTCCCTTTTTCCTGCAAAATGACCAATTACGAATACATTATACTTCTACTGACCTAAGCGACCCATGCGACTCAACCGACCCATGCGATGCAACCGACCCGTGCGACCCTCAACCGACCCGTGCGACCCTCAACCGACCCGTGCGACCCTCAACCGACCCGTGCGACCCTCAACCGACCCGTGCGACCCTCAACCGACCCGTGCGACCCTCAACCGACCCGTGCGACCCTCAACCGACGTGTGCGACCCATGCGACTCAAACGACCCTCAGACACTCAAACGACCATTGCGACCTAACCGACTCACTGACACTGACACTCACCCGTTTCAAATCAATAAACTGAGTCCAATATGGTCATGAAACTACTGCGACCCTTGCTACTCAACCGACTCACGGAGTCGAAGATGTTCATGCAACTTCTGCGACCCTTGCGACCTAACCGACTCACTGACACTGACACTCACCCATTTCAAATTAATAAACCATTTTGTGACTCGAAAGCTTGCAAAACCCTAGAAATCGAACTACTTACACTTATTGACGCCATTGAAGATTGACTCGTGCTCTCTTCGCCAGTGATGCTGCTGATTCTAGCCATTTTCCTTCTCGCCAACTTCAAATTGTTCCCTCTCAAGTTCGACATCACTTATTTCTTTCTTGCTATCAACTTTTAAACAGGTTTCACGGTGAAAAACTGTTCGGCTTTCTCGTTTTCGGCAGTTTTTCACGTCGAAAAACTGTCGAACTTCCATTTTTCCATATTCGAATATTAAAGACAAATTTATCTTTTCTTCAGTTTTTATTTTTCGAATTTAATAATTATTTTGGAGAAGGATATTTTTGAAGTGCTTTAACCATATAAAGATATTTTTAATATTCCTCATGAACAATGCGTGGAAGTAAGACGCGTGGCATTTTGGAGAGTGAAGAGAAGGCACGATTTTCCGTAACCGATATCATATTTAATTGTGTAAATAATAATCGGAAAATAGTAAATAAAATATGGAAACTACAAGTTTTGGAGTGAGGACAAATTAGCTGTGGTATTCGAGGTTGCAGACGTTGAAGAAAAAGACAAAAGTGCAATGGGATAGAATGGATGAATTGATACAATATGGTTTGTCTACATGCACATCATCTATATATTCAGTTGGTCCAATGCTTATATAACGACGTAATTTTGAGTTAATGCAAATATAAAATACATATTGTTTCGTTATTTTATTAACTTAATGAACCTAGACATGTACATGCACGTACCAATATAATTATATATTATAAGAAAGCGTTGTTCTACACCATGATTATAAAAACGCACCAATTGGGAACAAAAATACAGAAAGCAAAATCAAACCAAACAGAGAATACTGAAATATGACAAGTTTAAGAGGTGAGAACATCGAGCAACAACAAAAGAACTGCTACTGCTCATGGATGAGCACACAAGCCAAGAACATTCTTGACCTCAAACAAGCCCTCATCACTCACAAATCCGACGCCGACGATCACAACAACCACGGCTACGGCCACCGCAACTGCAACGACGATAACCTCAAAGAGTTAACCCAAAAGGTTATCAGAGACTTCGAGGAGTATATCGGAAAACGGTACGAGCTCGCTCGCCGTTGCAGCTATTCTTATTTTGCTCCCTCGTGGAACAGCTCCTTTGGGAACGCTCTCATCTGGATGGCCGGATGTCGCCCCACAAGCTTCATCCGCCTCATCTACGCTCTCTGTGGGGCTGAGACAGAGATCTTCTTGTCTAAATTCATGGACTTGTCACCGCAGTCTCCGGCCTCCGACTTTGAAGTCGACGAAGCCGAAGGTTGTTGCTCTATCGGAGAGCTGACTTCGACGCAGCTGCATGAGATAAACGACTTGCACGTTGCAACAGTACGAGAAGAAGAGAAGCTGACAAGTCGGATGGCGACTCTGCAGGAGGACATGTCGGACATGCCGGCTGCTCTCGTGGCATACTACAAGGAGTCCATCGGAGAGAATGACGTCGCGGTGGAACGTGCGTTTGACAAGCATGAGGAGAGTTTAGCAGAGATCTTGTCGGAAGCCGACAAGCTGAGGCTGTCGACGCTGAAGAAGATAGTGGAGATCTTTACAACCGTTCAAGCAGCCGATTTTCTGTTGGCGGCGAAGAAACTTCATCTTTGCATGCATGAGTGGGGGAAACTCAGAGAACGTCGCCGTCATGATGCTTGAGCCTTCAATGGAGACGATGGATTAAGAATGCTCTTTCTTGAATGTATTTTTGCTTTAAGGTTTAATTACAGTACTAAGAAACTAAGGTATGCCTTAAGGTTTCATTTCGATGCGTTATTACAGTTGATGAGCTTCTGTTTGTCCGAATTTTCCATTCGAGTTATATGGAATTAACGACATGTCTTTACCGGTTAACGTAACTTATCGAATTGATCAATTATCGAGAGGCAGAAAAGTATTTATTTTTCTAGTATTACTAGATTAATTAAATCTAAATATATATTCTAATATATTTTTTAATTAAATTTGTTGTAAATATCTATGATAAAATTTGCTAAATAATTTGAATCTTTATTTGTGATACTTTATAATAATAAATTCTTTTTCCATACTATATATATGTAAAAACGTACATGTATCTACTAAAATGACGTGTAGATTTCTGAACCTTAATCTAGATTACGTGGCCGCAACATGAGAGCGTCTCGACGGATCAGCATGAAGCAACATGACGACTCTACCTAAATTGTAGATCAGGCAACGAAAATGTTTAGTGACAATTCAATTATATTAGTTTATTTTTTATGAATTTTAGTTTGAAGTTGGTGTTTATTTAAAAAAAAATATATAATAACAACAAGATTGAATCAATAATTTTTAGCAACGATATTTATAGAATATAGTACCGACGATGTAAAACTTCCATAAATGGTTCACATCGAGATTGATTTCACCGTCAAACTTTTAAACGATCAAAATTTGTAGCGAAATATATTTTTTCGTTTTTGTTCTCGTTTCATATGTCATTTTTCTAGATTCGTTTTAGTTCCTTTTTATAATTAGTAGATAATTATATATATTTATATATCATAATTCTAATGATCAATTTGCAATTAAATAACAATTAATTAGCTATCTCATATTTTATCGTTTTGCATTAAGAGATATTAATTTTCAACAATGTCTTTGTGTCAATTACCCCTTAAAACAAATATATATACGCACATCATATTACTAATTTCAGAGAGACGTTCATTCTCAATATATCGATTTTTTCATCAATTATATTTTCGATACTACTTGAAAACATAATCTATTAACACGTTGATTGTCGAACAATCATCGGTGAATACCGGAACACTTGTTAGTGTGTGACCGCATGGGTTCAACACTAAGCTAGTAGGCATTCAATCTTATTAATCGTCTAATCGATGTTGGTATTTAGCAGCAATCCTCAGTTGTATAAGATAACGTGAATAAACATATTTTATTACGATAAAAGTGGTGAAATAAAATTATGTATTTTCTTTTGTATTTCCAGCTTCGGGTATACTAGGTTTGACCATCAAACTCAAGTAGATTGCCAATTATGTTTCAAGTCTATTGCAACCAACTGTCGAATCAATTCGGGAAAACGCTTTATATCTTATCATTTTCCCGCTTTGGACAAAGACTTAATGATTTATTATGATCTTTGAAACCATAAAGCTCAAACTCTTAACAAGAGTTGACAGATCTCATCTTGATCAAACATCAATTGCACACGTAAATGATAATTCCTAATATTCTTCTAACAAGTGCAATGGAGCACAAGGTGTCCAGAATCAAAGATGATAAATAAGTTGTCAATTTCTCTATTGACCTTAGGTCGAAGAAAAATGTGACATTATGAGAATTCCAATTGATAGAATAATAGTAAGTTAACCATTTAGAAAATCTCATGTTAGGCTAGTTCAATGATTTCATGTCTATGTGTGTCATCCATTCATGTGTCTTAGTAAAATTTTTATCAAATTGAAACTGTCACATGCATGTTGATCTATTTGGATAGCCAAAATCCTATTAGTTTTCCTATGATTAAGAAACTATTATATATATATATGATAAAACTCGTTTCCCTTTATCATGATCTCTATCATGATAACGATTTTCCAATATAAATCATGCGCAACCGCATATTTCATATGCAGTATACACACATATACAAATATATATTTTATATATACAAATCATCAAAATGATATACAATTCTGTATTATTAAAATAAAATATTTCTAAACAACATGAAAGTACACTAGTTCTAAATAATGTCAACTCTTTTAAACTATACTAGAACTAGTTCCAATACATTACATCTCTCAATCTTATCCTCAACTTGTACTCATAAAACTTCTTTGACTCGAGCACCATTGTGAGCAGATTGACTAAATTTTCCTTTTCATCAATCTGAACATCTCCATATTCTATAATTTCTCGAGTTAGATAACACTTATACAGAACATGATTCGATCTTTAAAGAGATCTTGGTTTCTTCTCTTGAGCTACTGCTCTAGTATTATCACATAATAATGGAACAAACTCCTTGATCGAATGGACCACACCAAGTTCACGTATAAACTTTTTTATCCAGGACGTTTCTTTTATTGGTTCGCATGAAGCAATATATTCTTTTTTCGTAATCGAGTCGACTGGTGTAGTCTGCTTGGATCTGTTCTTACTTATCGCTCTACCAGTCAGGCAAAATACATAGCTTGACGTGGATTTATAGTCGTCCTGATCCTTAGTTATTTTTAAGTATTATAGTTTACACCAACTTCTAGTGTTCCTCACCAAGATCTGCCCGATACCGACTCATTACACTTACCGCAAAGGCCACATCAGGGTGTATACACATAATGGTATACATGATAGCTCTATTCGCGCTAGCGAACGTGATCCTACTCATGTGTTATCTCTCATCCTAGATCTAAGACAATCTTCACTCTCTCTAAAAAATCTAGTGCTTATCAGAACATAGCCCTTCTTAGAATTTACCATGTTATACCGTCACATGATGGTATCAATGTACATAAACTAAGAGACCTTTGTAGATCCATATTCACAGAATATAGGTCATCTCTCCCAAGTCTTTCATGAAAAACTGTTCGGATAACCAAGTATTGGTTTTCTCCAATGATGATACTTCATTTCCTATAAGCAATATGCCATCCACATATAGTACTAGGAAGACATTTTGCTCCCACTTGCATCCTTATACATGCAAGGCTCTTCTTCACATCTAAAAAAAGTTGAACCTTTCAAATACTTTGTTAAATTGAAGATTTCAACTACAAGAAGCTTGCTTAATTTCATAAATATGCCTTTGCAGCTTGTATTCCATACTATCTATGAGCGAGACTATGAAACCTACGTGTTGTATCATTTAGACTTATTCCTAGTGCTCTACATTTAGAAAAGTTGCTTGCACATCCATTTTTCATATCTCATAGTCATGATATGTTGCAATCGCAGGTAGAGTCCGAGTAGACTCGAGAATTATTATAGCAGAGAACGTTTCTTCATAGTCAATCCCTTGACGTCGACTATACCCCTCAGCAACAAGACAGGCTTCATAGGTCTCCACTTTTCCATTCGCTTCAATATTTTTCTTTTAAACCTATTTACAACTGATTGGTCTAGAGTTCGGTGAAGGTTGTATTAAAGTCCATAAGTTGTTTACCATCAATGAATCTGTTTTTTATTCAATGGCTTTCCACCACATCATATAGTCGACACATCATAAAATAATACCTTGAAAACGTGTAAAGACGCCACAATCAAAAGTGTTTATGTGATTGATAAGTCAGGTTGAATCCCAAAATTCCAAATCAAGAGTTGAAGGCTAAAATTCAGGTACTTACAAAAGAAACTCTCTCAAATCTCAAAATCCGTAATATGTCTTGCAACTAAATAGAAAACAATATAAATAAACTATAGGAAGGCAAAACTATGCGTTTTGACTTAGTCCTAAACCAAATAAACCGAAAATAATATCAAACCAAGCAAATAAACTCTAACCAAGCTCACAACCGAAAATAAGTTTGATTAAACAAAACTTTACGTTTTAGACTTTAAAATTTAGCCAAAATGCCCAAATCTTTTTGTTCTTGAAATCTCCACATCCTTGCCTCCAATCAGTGTGATTAAAATCAATTCTCCTTGTGAATCTCCTCCATCCGGTGCTCTCGTACCAAACTCAGCTTGAACAAGCTTGGTGAATGCATTATGTAATTTTTTGGCTCGTGCACGCATCATTGGCTCAGTAATTTTAAGATTATGTTCTTTAGTTTATTTCCTACTCTCCTCATCAATCTCGATGTCCTCATTATTTGCTCGTTCCTTGCTCTCCTTTTTAATTTCGATGGCTCAGTAATACTATACTCACCTAGTATCTTGATCTTATAGCATTGTTGTTAATGCGCTCAAGGACACGAAAAGGGCCTTCTCCACGCGACATCATCTTGGACTTCTGCTGCTATGGGAATCTCTCTTTACACATATGCACCCACACAAGATTTTCAGGTTGAAAAATAACATCCTTACGACCTCTATTAGCTTGCTTGTCATACTGCTCCATTCTCTTCTCAATCGTCTTCCTTGCTTTCTCATGAACTTGTTTCACATACTTAACCTTTTTCTTTCCATCAAGATTAGCAAATTCAGACATAGGTAATGGTGTTAAATCCAATAGCGTCAGCGGATTAAACCATAAACTATCTTAAACAGTGAGAAACGTGTAGCACTATGAATGACCCTATTGTATGCAAACTCTACATGCGGTAAATATTCCTCCCAAGTCTTACGATTCTTCTTTATTAAAGCAAGCAACCAAGACAAGAGAGTTATATTAATCACTTCAATTTGACCATCCATTTTCGGGTGACAAGTCACTGAGAACAACAACTTGGTGTCGAGTTTAGACCATAGTGTCTTCCAAAAATAGCTAAGGAATTTAGCATCTCTATCGTACACGATAGTTCTAGACATCCCATGCAAATGCACCACCTCTCTAAATAATAAAGTAGCGATGCATCATCTGTTTTATAGCATAGAATGAAATGTGTCATCTTAGAAAACTGATCTACAACCACAAACATAGAATCCTTACATATCTTAGTTTGAGGCAAGACTAAGACGAATTCCATAGGGATTTCATTCCATGGTTCATGAGGAATAGGCAAGGGAGAGTATATACTGTGCGATTGTAGCTTAGACTTCACCTTCTTGCAAGTCATGCATTGGCCAAAATTCTGTTCGACGTCCCTATGCTAGTACGGTCAATAAAAGTGTTCAAGCAGCATAGAAAAAGTCTTGGCCACGCCAAAATGGCCCATTAAACCACCCCATGTGCTTTTCTAACAAGCAAATCTCTCATGGAACAGTTTGGAATACAAATCTTTTTTTCGCGAAATAAAAATCCATCGAACTTGTAGTACTTACCTTGGGAAGCCTTCTCACACATCTCAATTAATTCAAAAAGGTCATTATCAGATGTGTACAGATCCTTCAAGTGTTCAAAATCGAGAAATCTTGCATCTAAAGAAGAAATTAGGGCATAACGTCTAGAAAGAGCATCAACTACCACATTCTCCTTACCTTGTTTATACCTGATCACATATGGAAACGTTTCTATGAACTCTACCCACTTTGCATGTCTGCGGTTCAACTTGTGTTGCCCTTTTAAATGCTTAAGAGATTCATGATCTGTATAAATCACGAACTCTTTGGGCAATGCTTCCATGTCTACAACACTTTCACCGATACATACATTTCCTTGTCATAGGTCTGGTAGCTCAATTGTGCTCCGCTTAACTTCTCACTGAAGTACGCCTTTGGCCTTTGTTCTTGCATTAACATAACTGTAGTACCCATACTTGAAGCATCACATTCAATCTTAAAAGTTTTTCCAAAGTTAGGCAAAGATAAAAGAGGTGCATTCGATAGTTTTTTCTTTCAAGATCTCAAAATCCTTCTCTTGTGTCTCTTCCCATTGAAATACGTCATTCTTCTTTATTACTTCAGTTAATGGGGCTGCAACAGTACTAAAATCCTTCATAAACCATCGGTAAAAGCCTGTCAAACCATGAAAGCTTTTGACCTCTCCGACCGTTATAGGTCGAGTCCAATTTCTTATGGCTTCTACCTTCTCCTCATCTACACGTATTCCCTACTCACTCGCAAAAAATCCTAAGAACACAAAGTTTGATAGTGCAGAAAACACATTTTTTAAGATTTGTAAACAAATTTTTAGCCCTTAACACATCTAGAATATTCCTAAGGTAATGAACATGTTCTTCGACATTCTTGTTGTAAACTAAGATATCATCAAAGTAAAAAACAACAAAACTTCCATTGAAGTTCCTAATAACGGGATTCATAGCCCTCATAAACATACAAGGAGCATTTGTTAAACCGAAGGCATGAAAAGCCAATCATAAAGTCCTAATTTTGCTTTAAAAGTTATCTTATATTCATCATCTTCTCTCATTCTAATTTGATGATGGTCACTCTTAAGATCGATCTTGAAAAAATATACTAGAACCATGAAACTCATTACCATATCATCTAACCTAGGAATAGGGTGGCGATACTTTACCGTAATATTGTTGATTGCTCGACAATCAACATATATGCGCCACGCACCATCCTTCTTCGGCACCAAAATCACCGGAACAACACATAATGATATGCTTTCCATGCTTTCTTGTACATAACCCTTTTTCCATAAGTTCAAGCACTTGTCTTTGCAACTCTTTTTTTTCTTTGAGGTTAGTACAGTAGGCTAGCTTGTTAGGGATGCTAGCACCAGGCAAAAATTCAATTTGGTGCTCTATTCCCCTTATTGGAGGCAAGCCACGGGAAATTTCTTCCGGAAACACGTCTTCAAAAACCTGCAAGTGATCAAAAACAACACTGGGCAAAGAAGATGTCAATTCGTAAGAAAACAATGCCTATTTGTACATAAGTACTATCATCGACTGATTAGAAGACAAAGCTTTCTTGATCTCTCTTACTCTCATAGAAAGAATTTTTTCCTCACGGGTTTGCTCTCACAGACCATTTTTTTTGTTTCTCTCAAGACCTCACTGTTTTATAAGTGAACTACCTCATGGTCACTCTATTTAGCTTTCTTCTCCTTCTTAAGTAGCTGAACTTGATCATCATAAACCTTATTTGGCGTTAATGGTATCAAGCTGATTTTTTCCCCTTGGGTTCAAACGAATATTTGTTGATATATCCGTCATGATTCACATGTAAATCAAACTGCCACAGGCGCCCAAGGAACAAATGACGAACCTGCATTGGAACCACATCGCACAATATTTCGTCTTCATAGCTTCTTATGCGAATTGGAATCATTACTTGGCTATTCACCTTGGTTTCACCACTCACGTTCAGCCATTGAAGTCGGTATGGCTTTGGGTACTTCTTGGTCCACAAACCAAGTTTCTCAACCGAGGATTTGCTAGCCACGTTTGTACAGCTGTCACTATCAACAATCACAACACACACCTTCCCCTTTGTCTGCCCTCGAGTATAGAACATGTTTTCTTGTTGAAAAATGACCTCCTGTCTAACTTGAAGATTCAAATCTCTTCGAGTTACTAAGAGCTCACCTCTTGCAGGCTCTTGTTGTTCATACTCACTATCTGATTCACTTTCAATCTCTTCAACATTTTCTTTTCTTGTTTCTTTGAGGCTGATTTGAAATCTCCGTGAGTATTAGTGTACATCAGGCGCTTATTCACACAATCCTTTGTATAATAACTCCTGCGTAAACAATAAATGCACTTAATATCACAAGCACAAGTCTGAGTCTTACAATTGTTACCTTGATCTTTAGGTCGCGATAGATCAGTCTTTTTATCAGATTTGAAAGTAAAATACGACGTCTCTCTCGTGGGGTAATCAAGCCGAGAAAATGAGATGGAGTTCACATGATTTTGTGACCGTTGGTCACCAAATCTGAGCTGCTTTTCAACTCTAATTGCATGATGTAGGAGCTCATCCAAGGTTTGATAGTTTTGATCTTCAGCAAGATTGTAAATCTCCTATTCAAACCCTCGAGAAACAGATTGTTCTCAGCTGCTCTACGTTTTTCCAAACAAACTCTAGCTTAAAGTATCTCCAGTTCTTTGTAGTATTTCTCCACATTACGAGTCCCTTGCACCAAGGTTCTAAGTCACTCACACACCTCATCTTCATAATGAACGGGAACAAACTGTCGCTTCATAGCATTTGTCATCTCCTCCCAAGTTGTTATAGGAGGCAATGTTGCTCATCTCCTTGATACTATCACTTGATCCCACCATACTAGTGTGTACTCATGGAACTTTGCTGCCACAAGTTGCACCTTCTTGCGTTCCGAGTAGTGATGATACTCGAAAATCATTTCAGTGTATCTCTCCCATTCATAGTACTCATCAGCAGTTTCGCAACCATTAAAAAGAGGGCCTTCCAACTGTATATTGCCCAGGTCATCATCAATTCTACTCCTTTCGTTTTGGCAATGCATCGGTTCCATCGGTTCTGTTGTTCACGAGGCCATCCTATCCTCTGTGGTGCTATGGCCTCTAGTTCATATTGGGGCTCGATTGCCTCTAGGCTGTTCGTGAGGAGGTGGTGGTGGTTGGGGACGGCGCTCGACCTGCTAGTTCAAAACTATCACATCATAATGATTACGGACTAAAATTCAGCAATCTGTTGCTCCTCAATAAGTTCGATGTTGCTCTTTTGCTAAATGTTTTTCATGAGTTTATTCCCTGCAAAACGAACAAACGATGATTGAAACGGAATTAGACAAAAGGAGTGTGTAAGAACCTCACAGCCTCTCAAAAATACTGTCTCACTCGATTTTGCACTCTATAAGCCCATGTTTCCTTGTCAAGTCATGTTTGCCCTAACAAACAACTCTAGAATTCGAAATTCAGTTAGAATCCAGCTAAATAACAACCACAAATTGAGATTCCACCAAAAATTGTTGCAAATCACAATTATAATGCCTACTTGTTCTCAGATTTGTCCTAACCACGAAATCACAAATTTCTATTCCTATTCTTTTGTTTAGAAAAAAGAACAAAATAAGCAATTTGGCTGTATTTTCAAGCCTACTAAGGAAATAACAAAAACCAACACAGAATTCAATAAGGAAAAAGCTGAAATAACTATTTCTTAATCCTCTTGCTCGAACCTTTGGACCATCTTCGAATTTCCTTTTCTTTTATAGCAAATTTCCTTTTTATATGTGTTTCCATTTCTTTTATAGTAAATTTCTTTTTTATGTGTTTTTCCTTTTCTTTTAGAGAAAATTTCTTTTTTCTTTTCTTTATATTTTTTTGTATTTTTTACTAATCTTGCGATGGAACAAGCCTAGATAAAAAATTAAACGAAAAAAAGTTAAAAGACACGATTCACACTTCAATCGTAGAGCACAAGCAAAGCAAAGATCAATAAAGCCTAAATCTGACTCTTATGACTCAAAACAAACTAAAAATGCAAGGATAGATGCTAAAACAAAGAAACGGGGCTCTGATACTATCTAATATAACCCATGATCACGTTTCAATATTTTAGAATCAGATAGAATATGGATTTATGGATCTATGTTTCAAAACCTCTCAACAACCAACACCGAAATCTAAGACTAGTCTCAATAATGAAGACACCCTAAACCCCTAATTAATTTGGTTGAGAAACCTTGATAACGTGTAAAGATACCACAATCACAGGTGGTTATGTGATTGATAAGTCATGTTGAATCCCAAGACTCCAAATCAAGAGTTAAAGGCTAAAACTTAAGAACTTGCAAAAGAAACTCTCTCAAATCTCAAAATTCGTAGTATGTCTTGCAATTGAATAAAAAAACAACATAAATAAAACATAGGAAGGTAAAATTATGCATTTTGATTTAGTCTTAAACCAAATAAACCAAAAATTATCTCAAACCAAGCAAATAAGCTATAACCAAGCTCAAAAATCGGAAATAAGTTTGATTAAACAAAAATCTACATTTTGGGCTTTAAGACTTAGCCAAAAATGCCCAAATCTTCATGTTCTTCAAGTCTCCACGCCCTTGGCTCCAATTAGTGAGATGAATGTCAATTATTCTTGTGAATCTTCTTCATCTTGTGCTCTCGTGCCAAACTTAGCTTGAACAAGTTTGGTGAATGCATTTTGTCATCTTCTGGTTCGTACATGCGTCATTGGCCCAATAACTTCAAGATCAAGTTCTTTAGCCCGTCTCCTACTCTCTTCATCAATCTCTATGTCCTCATTTTTACCTCGTCCTTTGCTCTCCTCGTGCATCTCAATGTCCTCATCAAAAGTGCATTATCATCTAGATTTTGTTGGCCAATGAGTTCCTGGATGGTTTCAGTAACTGATCCTCAAAATTTAACACTTGAAGATGGAACGTCCATGTTCATCCTTAACACATTGAAAAAAGAATTCTCATGGGGCATCTCATGTTCATGTGATTGTATCGGTTCCACCGATTCTTAAATCCTATCAAGAATTATTTCATCACCCTGATTTCCTTACATAAGAAACTCTCTTTCCAAAAAGGTTGCACATGTAGCCATACACACTTTGTGATCCGAGGGTGATAGAAATAATATCTCATTGTTTCTTTGGAATATCCGATAAAACGACACTAGTAGAATTTAGGCTCAAGCTTATCTGATAAAACGACACTAGTAGATATGGTTCGAATACTAAATTTAACATAATTACTATACTATGTAACTTGGAGAAAAATATTCCACCATCATTCGTCGATGTTGTGGAACATCTTACAATTCATCTTCCTTATGAATCTGCATTATGAAGTCTAGTTCAATTTTATTGTATGCATCTATTTAAGCAATTCATGTTTCACATGAACAAAAAACAAAAAAAAAAATGTATGTTTCAAACTTTCAACTATGGAGCAATACATGAATGAAGAAATATTGTTCTTTACATCACACTATTTGGTCCCACATGTTCAAACACGTATTAGGAATGTAGATAGATCTTTTGATGGTGGTGTGGTATTCTAATATCACACACTAGATGTTCCAAATACATTTTGCAGTGATGGTCGAATTGTTGGAAAGGAAAAATATGTATGATTATCACAACAGGATCTACACATCGTACATAGTTATGTTCTCTTAATTGTGAATATCTCATACCTTTTGAAAGGTAACTTAATACATACCTTTTAAACACTAATATATAATCTACTTATATTATATAAAACTAAATAAATTTTTTATAGGTTTTTTATAATCTGGTTTCTCGACACATAAGAAAAAGATGACAACTAATTTTGATCGACGATGTTATAGTTGATAGCGTACAAATTAAGAAGTTAAAGGTAACATGTGGTAAATATTTTCCATTAATTGTTAATGAATATAATATTTATTTTAAAATTTACTAATAATTTTATAAATAAGTTGTCAGCAAATATCCATCTAAAATTCTAGAAGGATGACATTTACATATGCCCATTTGGGGACGAATTGCATATGGATTTGGTCTCGCCAAACTAGGTTTTTTTGTCGTGAAGCTTAAGAAATTTTCTCATAGTAAGAACTTTTCATTTAATAATCTAGTTGAAAAGTTCAATTCCATTAAATGTGAATAAGAATCGTGCATGTAAAAGAAGGTTTGTGAAAGTGATGATATTTTTCTTGTACTGTATGTAGATATAAGAAATAATATACCTGTTAATGCAGTAAAAATAGGATCGAGTTTTATGTATATTGTTTCAGGTGGTTGAGAACATTGAGGGAGTTTGAATTTAAATTGAAGAAGACTGGAACGAGTCAACTGGAAGAACAAGGAGAAGAATAAGGAATGATTTGAATCGACCGGATTCAATGCTGGAGACTTTCAGCACAACGGCGCAGCTGAAGACCAGGAGGTGGTTGCTGAGCCGTGAGAATGACAGATAAATTGATCTGAAATTCAAAATGAAGATCAACAAGTCTGTGGAGTATCGGGCAGTGCATGAAACAAAGAACAGGAAAGTTCAGAGTTTTAGGTGCACTTAAATAGATACTGGGTCTAAAAGGGAAACAGTTGTGAGTTGTATTTACACATTTAACTCAGGGGGAGTTAAATGGGTGGGAATCTTTAGTACATTGCAGAAAACAACAAGTGTACTTAAAGATTGAAAAGTAAATAAACATATACTGTTTCATACCTTCTTGTCCGATCGATTATTTACTTATTAGTCATCTTCTACAAGATTTCAATTGGTATCAGAGCTGGTGACCATTGTTTAGAGTAAACTCTAAAATCTGGTTGGAGATCCAAGAAGAAGACTAAAATGGAAGGACCGAGAGACATGTACTCGTTTGGTAAACCAGTCATATTAGATTCGTCTAATTATGGGTACTGGAAAGTAAAAATGCGTGCAAGCATTCGAGGAATTGATGAAGACGCCTGGAGTGCAGTCAAAAACGGTTGGACGCCACCCACTGTTATCGACGAAAATGGAAAAGAAAAGGAAAAACCATCAGAACAGTGGACACCCAGTGAGAAGAAAAGTTCTACATTCAACGCTAAAGCCCTGACAGCTATTTTCTCCTCAGTAGATATAAATGAATTTAAACAAATTCAAGGGTGCGAGTCAGCAAAGGAGGCATGGGACACACTAGAAACCATCCACGAAGGAACAACTAGTGTAAAAAGAACAAGGTTAGATATCTTAGAACACCAGTTTGAAAAATTGGAGATGGGAGAATATGAAAGTGTGAAGGAATTCAGTGGACGGATGAATGCGATTGCCAACGAAGTAAGTGTACGTGGGCAAAATCTGGATGACAAAAAACTCGTTAAGAAGTTGTTAAGATGCCTCCCGAAGAAGTTTCATGCTCAGAAAGTGGCAATGAATATGTCCTTGAACACAGACACAACTAGTTTCAAGGAAATAGTTGGAATTCTAGCAGCGTATGAACTAGAGGTGCAATTGGAACAAGGAGACATAGTCAAAGAAGGAAGCAAGGGAGTCGTGCTACAAGCTGTTTCAGAAAACACCAGGTTAGATAATCTTGAAGAAAATATTGCGGTACTAACCAGAAAATTTGGAAAATTCATGAAAAGGAAGTCAGGAACAAGAAAATTCACCACTGAAGATGCAGGAGTCAGAAAAGAGAATAAGTCTAACTCCCAATGTCATGAGTGCAAAGGCTATGGACACTTTAAATCAGACTGTCCTAGTATTACAAAAAGGGAGAATATGCTGAAAAACCTCAGAGAAACACAATGCTTCAAGTGCAAGGGGTTCGGTCACACAAAGAATGAATGCACTGAAAATAATACAGTGAGAGGTAAATCACTGATTATGCTAAGCGAATCCAGTTCTGATTCTGGAGAAGAATCAGAAGAAGAACAGTCCAGTTTCGTGGCTTTCATAGAAAAAGATGAACTGGAAGAGAATGATGAAGTTGATGTTGAAATGATCTATAATGATTGGATCAAGATGGGAAAGCTAAATGTCCAACTGTTGAAGGAAATTAAAACTTTGGAAACTCAAGTCCAAGAAATGAAAAATGAAGTGCTTGCTAAGGATGAGGAAGTGCACTTTGTTAAAAGACAACTAGAGGAAACCAATAAACAACTGAAAATGTTGTCAACGGAACTAACAAATTGGACCACTTGCTGTCAATCGGAAAAATGAAAGGTGACAATCACGGAATAGGCTATGTTGAGAATACGGGCAGAACAGAAAATAAATTTGTATCTGGAGGAAATTTACAAGAAAAACAAGCAACCTATACTTCATCAAAACATAGTCAAAATCAGCAGAACCTTGACAGGAAAAAGAATTGGAGTCATCATGGTACCAAGCATAGAGAACAGAATCAGAGAGCTCTTCATCATTACAACCAGAGCAGAAACATATCCATGTCAAATTCTGGTAAGTATGGGTGGAAACCGGAAACGCAATCCCCTCAGGCCTCACGAAGAGGTACAGCTATTTCTGTTTCTGAGGCTTACTCACAAAAATTTTACAAGGAAACGTATAAGAGTAGGTTTTGGACATTGAAGGAGAGAGAAATTTTCTCTGAAAAGGGGTTAAGCGTTCAACAATTTCAACACTTGTCTATTTGGAATAAGATAGTGGAAAGACAGTTGACGAGCACAGTTACTACTGTGACTCAAATTTGTAAGGATTTGGTGTACGAGTTCTATGCCAATCTGTCTCCCGAAATTGCTAACTTCGGCTCTGTTCAGTTTGGCACCACGTACGTGCGTGGTAATGTAGTGAGGTTCAGTGCGGAAGTCATCAATGACTTCTTGGGTACTCCGAATACGGAAATTACTAGGAGTAAGGAACTGCAGCTAGATTTGGACATGGACATTATTGTAAAGGAGTTGACAGAGGGCAGGCTGAGCTCTTGGTCTGGGCAAATCCCGAACTCTAAACTACAATGGGAGTATGCCTTGCTCAACAAGATTTCCCGGACTAATTGGATCCCGAATAAGAAGTCGGATGCGATTAGGCAAGACACTGCAGTATTTCTTTACTGTGTGAAGAATGATATTCCCATTAACTTTGGGAAGGTGTTTTTAGATGTCATCGTTGGCCTTGGTTTATCAAATTCCACCAAATTCATTCTCCCATTTCCTTGCCTCATCCAGAACATTTTGGTCCAACAAGTGCCTGATATAATCTGCAAATCTGAACCCCGAGAGAACACTCCGCCATGGATTATATTAGAGAAGCGTTACATGGCCAAGATGCCGTCCGCATCAACTGCTGCAGCCTCAAAGAACAACTTAGTTCAGGAACTTCAAGATCTTCGCCGAACTGTGTCCGACACCCTGAGTACCATGCTTCGCAAGATAGATGATCTCATCTTGCGTTCCCAGAGTAATCAAGAGCCCTGATTTTTTTCTATGTCATGTGTTTTGGTTTGTGTTGTGACTAATTTGTTTGAAATCTTATCACATAAACAGGGGGAGACATACAAAGGGAAGACGTAGCAGAGGAAGAAACAGAGGTTGAAGAGATTCAGGAGGAATCTTCTTCAAGGAGAAACAAAGGAAAACGGAAGAGAACCTGATCTATCTCACTGTTTTTTTTTAAGTGCACTTCAAAGACATTTAATTAAGTGTACTTAATGACTTTTATTTCCCTATGCTTGATGACTTGGACTAGGGTGCTAAAATTCGTACTATGATATACAAGATTTTCAGCACAACGGCGCAGCTGAAGACCAGGAGGTGGTTGCTGAGTCGTGAGAATGACAGATAAATTGATCTGAAATTCAAAATGAAGATCAACAAGTCTATGGAGTATCGGGTAGTACATGAAACAAAGAACAGGAAAGTTCAGAGTTTTAGGTGCACTTAAATAGATACTGGGTCTAAAAAGGGAAACAGTTGTGAGTTGTATTTACACATTTAACTCAGGGGGAGTTAAATGGGTGGGAATCTTTAGTACATTGCAGAAAACAACAAGTGTACTTAAAGATTGAAAAGTAAATAAACATATACTGTTTGATACCTTCTTGTCCGATCGATTATTTACTTATTAGTCATCTTCTACAAGATTTCAATACCATCACTACAAAGGTCAAAGGCTTGGTTATCTAAATATTTCTCCATCAAAGAAATGAGAGCATCAAATATACTTGGAATAAGGATCTATAGAGATAGACCCTAAAGGTTGTTGGGATTGTCCCAGTCAGTGTACATGATACCATCATGAGGCGATATAACATAGAAACATCTAAGTAGATATATCTTCTGATAGACACTAGAATTGAGAGAGAGAGAGAATTGTCCTAAGATCCAAGATGAGAGATAACACATGTAAAGGATCTCATTAGCATAGTGAGAGCCACCATGTATAGCATGACATGTACACATTCTGATGTAGTCTTTGAGCTAAGTGTAGCAAGTTAGTGTTAGGCGAATCCTGGTGAGAAACATTGAAAATTGGTGAAAACTATTCTTAAGTATTTGAGGACTAAAAAAATTCCTCATATATGAAGATTCTATTTTGGAGTTTGAAGAGTTTGTAGAAGCAAGTTTTACATTGAATTAGGTTAATAATACAAATACACATCAGGCTTTGTATTTTGCTTGAATAGTGGAGCAACCAGTTGAAAAAGCTCCGAGCAGGATGCTATAGCAAATTCGGTTACCGAAACACAATATGTAGATGCATGTGAGACAACTAAGGAAATTTTCTAGATGAGAAATGTCATTAATGATGTGGTGTATTTGATAAAGAACCTAATTCTATTATTATGTGATAATAATAAGCAATATCCAAGTAAAGGAATCAAGGTCTTATCAAAGATTCAAATATGCTCTATGAAAATACCACTAGATTCGAGAGATCATTGAACGTGGAGATTATCAAATCTAGAAAGCGGATGAAAAGGTAAATGTAGTTGATGTACTCAGAACTACATTTGGTTCAAAAGAAAAATGTAATGTATTGGGATTATATAATGTAGTTTCAAGATTGTAAATTGTATAGAACTAGAATACGTTTCATGTAATATTTGAACAATTCATTTTAATAAAATGATAATTTATTTTATCATATGATTACTTAAGAGTAAACATATGTATAATACATATGAAATATATGAGATATGTAATAGTTCATGATTAGTATTAGAAACCATAAAAAAAACTTATTAGAAATTAATATATCTCTTTTATTAAATTGTAATTATGGATGACGAATATTGGGATTGTGATCATTAAATTTCCCAAAATTGAGAAGTTTCAAACATCTACAATCCAATAAAATTTATTAGTTTCAAACATTCGATTATTTGTTTAGTTAACAAAACTATAAAACTGAAATTCAATGAAACGGATTATATTTCAAACGTGTTTTCGCTAGCCATTAGCAAATCTACACGTGCCATATGATGCTTGGAAGAATGACAATATATTTGGTCGATAATATATCGGTGAGCAGTGGCGGATCCAAGCCTTCTACCATTGATGTCAAATGCCCCAATGATGATTTATTTTTTATAATTAAAAATTAAATTAAATTAATTAGTGTTAATGTTTTATAATCAAAGAACTTATATATACAATATAATGAAAATGTATATTTCCAATTGAAATTTAAATCCGCAATTTTCGATGAGGCTTTAGAATTTTATTTTTATTTTTAATAACATTATGTTTTAGTTTGAGATATAGTTCCAAGAATTAAAAAGAATCAGCTGGTAACCTTATATCAGAATCACAGTCATAGTCAAAATATAATTAATATTTTATTATTTTTATGACAGAAATAATAAAATGTTTTATGATCACGAGTTAAAAATATTCTGTAGCTTATCACTTTATCAAAACTATGGCAAGACAACATTATCCAAGAAAATGAAATATTGAAGAATCCTATTAACAAAAAATACAACAACAAATAAAAAATAAAAATATCCTCGTAAAACTTTTTTAAAAAAGAAGAGTGGCATTATCGTGGCCCAGATACTTCCTGTGACGTCACGTAAGATAAGGAGTTCCTGGATCCGCCACTGTTAGAACTCTCTCGCCGGAAGACCAAATTTGCGCTTTCCCCATTTTGCCCTTCAACCGTCGACGCCTCCGCGAATCTCAACCCATAGAATCTCAAGAAATTCAGATATTCCATCCTGGGCTGCGCCACCGGAATAGTCCCTTCCAACATTCCGACAACTGCCGCCATTGTCGGCCGCAACGCGGGTTCCTCGTGAACGCAGCAAAGTGCGATCCGAACCAGCTTCCCGACTTCTTGGTTCGTTACCCGACCCTCTAGCCTCGGATCTGCAAGCTCCAGATAACTCCCCTGTTCGTGCATATCCAATGCGTGCAATGGGAAATAAACCGAACAAGAAATTGTCGACGACGACGAGCTCTCACCGTGATGATGATGATCTCGATGGTTCTCTGTTAAACTATGGCTCTGAGACCTGAAAGAACAGTTTTTACGACCGCTAACGAGTTCGAGCAACACCATCCCGAAGCTGTAGACGTCAGCTTTCTCTGAAATCGCGGCGTTTGTGAGCCATTCTGGGGCTAAGTACCCGCGAGTGCCTCGCATCGTCGTGAAGAGGCTCGATTCTTCTTGGCTCAGGAGCTTTGAGAGGCCGAAATCAGATATCTTGGCTTGGAAATGGTCATGTAAGAGGATATTTTCGGGCTTAACGTCGCAGTGGATGATCTTCTGCTCACACCCGCTGTGGAGGTACGCGAGCCCTCGGGCTGTCCCGAGAGCGATGTCGAAGCGTTCTTGCCACTCGAGGACAGGGCCGTTCCCGAACAGAGTCTTGTCTAGTGAGCCATGGTTCATGTATTCATAGACTAGAAGTAACTGTCGTCCACGGGCGCAGAAGCCTCGTAGTTTCACTAGGTTCGCATGACGGATGCTCCCTATAATTGTGATCTCGGTGCAGAACTCTTTTCTACCGTGGACGCCAAAATTTGTGATCCTCTTGACTGCAACGATTGTGTTGTCGGGGAGCGTTCCTCTGTAGACTGAGCCAAATCCTCCTGACCCGATTTGGATGCTGAAGTTATCCGTGGCTTGTTCGAGCTCTTCGTACTCGAACTTTTGAGGCAAACCCGGGATACGAAATGATCCGAGATCTCCAGAAGAAAAAGAACCTAGGCGAACCCCTCTCTTTTCGTGTATATTGTTGTATCTCATCACAGCATATCTTCTCCACCAGAGAATTCCTAGTGTAATCGAAAGGAAGAAACCAGTACACGGTAAGAGCACGATTGCGATCAGAGGAAAATCTGATCCGTTTTTGTTTCTTTGAGGCTGAGTCTGTGTATGATCCTTTGAACGTTCTTTGGTAACAACCTTAAGGTATCCGACGAGATCCTGATTGTCGACTGAGTTCTGCTCCAGAGTCAGAGAACCAAATGCGTTGTTTACCTCATAACACGAAAGAGACGTGTTCTCGTAGAAAACCCCGAGGCAGGAGCAGTTTCTGCTGCAGAGATCTTGACAAGCAGATAGGTTCGAACCAATTTGCATAGGAGAGCCGAAACGAGTGGAGAAGTAGGAAACTCTGACACCCAGATCAAGATAGGAAAAGTTTCTTCTGTCACAAGAAACTGGTAAAGCGAAAGATTGGTCGTTTGGAACACAAGTAGACTTGACTGCATCTAAATGAAGTTCATTTGGGCATGAACATATCGGGTTTTCAGATGCGTTTTCGAGGTGACACAACCCAATTTTTGCACATACAGATGGGGTTTCGCACAAATTAGCCGGACCCCCGAATTCCGACACTAACTTCCGACCGGATAATCTGCTGATGATGAACCGACCAGAGGAATCCATCTTAGCTACACGAAACTCGGACAATGGTAGAGCAACGCGAATGATCACAGATGTTCCATTTCGACCCATAAGAACCAAACCGTTTCTTGTAATTGTCAGATATTCAACGGCGAAATTTGAATTCACATAAGCCCTTGTATCCATCCTTAGTTTCCAATAGGTTTGTCCCTTCCACTGCAATAGAGCATCAGATTCACCGACCACGAACCTATGGTCTCCAGTTGCCAAGTTGTCATCTCTGACGGATCCGGACAAGAACATTCCCACGGGAATTCTCTGTCCAAGCACGATGGTATCAGTAGGAAACCTGAAACTCTCCCAGAGAGAGACGTTGGACCCATCGAGCAAAACCAGATTCCCGGAATCCATCAGCCGGAGAGAGATCACCGGTGACGAAAAAACCGGCGTTGACCAAACGGGTTGGCTTTTACCATCCTCGGAGACAGAGATTCCCTGAGGCGCAAGATTCATGATCCCGGAGCTGGAAACAGGGGAATCACGATTTGCCGACCAGATGAATGTGTCGGAAGCGACGTGGACGACGGAGAAGTAGAAATTGGATGGATTGTCGCCGCCGGGACTGAACATCCCGGCTTTGAAGAAAGCATTGCGAGAGAACAAAAAGGCTCCGTCGGAGCTGTCGACGAACCTGAGATTGGAGGCAGTGAAATTGGGGAAGACAAACTCGGTGAAAGAGATACAGGAGACTAATAAGACATGGGGATGAAGGAACAACAACAAGAAAACCGATCTCATAGAGAGTCCCTTAATTTTAGGTGAAATCCAAAAGATGGGTTACAATGAGATCATAAGTTCTGACATGTCTTTTTTCTCTGTTTTTGTTCTTGTGCTATGTTTGCATCTTCGTGTTTCTCAGCTTTTGTTTGGTTGACCATATTCTCTCTCTCCCTCTCAAAGTATTAATCGGTGCCACAACCTTTGATTCTGTAATAATTTGTATTTTGGGCCTTAGGGTTCATCTGGGCACAGTTTGAAAGCTTTGGAAAATTAATATCCTCAGACACTGAGGTTTTGGTTTGGGTTGCTTGCATCGACAGCACAACAGCCACTGTTCAGACTGAAATAAACATGTTTTTATGTTTGGGATTCATGCATTTTCATCCCTCTATTTCTTCCTATTTGGGAAATTTGTCTTTATGATTTTATTTTTGAAAATGGAAAAAAAATTGGAGTAAATTTTAATTATTTTAATTTTTATGATTTTTTAACAAATATCTATTAATTTTATGTTGTAAATAACTAGTCAAACTTTATTTTTTATAATATATTAAATTAATCATATTTAGATTAATATTTAAAAAATGAAAATTTAAGAAAATGATTAGAATGTTAATTAGGTTGATCATTAAATTAGTCCAGTTAAAATTATATTTTATATGATTTATAATTTTTCGAACCAATAAATCTATCATCAGATGTAAATTATATGGATTGATGAGCGAATTTTTTTATATAATAAATAATTTATAAAAATATCTAAATAATTGAAATGAATGATTAAAAATTTAAATAAAAATATTTAAATTTTTGAAATTTCAAAAAAAAATTGATAAAAACATAGATAAAAAATAAAAAATCTAAAAACTCAAATAAAAACAATATTTAACTAAATATTTTGAAAGTTACTACTTCAAAATATAATTTTTATTTTTGTGGATGACTTACAACTATATTTTGTATTCTATAAAAAAATATTATAATTATATATTATTAATATTATATATAAATTATATTTCTTAATATTTCAAAATTTCAAAATATTAAAATAATTCATAAAAACATAAATAAATCAAATCAAAATCTAAATTTTCAAAACATAATATTTAATTAAATATTTTAAAATTTCAAATAATTTTCATTTTTATAGTTGATTTATAACTATATTTTAAATTTTATAAAATATATTATAATTATATATTATTAATAACGAAAAACACTATCGAATTTCAAAATAAAACGATTATATATATAAATAATATATATAATAAATATATAACTTTAATTCAATCAGCAAATTAGTCTATAGTTCATAACTTCGTATGGGTTAATCCATATGATTGACTAAAATACTGACACAGTTCATTAGCTATTTTTTTTATTCATTCCAACTTATATTATATGGATTGGATCAGAATAAAATAAAATATCTCATAACTTCCGTTTTTGAATTAATATATCATGATAATTGAAAAATGAAATAAATGTAATTACAATCATATCTACTTTTGATTCAAAAGTTTTGAAATACATCAATAATTAATAAATTAACTCTAAGATAAATCTGCCCTAGATAAACGTGTTCTATATACATATCAATTCGGTTGTCTATAAATTGCAATTGAAAGCGAAAGCGGAAAGATATGTCTTATACATTAAAATATATGAAATGAAGAAAATAAAATATTTCATCAACTTATAAAATACACATCGGTAGCTTTATATGTGAGAATGGGCCAAATCAAAAGGATAAGTTATTATAATGTTGTCAAGATTTTATATTAGAGATTATTTCTAATTTTAGACATCGAATTTACAAATTATTATCATTTTTTATAATCCTCTAAACACATACATTATTAATCGGATTGTAATTAGATAGATTCTATAAACTAAATCCATATGATACTCTGAAAAAATGTATAAATTATTTAAATTTATAGTAAATTGTAAAGATGCGATATAAAATACGTTCCAGGTTTGAACTCATATCCTAATTTTTGTTCTTATTCAATTGTCTTTAGTTTTATAACATTTTTACTAATGAATTTGAGAATCAATTTATTGTTGCAATCTTATTTTGTACTGCAAAATATAACAGAAAACACAAAATTTATGATAAATTAACTCAATCTGTAAATAAAATATATAAATGACCCTTTCAATCTAAAATCGAATTTTTATCTCCTAAAAGATATTTACTTAAATCCAAATTCCGAAATTTATGAAAAATAAATAAATGAGCACACACTTAAACCTATATTAAACTATTCTTATAAAAAAATCTAATAATGGTGTCATTGATTAGCTATAAATAAACCATACCAAATTGTGGGTTACGTGGACCCCTACTCCATTTTATAACATTTGATAGTTGACAACCATAATATAATCTATTCCACATTATTGATCCGACTTAATAAATAGTCCATAAAAAATTTTAAAATATATACGTCGGCCGTATAAAATAAATTTGTTTCATTTAATATTTTTAAAAACTTCCTTTATTCTTTTATTTTATTTTAGTGCTTTACTTTTATATCTTTATTGGGGCTTATATTTTGTATAAAATAAATTACGCAGCTATTAGTGTCAATATGACATTTAAGGGCCAAGTGATTCTTCATTGGTTATTTAATTTGTACACTTTTTCTAGGTATTAAAACATTATTTTTGTTTATTTTTTATCTAAAATGGTCTTAAAATGGACTCGTTATATGAAAAGGCCATTAAAGTTTGGCACTGTTACAACTTGAAAATATGCTTTTATTGGGCCTTTAAAGCCCAACAAACACGGAAAGGAGAGGACCGGTAGAACTGTTGCTGTGTATCGGAGATCGGCTCGCCGATCACGGGGAGAAATATGGTTAGTCGCTAATCGAAATTCTCTCTTTTCATCTTTCATATCGGATGTTAATTTAGACATTTCTCATTCTTTTACACGATTCATCATTCTGGAAAAAAAATTATTTTGTATTACCAAAAAAAAAAAAAACAGATATGCACCGAAACGGTGCTGCCTGCGTTAAAAAAAAAAGTGTTGAGTCCCTCGTGTGAAAATATTCATACGATTTTTCCATAAATGAGATGTTTGGGTTGCCTGAAAAATTTCATTGAGGTTGCTGTCTGGCTCGAAGGCGACAGGACGAAGGCGGGAGCTGCTGCTGTTGCGGGAGAAGCTTCTGGTGTTCTGAAGCTCGATAGGGTTGAAGAGGAATTGATGGTGGACCGGGCTGCACGGATTAAAGCCCATCAGTAAACAGGTCTGAAGGGTGTTGAACGCGGCCCAGCGTGAAGAAGCCCAAAGAACAGCAAAGTTCGGTTGTTATTGACTCCAACAGCAGCACATGCACGGGTAAACAAGGGCAAAACCGGGATGAGTAAAGGAGTAACAAATTTGGAGGTTATAATGGATTAAATGGCACAAAAGATTCTTTGTGTCAGAGTTTGTTAAGTATTTTTAATATTTTGCTGAAAAGGACAATCTGATATATGTATTAAGCATCTAAGAATACTAAGGCAATGCAGTGAATTTTTCAAAAATCATCTATCATTTATTGTTCATCTTTTTCATCCAAAATTGAGAGTAACCACAGTGAGGAAGAGAGCTGAGCAAACACTTACTCATTCAAGTTAATTTTCTTTCTTGTTTTCACAATATTGACAAAGGAAGAATGATCTAAGCTCATGACTTATTATTAATTCTATTCATGAGCTATACAAATCTATAACAACAATTGGTATCAGAGCCTTTCGGATCTAAAGGCCGGAGGGAGCACAAGCACGAGCACAAGGCAAGCACAACAAATCAGCACGAAGTCACACAAGCACAAACAACAAACCACAAGATGCAGAACGTACCACAAATTCCCATGTTTGACGGTAAGAGCTATAATCTATGGCTCATTAAGATGAAAGCGTTGCTTAGGTCAAAGCAACTTTGGAAAGTAGTCACAGAAGGACTACCATTAAAACCTGTTACCGGAGGAGTTCCTATGGGAGAGGAGGTGCAGAAGGCTATTCTAGTTTGGGAAGAGCTAGAAGCTAAAGACCAAACTGCGTTACAACTAGTGTTCAGCGCAGTAACGGAGGAAATATTCGCTTCGCACATTTCCGTGTGCGAGACGTCAAAAGAAGCTTGGGATCTACTCAAGGAGAGGTTTCAAGGAGACCCAAAAACGGCGATGATCAAGCTCCAGCGTCTAAGAGCTAACTACTACACGCTAAAACAAGGTGATAAGGAGACTATAAAAGAGTTTGCAAACAAAGTAAGTGAACTAGCTAATGAGATGAGGGCGTATGGAGATGATATTAAGGAGAATGCACTTGTTTCGAAAATATTATGCTCGCTGCAGGAGCGTTTTGACCCATATGTTGGGGTCATCGAGCAGACCAAGGATCTCACCACACTCACGGTGGGAGAGTTGGTCATCTCTCTTCAGTCTCAAGAAGCGAGACTCGAAGACAGACACGGAGGAAACCTGGAAGGAGCTTTTCAGGCGAAATTTAAGGGGCTTAAGGTCAGCTAAGGCAGACCTGAGTCTAGTAAGAAATCTTATGGAAAAGGTGGATACAAATCTAAGGGGAAAAGCTACTGCAGCATTTGTAAAAAGGATAATCACAACGAGAGTCAGTGTTTCTTTAGAAACAAACAACATGGAGGAGAACAAAGCAAGCAGCAAAACAAGTCTAAGAAGGAGTGTTTCACGTGTGGAAAAGTTGGTCATTTCTCACGTGACTGCAAGAACAAAAGACAACCACAAAATCAAGCAAATCTAAATCAACAAGAAGATGAAGAAAAGAACCTACTGTTTACGGCAGCACACATTATTCATGAAGTTTTTGAGGACGACGTATGGTTGATAGACAGTGGGGCTACAAACCATATGACTAAGCACGCAAGTTATTTCGCAACTCTAGATAGGTACTTTAGAGTACCTATAAAGGTTGGAAATGGAGAAGTTCTAACCACTGCCGATAAGGGGGACA
>CM071872.1:29033449-29043686 GCA_036759665.1 Gynandropsis gynandra | reverse complement strand
GACGTGAGAAACCCGAAGAGAACCGTCTTGAACTTGACCCCGAACGAAAAGAAAATCCAAAGCTAGATGTTTCATACGTGAGTGAAACACTGGATTAGCACTGAGATAGGTGGCCCCGACGTTATCACAGTAGATAGTAGGCGTACCCGTAGGAGAAACACCAAGTTCAGATAGCAAGGACATGAGCCATCGAAGTTCCGCGGACGTGTTGGCTACTGACCGATACTCAGCTTCAGTTGATGATCGAGAGACACTACCTTGTTTCTTGGATGACTAAGAAACGGGATGTCGTCCAAGATATACAATATATGCCCCCGTAGAAGTGAAGTCATGACAATCACCAGCCCAGTCCGCATCACTAAATGCATGCAACTGGAGCATGTTGGAGGCCGAGAGAAAGACACCAGCAGTACGCGTTCCGTTAAGATAACGAAGAACACGTTTTGCGGCTTTCCAGTGAAGATCCGTTGGAGCGTGCATGAACTGAGATAGCTTGTTGACAGCAAAACTTACATCCGGGCGAGTGAGCGACAGGTATTGCAAACTGCCAATGATTGTCCGATACTCCGATGGATCATCTAGAGGTGTCCCCGAGCGAATTGTGAGTCGCGACGTTGAAGCCATAGGCGTCTGTATTGGCTTAGCATCCTGCATGTGTGTCCGGACTAGGAGATCATTGATGTATTTGTGTTGTGTGAGCATTAGGCCTGTGTCCGAGCGAGAGACCTCAACCCCAAGGAAGAAGGATAAATTGCCAAGATCTTTCAGAGAGAACCGAATCGCCAATGCCGTGATGAAGTTTTGAACTCGCGTAGAACAACTACCTGTCACAACAAGATCATCCACATAGACGAGAACGAAGATAGAGACTTCGTGATCTCGAAGAATAAAGAGAGATGGGTCGGCAAGAGAGTTACGAAACCCATGTGTGACGAGGAAGTTGCGCAGTTCAGAATACCATGCCCGAGGTGTTTGTTTAAGCCCATAGATAGCCTTTTGTAACTTGCAAACATGCGTTGGATTATCCTTGTCAATAAATCCCGGTGGTTGAGACATATAGACCTCTTCAATTAGACGTCCCTGCAAAAAGGCATTGTTAACATCAAGTTGTCTAAGGGGCCAACCTTTGGTGACAGCAATGTTTAGGACAAGTCGAATGGTTGCCGGTTTGACAACGGGGCTGAACGTCTCATGAAAGTCAACTCCCGGACGCTGATGAAATCCTTTAGCAACCAAACGTGCCTTGTACCGTTCAATAGATCCATCAGGCTTTCGTTTAACACGGAAGACCCACTTACATCCCACAATGTTGGGAGCAGCCTCGGGGGGAACTAGGGTCCATGTGCCATTTCGAATAAGCGCATCAAACTCTTCTGTCATAGCCTTGCGCCAGTTTGAGTCTTTTAATGCTTGGGCAACTGATGTAGGTTCAATGTCAGTCCCTGACGCCGTGGCCAAGAGGGAGAATAGCTTGTTTGGCTTAGTGATGTTGTTCTTGGACCGTGTCGTCATAGGATGCAGATTTGTTGTAGGTTGCACCGTAGCTTCAGGATCAGTGCTTGAGCAGGTGGATACAGAGGTCACGGCAGCATGATCGAGCAGGGAGACTGGCTGAGAGGTGTCTGCAACTGTAACAGGTTCGGCATCATCATGATCCACATGAGTGTCCATGGTAGGAGTCATGGAAGGTGAAGAATCCGAGCTGGGGGGCAGACCCGAGGACGATGGAACAGAGGAGGGGACGAGAGAAACAGTAGGGTCCGAAGACAAGGGGGATGATGACGAAGGGTGTGGTGACATGGACGGGAAGAATTTTGAGTAGGCCGCATAAGGGAAGATGTTTTCATGAAACTCAACGTGTCTAGACACATAGATACGAGAGGTAACTGGCTCTAGACATAGATAGGCACTTTGTGTGGGAGAGTATCCTAGGAAGACACATGGAGTAGATCGAGGGGATAATTTGTGGGAGGAGTAAGGGCGAAGCCAAGGATAACAGAGACACCCAAAGACCCTAAGTTTCTCATAATTCGGATCAACCCCAAAGAGACTTATGTAAGGTGATGACATGGAAAGTGTTGGAGTTGGCATTCTATTGATCAGATAGACAGCCGTGGTGAATGCATAAGACCAAAAAGAGAGAGGGAGGGACGCATGCATAAGAAGAGACATGCCAGTTTCGACTATGTGTCGGTGGCGACGTTCCGAAATGCCGTTGTGCTCGGGTGTGTGGGGTGGGGTAGTGAAATGAGAGATACCATGGGAGGAAAGGAAGGAGGCTAGGGAAATGTATTCACCTCCATTATCAGTGTAAAGTGTTTTGATTTTAGTGTTGAATCTGTTTTCGACAAGAGCTTTGAACTTCATAAACGTGTCAAGGACTTGAGATTTGGCTTTAAGTGGGTATAACCAAGAGTAACGAGTGAAATGATCAACAAAAAGGACATAGTATTTGAAGCCATCGATGGAAGCAAGCGGAGACATCCATACGTCAGAAAAAAGTATTTCTAGAGGCATAGAGGAAGTGATAGTAGATTGAGCAAAAGGAAGTTTATGGCTTTTATTACGTGCGCAAGAGTTGCAAAACATAATGGAGGAATTCTGAGACAACGGCAAATGAAACTTAGACACGACATGCTTTAACATAGGAAGGGATAAATGACCTAAACGAGAGTGCCACTCGGACAAAGTGGACTTGACACTACTGAAAGCAACAAAGGTTGACGTAGAGGAGGGTTTGAGCGGCCACTCATAGATACCGTCTTTACTTTTACCTGTTAGGATTGGTGCCCCCGTGCTGAGATCCTTCACCTGAAAAAGATGTGGAAAGAATTCCACAGAAACTCCATTAGTATTACAAAGCTGGTTGACCGAGACGAGATTTTTATGAATCGATGGCACACAAAGCACATTGGTAAACGATAAAGGACGTGTGGTAGAAGGCATAGAAAAAGAACCCGTGTGAGTTATTGGTAGGGTCGAGCCATCACCAACAATCACATCCTCTCCTCCACGGTATGGACTATGAAGTGCCAGATTTTGAAGATCGGATGTGATATGATGCGAAGCCCCACTGTCAAGAAGCCACGAACCAGAATCATAGTACGGCGCGAGCGCATTGTGAGCCTGCGGTTGCCACGATCTGCCTGCATTGTTCCACGATTGCTGAGGCTGTGGAGGATGTGAATGAGATCTGTGCGCCGTGATCAGTGTGAATTGAGGGCATCTCTTTGCACTATGTCCAAAGACTCCACATGCTTGGCACTTGCCTTGATACCCTTTAGATTGCGAGCGGTGTGATCGATGATCAGATGTATGGTCTCTACCTCGTCCGCGAAAGTGCTGTTGGGAACGAGTGTTGGTGTAGTGAGCCGTCACGGGTACAGACTGCAGGATGGGTTGTGAGACATCCACAAGGAGCTTGGCTTCATGATTGATTAATTTTTCATGAAGTTCTTCAACGGAGATGGCCGTGTCTCTTGCTTGAACAACATCAATGATTGGTTTGAATTCATCCGGTAGACCAGAGAAGATGGCATCGAGTAGATCTTCATGATCAAGTGGTTTGCCAAGCAATGCCAATTCATCAGCCTTTGTGATGAGGAATCGAAAGTAATCATCAATGGTTTGTGCTCCTTTCACACACCGTTTGATTTGATCCCTCAGCTGAAGGATATGACCTTGTGAGACTTGGCCGTATGTCGAGGCAAGTTTGTTCCATGCTTCCCGAACAGAGGAACAGCGGGCGACGAGTGGCTGAAGGGGAACGGAGAGAGCTTCGAGAATAGCACTGAACAACAATCTGTCTTGTTGTTTCCATGGCTCAAAGACCGGGTTGGCTTGCATAGAGTCGTCAACAATGATGGTGGCCGACGGCACGCAGGAATCGTCGGAGATAAAACAATCTAGTTGATGTCCTTCAAGGAGAGTTATTACTTGTATACTCCAAGTAAGATAGTTCGTGCTTGTGAGTTTGGTGACATTTCCCATGTTAACCGTAAGAAGTGTTTTCTGCGGTTCTCGGGTATTGAATGTGGCGGCAGTTACAGTGTGAGCAGAGGATGAAGCGGATTGTTCCGTAGCCATGACAGATAGGAGTTGACGTTGACAGGAGACGTCGTCAATGAAGGTGGAGATAGCGTAGGGAAGAACGGCCGAATTAGGGGGTGGCGGCTAAAACAGGGTAGGCAGAAAAAGAAAAAAAAATTAGGTTATTTTGTCTTATGACTTGGGCTCTGATACCATAATAGCTAATGTATTTTCTTATTCAATAACGAAGGGTTTACAAGACTATTTATAGACAATTGAAAACCCTAAGTAAGTAAATTTTCCTTAATATAAAATATAAACTTTCCTAAATATAAAAATATAAACTTTCCTTAATATAAAATATAAACTTTCCTTAATAATATAAACAAATTTCTAAAATTTATCTAAACACTATTTTTGTCTTAAATATTTGAAAACTCGTACAGCCACCACGATATTATTCGAAATCTTCTTTAATAAATGTAAATTATTTATGAGCTTAATAACATTGATATTCGTTCTCTTAAATGTTCCACTATTTTTTTTATTTCTTTCAATGCAAAATCTTTGTTTACTTTGATCCATGGAAACTCAAAGGATGATTTGTGTCTTTTAAATCTCTTAAAACTAACATCCTTTGAGTCGATTATAGCTTCTTGACACAAAAGATTCATCGACCAAAACTCATGAACTATCCTAATCTGTGTAGCGTAACTTCTTTGGTTAATGGATCTTTTATTCTATTCATCTACTCTCTCGATCTATACATCTCTATTTGAAGAAGACGCTATTGTTTGAAAGTTTATTTTTGTTCATGGCTAAAGAATTCGAGTTTGGTGTATAAAAAGTAAAACTTCTAACGAATGACCGTTGGAAATATCAAGGATGCCCATTGTAAACTAGTGGTCAATTTTTCTCCAACGGTTGCATCGTAATTTTAAATTTACTAACGGGTTTCCGTTGGTATTTTCAACAGTCATCTGTTGGAAATACCAACGACCATCTGTTGAAATAATTCGGCGGTTTTCAATGGATTCTCCAAAAATTTTTAACGGATAGAATCCGTTGACTTTCTGTTGGAAATTCCAACGAATTGTAACAGATTTTTGCTCGTTGATAATTTTCTATTATCCGTTGAAATCCATTACAATTTTATTAACGGACGGATCCTTGATATTTTCATGTTTATTTGTAACGGGCTTTAGTCTTGAGAAGCTAGAATCCTTGATAAAAAAATACAATGAAAAAGTGAGGATTAGTTTCTTAATAGAGTTCAACCATCAAAATCTTAAGATTCGATTAAATTGTATATGCTTCCGAAACACAAGAAACTGTAGAGAAAAAAAGTTAAAACAACACATGCATGGATTGAAGCGCTGAAGGCTATCACGATGACCATTGCGATGAAAACCGAAACATTCAAGAGAGCAAGCGCAATTACTATGATAGAAGAATAACAATAAGCATTTGGACCCAAAATATCATTTTCCAAAATGAGAAAGATCGAGCAAGAGATTTAGAATCTCAAGCAGAACCCACATGCTTCTAAAACTACGAAAAAACATCAAGGTTAAGTGAAAATATTACACCAACATAGAGAGGGAAAACACAATAGAAACATGAAGAGGCAATCGAGGTCTAAATTGATCTCGTTGGTGCACTTTTTGTCAAAACTTTAAATGAAAAATTCTATTATCGGATGTCATTATCATCTCATATTTAGTAACTTTAGTTTTTTTTGTTTGTGAATATTTTTCGTAATTTTATATTATTCATTGTCAAAATCGTTGAAATTCATCAAGAGCATCTAACAATGTATATGTTATGAGTTTAAAAATGAAATTAAAACCACTTTATTTCCAAAAGTTCGTGCATCGTGCAAATTTGATTACTAACTAATAAAAGAAAAAAATAAAAATAGAGAGAGTTTAAAAAAGAACACTATTGTCTTTTCTAACTTTTAGGTATTTGTTTTATTTTTTCATAGATTTTTTTTTCATTTTTATAAGACATAAATATTATTGTTCATCTTTTTTATAAAGAGAGATGGGTGTTAAAATTTCTTGAGAGTCACTAAGATCTTACTATTGTCCACCCGCGAAAGTAGACATTTTGTCGAATCAAGTAAAACTATGACATCTCATTTTTATATTTTATAGTATTTATTTTGTTTCATAATTGTTATTTATCCACAACTTTCAATGCATCATTTCAGTACATAGAAGAACCCTTCTTTCTCAATCTTACTGATCCGAAAAGTGGTATCAGAGTTCTGGTTTAATACCAGTTGTTCATACGATGATTGGATTGTAATCATAATATATATACTGATGAAATATTATGAGATATAAATGTTCAAAGACAATAACTTCTCGACATGAAAAACAAAAAAAAATGAGAGTTATCTTTCCATAAAAGAAGGTTGTTTGGTGGCTATCGGAGAAAAACCAAAGGAGGTAGACTATGAGCACCCGAATAAAATAAAGGAATGTGTCATACCAAGTTTATACCTCAGTCTTTTTTTAATGGTCTAGCCCATTTTGAGGTTTTTTAAGAAATAGAAACATAATGTTGTAGAATTCAGATTCGAACCTGATACCTCTGCAATACATGCTATCTACCAGTTGTTTTGACCGTTCCATTTAGTTTTCATGGAGAATATTTTTGTTATTCTCAATTCCGTGGGAATAATTCGGTAAAATATGGATTTAAACCCGTAAATTAATGTTCATAAGGATATGTTTACTTTCAAATTAATTTGTGCAATTCATTTGGATTAGAATTGGCATAATTTTTTTATGTATATCATATTATTATTTCGGTAAATATAATTTACTATGATTAAATTACTCATTTGGATTATATAATTATAAGGTTAAATCGTAGTTATTATATTACTGTTTCACTTAAAATATGATTGTTAATAATTAAATATCTTTGATTAATGTATGCAATTTGATTATTTTATCAACATCCTACCAAAGTGGGTAATCTTGAGAAGGTTACATAATATAATTCATGCGAACTTTGATAAACCCAAAGGTTAATCATGGTTTAACAATATCGTACTGTGTGTGCATTGATAATTAGTGTTTATTTTCAGTATGACATAAATGTGATTGGTATGTCTGAAGTTTAACTACTAAATGAGATGTTTAATTTATATTATTTATTTAATGCGTTGAGTCGTCTATTGCAAGTCAATGATAATGTCCAAAGACTAAGTTTTAATGTTGTGCATATGAATTTTGATGGGATTAGATCTTGTGTTATCATTCAATTAAGGTTTTATTGAATGTATGTCTAATACGAATTTTCTTTTGTTTTACAATTGTACAATCGACATCAAGTATCTCTGTCAATATCAATTCGATCTCTATGTTTAATGGGTCGAACGTTGCTGAATGGAAGGAGCACTTACTAATATACTTGTTTTGATGGTCACAACCTTGCGATTAGGAAGGTCCGTCCAGCGATGGTGAAATTGAGTTCTGTTGAGGATCATAACAAACTCGAAAGCTGGAAACCTCGAACTGTACGTGTTTGATGATCATCAAGCATTCCATTCCTTCGATTTTCAAGGGCTCTGTATCCAATGATGCGACATTGGCTAAGAAATATCTCGATGTCTTGAAGAAATGCTTTTCCAAAAATGATAAAGTGGAAACATTCACGCTTTTATCGGAAATTGATTCCATGAGGTATAAGGGTAACATGAGTATTCAGGAGTACATCATAAAAATGTCAAACAATGCGTCTAAGTTAAAACAACTTGGACTTGGGTTGTTGGAAGACATCCTAGTATTCTTGATTTTGATCTTTTTCCTGTACTATACGGTCATTTTAATTTTAGCTATAACTGTCAGAGGGACATATGAACTCTTAATGACCTTATTTCACATTGCGTGCAAGTGCACACAGATTAAGGTAGGAAAAAAATAGTGCTTTTGTCACTACCACCTCAAAGGGAAATATCGAGAAAATAAAGAAAAAAATATAAAACCTCTTTTTCGGGATCAACTCATGTGCAAAAGAAACAAAATACAGATCAATTTAAGGTTCAACAATGTTTCTTTTGTCACAAGACTGGTCATATAAAAACATCTTACACGAAGTATCATACTTGGCATTTGGATAAAGATTTTACTCTCACTTTTGTTTGTTCAATGATTAATTTAGCTTTTGTACTAATTCATACTTAGTGGATTAATTCTGATGCTACAACTCACATAAGTGTTACTATACATGGTTGCCTCCATTATCGAAAGCTGATTGATGGTGAAGATACATCTATGTGGGTGATGGTGAAAAGGTGGAAGTGGAAGCAATCGAGAAATTTAGGCTTCTATTGAAGACCAATCAATTTTAGTTTTGAAGGGTATTTTCGTTGTATCGTCTCTCAGACAGAACTTGATTTCGCTTTCTGCATTGGACAAATTATGATTTTCTTGTTCATTTGGAGACCTTAAGTTTACCATTTCATTTCATTCGGATGTTATTAGAACTTGTTCTTTATTTATTTTGGATAATCTTTATATGCTAGATATTATCCTTTCATATAATTAAATCTTGCATGTTTGTTCACGTGGTGTGAAGCGAAATTGAAAAATGAAAATTTCGATGTTTTATGGAATAAAAGATTATGCAATTTCTTGAAACCAAGAATGTAGTGTTTAGCATCAGACAAAATTTTTGTACTTGGATCATTGTGTTAATTGTATCAAGGGGAAACAAACAAACAAAGCAGGTAAAGGTACATATCAAACTTTATAGACTGTAGAATTGATACATACAGATGTATGTAGACTGTTTCCTATGGCTTCTTGGAATAGTCAAACATATTTCGTATCATTCGTAGATGATTATGTTGATATGGTTACCTTTATCTAATTCATGAGAAAGCAGAGGTTTTGGATATATTCAAAGCGTTTAAGGTTGAGGTTGAACTTCAATTAAATAAGTACATTAAGGTTGTTCGATCCGATCGTGGTGGTGAATACTATGGTAGAAATGATGAATCGGTTGAACAACGTCCATGACCATTTGCCAAATATCTCGAGGAATATGGAATCGTTCCCTAATAGATAATGCCGGGTACACCTTTCATGAATGGTATACGGCGAGACAAAACCGTATGCTTCAAGAAATGGTGAGAAGTATGATATCGTTGTCTACTCGTCCAAATTTCTTATGGGGCGAGGCATTACAGAAAACAGTTTATATCTTGAACAAAGTTCCAACTAAAACGACTATTAAGATGCCTTATGAGTTATGGACGGGTATACATCATAGCTTAAGGCATTTAAAAGACGGATTCCTGAACAAAACCACATAATTTGAAGGTATATCTACTCAGAGCCAAGATCGAGCTTCAGAACCCAAAGGAACACCCGAGCAACGAGCGGAAAAGAGAAATTTCAAGGGAACAAGGGTGCCCGGTCGGGCACCATAGACCACCCGCTCGGGTAAAACCTACGGGGTTTTATCCGCATACCTTGCACGACCCGGGCACGAAGGCAACGAGATTGGGTAGCCTTACCCGATCGGGCGCAAGAAAATACCTGCTCGGGCGTTAATTCATCCCAAAATTCCCCGAGAGTTTGCACGACTCGGGCCGCTCAACCACAGGATCGGGTACTGATGCCCGATCGGGCATTATGAAGGAACACGACCGGGCGCGACTCTGCACGACCGGGCAACAGTGGTGCCCGAGCGGGCTGCGTATTTCGCAACAACTTAGATCTTGCATTCAAACGTCCGAATTTAAGGAACAGAATAGATCTAGAGAAAGGGGGGCAACATACAGGGCTAGGAAAGGCTGGGAAAACATCTGGAAAGGCTCGGGAGACGTTGGAGAAGAAGAGAAGCATCAATCCTTACACCAGTAACACGATAGGGAAGGTCGTGGCATCGAATTTCCTAGAGTCTATCATGTATAGGGTTATGTTATCTTCGTCTTTTGTTTTCTCCATGAGTGAGTAGAGTCCCAACTGCGGGTAGGGATATCGGATTGTAATGGATGAACAATGATTTGCGGTAATGCTTAGATTTATTGATTTATTCTTGATTATCGGTTCTACGCTTAGCATTATCACTCTTACGCTAGTGCTGCCCGCTCAGCGACATAGGATTTCGGACTTTGCTAGAAGGTTAAAGAATGCATCCAGACCTGTTAAGTTGTAGATTAAGTTTGGCTAATGAGAATCTG
>CM071872.1:29009342-29026198 GCA_036759665.1 Gynandropsis gynandra | reverse complement strand
ATCGAGCTTTAGAACCCAAAGGAACACCCGAGCAACGAGCGGAAAAGAGAAATTTCAAGGGAACAAGGGTGCCCAGTCGGGCACCATAGACCACCCGCTCGGGTAAAACCTACGGGGTTTTATCCGCATACCTTGCACGACCCGGGCACGAAGGCAACGAGATCAGGTAGCCTTACCCGATCGAGCGCGAGACAATACCCGCTCGGGCGTTAATTCATCCCAAAATTCCCCGAGAGTTTGCACTACTCGGGCCGCTCAACCACGCGATCGGGCACTGATGCCCGATCCGGCATTATGAAGGAACACGACCGGGCGCGCCTCTACACGACCGGGCAACAGTGGTGCTCGAGCGGGCCGCGTATTTCGCAACAACTTAGATCTTGCATTCAAACGTCCGAATTTAAGGAACAGAACAGATCTAGAGCAAGGGGGGCGACATACAGGGCAAGGAAAGGCTGGGAAAACATCTGGAAAGGCTCGGGAGACGTTGGAGAAGAAGAGAAGCATCGAATTTCCTAGAGTTTATCATGTATAGGGTTATTTTATCTTCGTCTTTTGTTTTCTCAATGAGTCAGTAGAGTCCCAACTGCGGGTAGGGATATCGGATTTGTAATGGATGAACAATGATTTGCGTTAATGCTTAGATTTATTGATTTATTCTTGATTATCGGTTCTACGCATAGCATTATCACTCTTACGCTAGTGCTGCCCGCTCAGCGACATAGGATTTCGGACTTTGCTGGAAGGTTAAAGAATGAATCCGGACCTGTTAAGTTGTAGATTAAGCTTGGTTAATGAGAATCTGACCGGTCGGTTAGTCATCTTAGGGATAATGATTGCGTACGTAAAGCTGCCATGGTACGGGTTAATCACTACTGGAAGGTAGGGTTGCATGATCCTTAGTTGCTTCATCCATGCGATTCCCGGTATCCCGGACACCCGTAGTGTTTGTCATATCCGAGTTCATCCCCAACCTAGTATTGTTGTCACCACTTAGGTTAGTTTTAGGAATTTAGGATCATATCCCCTTCTATCTCTTTCCGTCTTAGTTTAGTTCCATTCTTAGTTTTTGGTTGCCTTGGTCCCCAGAGATCGACCCTGGTACTACACGATCCGTATACTTGCGGTGAAGTGGTCTAGGATAATTTATAACTCGTGTTTCCACACGTCAATGATCCAGTTAATATCCATCAAGCCATTAAAAGTGTTAACTCTCAAAAGTGGACTAGTGCCATGAATGAATGGATTAAGTCTATGGAGGACAATGACGTTTGGGATCTTGTCCTTTTATCTGTAGGTGCGAAACCATTGGATGCAAATGGATATTTAAAACCACACGGGGTTTGCATGGCATTGTGGAAATGTATAAAGCACATCTAGTCGCAAAAGGATTTACTAAAAAAGAAGGCATAGATTATAAAGAGGCTTTCTCTCCAGTTTTATCGAAAGATTCTTTATGAGTATTGATGGCACTCACAGCTCGTTATGATTTAGAGTTACACCAAATGGATGTTAAGACAGTCTTTCTCATTGGTGACATTAAAAAACTATTTATATGGTGTAACCAGAACACTTTGTAGTTGGAGATCCAAAGAAAATGGCTTGCAAAGAAAGAAATCCATCTATGATTTGAAGCAAACGTCTCTTCAATGATATCACAAGTTTCATGGTATAATCTTATCATATGGCTTTAAGGTGAATCAGGTAGATGATTGTGTAGACCACAAGATTACTGAGAGAAAATTTATGTTGATAATCTTTTACGTGGATGATGACCTCATTGTTGCAAACGATGTGAACTTTATGCATGAAACTAAGAAATGTTTTTCAAAGCAATAAGAGATGGAAAGATCTTGGTGATGCTTCTTTTGTATTGGATATAAAATACATCGAGATCACTCCTAGGATATATTAGGATTATCACAAAAGATTTACATTGATAAAGTTCTTGAGTGGTTTAGGATGATAGGATGTAAAGGTATAGATACCTCTATTTCTAAGGGTAATAAATTCAGCCTAGATAGTACCCAAAGACTAAACTGGAGATTTGGGAAATGGGGAAGATTCCTTATGTTTTTGTTGTAGGGAGTCTAATTTATGCACAAGTCTACACACGACCTGATTTGGTATACATTGTTGGTGTTTCAGGATAATACTTAAGCAACCCCGGGATTGATCATTGGAAAGCAGCCAAATGGGTGATGCAACATCTTTAGAAAACAAAGGATCATATGCTCATGTACAGACGATCAAACCAACTCGAGATCACTGGTTATTCAGATTATGTTGGGTGCCTCGATAGTCTTCGATCCACTTATGGCTATTGTATTTCTTATCACTATTGGGGCTATTTCTTAGCGTAGTGCCAAGCAAGAGCTCATGACATCGTCCACAATGGAGGCAGAGTATGTAGCATGTTATGAGGCATCTAATCAAGCTTTATGGTTGTGAAATCTTGTCACAAGGCTGCAAATTATGGCGGTTGTGGATAGACCGATAAAAATTTAATGTGACTATCGTTTGGCAATATTATACTCTTATACAACAAGAGCACTACGAAGTCAAAGCACATGATATTAAGTATCTTGTTGTTCGTGAGAGAATACATAGTGGGATCATTTCCATAGAGCTTATAGGTACAAACTCCATGGTTGTGAATCCGTTGACTAAGGGTGTTATACCCAAAGTCTTTCATGAGCACACTACATGTATGAGTATTATATTTTGTAATGATATTCCAGTTTAATGGGAGTCTTGTATCTATTCCAGTTTATTGTAGCGATATACGCTTATTCAGTTTCAATATTATGTTCCGAAATTATTCAGTTTAAGTTTAAGTTATTCATTTTATATGATTCAGTTTAGGTTGATCAAGATAATGTAGGGCCATTTGAAAATAGGCACGTATCGATCAATTTACGTGACATTTCCATTCTACACATCCATATTTAGATCTATGTTATTCCTCTGTATTGGTGTTTATGATCATTTGTGGGTTTGGTTGTATTAAATTTCAGCTAAATCCCTTTGGTTTTACAATAGTGTAGATGATGGACGAGACTGCTATCAATACTAGTTTTAATGACAATATTTATGAGCGCTCTTAAGGTTATTCTATAGTTATTATAGTAACATATACGATCAAAGTGGGAGTATTGTAAGATTTTTTTTTGGTATCACATGTGGATGCGATTGATTAGATTTAATTAAAAATCGATTTATAACTCTTTACGCTAATTTAATTATCGTCTATCATGTTTTGAAGACTATAATGTTTTATAAAATAATATATACTTTTAACAATTTATTAGAAGTTATATATAAATTTGATGGAATAAATTTTATATTATTTTATATGAAATTGCGTATTCTAGATTATTTGAAATTTCTCAATGTGCCATTGTGCTTTTTGATATGTCCAGAACTAGCATATGTCAATATGTTCAATGTGGAAAAATCTTGGTGCGATTTATTTTCAATTTTATCTTTCATATGAATGTATTTAAATATCCCACATATTACTTACTTTTTCTTTTAGTGTAACCATTTCTTGAATGCAAATAAATATGCGAGTTTCAAAAGATTGTAGACCAAATTGATATAAGATATATATATATATATATATATATGGAACATGTATGTTTACACTAATTACATTATTCAAGGGTTATGCCATGCCAGATGCAAAGTAATTTTCATAACTAAAAAAGTGTGATACAAACAAAAAAAATTAATGTAAAGAACGTATTTCGTTCGGGTTACCAAAATATGTTACAAAAAGATGTAAAAAAGGTGGTTGAAACAAGATCTCACTTTTATTTTTTTAACTTATATATATATATATATTATTAGCTTGACATGTAAAAATATAGATAAATTAATAATTTTGATTTGCTTAATGATGTTACAAACATCTATGAACTAACGGTAATACTATCTACAAATTAGTTAAGTTTAAAAACAAAATTTTGAACTAAACTCCAAAATCACTCTAATGTATATGAATTCATCCCTAAATATGGCATAAACGTGTTAATTTGTTTCAATTAAGGAATTCAATCTTTCTATTGTTCTAACTTTCCTTGAATTCTAGATCCCTATTAAATCATTCAATCATCAACATTTCTATTAAATTATTAAAATATTTATATGAAGTAATAATAATATAAGAGGCTTCTCTCATTTTTCAACGTAGTTTTGCAACTCACTCTTGTATGTCTTTTAACTCCAAAAGTGAGACATTTTATAGACTTTCTTCAACCATTTTCAAATAATTCAAATTTCGAATTATTTGTTGATATTAGTAAGTTGTTCGGTCGAATTAGCATTAGTTTGGACTAAATGATGACTATTTCTTCACGTTTTATGGATTGTTTAGGCCAAACGTTGAAATGTTATGGTCGAGCAATTATGTGCTCTAGATGAGTGATTTATTTGATTTCGTCTATGATATTTGGTTAAGTTTTGAATCTTGCATGATTTTCCACCAAATATGCTAAATATAATTTGATACAATTGAAATGTAAAAAAAAATGGACATGAGATGAACAAAATCCGTTAGATTTGAAATTTTGCTCGACCGCGAGTAAGTATAACACTACAAAAAAACACACAATTTCCAACGGACGGGGCAACGGATCCGTCCGTTGGAAACGCGTACCAACGGATTGCAATGGATGTGGTGAAATTGCAACGGACAAAAATCCGTTACAAATCCGTTGCAAATTGCAACGGATTTCTAACGGAAAACCTCCATTGCAATTGCCGTTGGAAATCCGCCGCAAATTTTAACGGATGGCAACGGAAACGTTCCGTTGGTATTGTCCGTTGGAAAATCCCTTAGAAACCGGACAAATGCATTCCAACGGTCGTCCGTTGCAACTTCTAACGGATGCCCGTTAGAAATTGCAACAGATACCCGTTAGAAATTGCAACAGATACCCGTTAGTCTTTATCTTTATCTTCAAGATTGATGAGTATTAAAACAGACTACAATGTGACTAAAAATTGCATGGATTCATTTTGTAAAACAACGCGGGAATATTTACCGGAAAATAATCAAGCTCCCGAGACATACTACGAAACAAAGAATGTGTAAAAGATTTAAAAATTGCATGGATTCATTTTGTAAAACAACGCGGGAATATTTACCGGAAAATAATCAAGCTCCCGAGACATACTACGAAACAAAGAATGTGTTAAAAGACTTGGGAATGCCACATGAGAAAATTGATGTTTGTAGAAACAGTTGTATGTTGTTTTGGGGAAATGATAAAGACTTGTTGGAATGCAAATTTTGCGGTGCAAGCAGATTTGGGCCTAAAAAACCATCTTCACGGAAATATGTACCATACAAGGAAAAATGTTTTATATGCCTGTAGCAAACAGGTTGAGAAAGTTATATGAATCGAACCACTGCAGCAATGAGATGGCACACAGAACACTCCACGACCGAAGGTGTAATGCAACATCCATCGGATGGTCAGGCTTGGAAAGATTTCAATGAAATATTTCCCGAGTTCGTGTATGAAACGAGAAATGTTTATCTTTGCCTGTGCACGGATGGTTTTAGTCCTATCGACAATCTGGAAGTCAATATTCTCTATGGCCGATGATTTTGTCTCCGTATAATTTACCTCCCGAGATGTGTTTGAAAAGAGAGGTAATTTTCTGACGGTGCTGATTCCAGGACCAGAACATCTGAAGAAAAGTTTCGATATATTTTTGTAGCCCTTAATTCATGAATTACGACAGTTGTGGAACGAAGGAATCCTTGCTTATGACGTCAGTATTAAGCAAAATTTCAAATTGAAAGCGGTCTTGTTGTGGACAATTAGCGATTTTCCTGCGTATGGAATGTTATCTGGATGGAGCACGCACGGAAGAATGGCATGTCCATATTGTATGGAGGATACAGATTCATTTCGACTAGTCCATGGTAAGAAACCATGTTGGTTTGATTGTCATAGAAGATTTCTTCCTCGTGGTCATGCTTTCCGGAAAGATAAAAAAACATTTTCGGAAGAACGTGGTACAAAAAGAAAAGGCACCGTGCATGCAAACCGGAACACAAATCCTTTACGAAAGATTGAACACAATGGAGGATTTACAAGAATCGGTAGAATGCGGTGGAGATCGTGGGCATCGTAAACCAAAAGGTCAAGGTGAATGGCATAACTGGTATAAACTGAAAGTTATATGCCTGTTATGTAATATTTGGATAGTCTTGGGTAAAAAGTGTAATTATTAAAAGTTAATAATTCTATTTAAGAAACGAAAACTAGGTTTTCGATATGAGATTTCAGAATCAAAAAACCCTAGTAGCCGTCAAAAGAAAAAACTACGAAGAACGAAATAGTTTTCGTTCATCGAGAATTCCGCATCAAACGTTGAAGGCAGAATCCGATCTCGGCGTGGATACACGTAGAGGACTTGTACTATCAAGTCTATCATCCGATTGTTACAGAATCAACGTTACAGGTACAAAATCGTTTCTATATTTGTTTATCGTTGAAAACCCCGAAAAACTAATCTGAATATGACTAGATCTAAACAATTCGGGTTGATAAAACACGCTTCCGCACCCCAAATCAACCCAACATAAACGTAGTATCTTTTGGGAACTACCATACTGGAAATCATTGATATTACGTCATAATTTAGATGTTATGCATATCGAGAAGTGATGTGCGTAGACTCAAGTAATAAATTACCTAGACTAACGCTTCCGCAAGAATACGGATCGTGTAGCAACTAGGGTCGAACACAAGGAATTGATGCAACTCTAAAGCTATTAGACTAATGAATAAGACGTGTAAAATCAATAGTAGATGGAATGCAAATGCAAACTAACTAAACTAATGATAGGAATGACTCAGCGACAAAACACCATAGGTATCAAGAGTTGCACAACGATGTAACTAAGTTCTAACGAGATAATTGGTCTTAGATACTATCACGAGTTCAGAGAATTCAAGCTCTCCTATAGGAACTGACTGGCGTAGACTTGTCCACTATCTAGCATGCATATACCAATATATCTATGGCGCATCTTACATGCATAGACGCATTACGACCGCTATCCTAATCCCTAAATTCAATCGATTGACCTGGCGTAGATTCTAAACCGATTAAACCCTAAATCATGGCTAAGTTCCAAAGTCTAATGACTTGGCGTAGATTTATTAGACTTCTAACATCATCAATCAAGTGGCGTACAAGTATTGAAGCATTAAGATCAACCAATCAATATGAAAACATGATCAAATACCAAATTCATTCATATCGAGTGGCGTACAAGTATGAAACATTCTTTCGTTAGCAAGTTTGATTCGTAGTTCGGGTTTAGGTAGCGTTGCGTAGTCTCTGTGGGATCGACACCTAAAATACTACACACGTGCCGTGCACTTGCGGGTAGATTAGGTTATATCGGGCACAGCCTTTACCCGCTCGTGCAGGCCTTGTGCCCGACCGTGTACATCCATTTTAGCTCGAACGGGCACTCATGCCCGAGCGTGCAGTTGCTCAGTCCGAGTAGGGTAAACCTACGGGGATGTTTGGTAGCAATTAGCCCGAGCGGGCACTCCAATTCCACCCGATCGGGCACGCATGCCCGCACATGTTCCTTGAGCACCGAGTCGTGCAAAGCTACGGGGTTGTCTTGGCAACAATTACCCGAGCGAGCACACTTCCAATGCCCGAGCGTGCATGTACTAAGATGTTTTTTTCGCTCCTTTCGCTCGGTGTTTGAATGTTCACTTGAGTCCATGGCCTTGCACAAGTCGAACCTTGTCATTCAACTACGTTTTCGGGGTTAAATTGCCATAATCTCTCGTGTTTCTCCTCATGTCTTCGTTTCCTATACAAAACACGAAATGTAGATAAAGTCCTCGAATGAACTCGATAAATGAATGAAATCTAAGTAAACTACTCAAAACTAGACCTAAGAATGATATAAAAACTACAACGGATTACGTGTTATTAAGAAGAACTTTTTCGATAACATCATAAATAATGTTTTGCATGTGACGGGTAAAACCAAGGATAATATACAATCAAGAAAAGATTTGAAGTCATTATGTCGACGACCTGAGTTGGAATTACGAGATGGAAGGTCACATATCCCGGTATTCAGCTTGTCTGGTCCGGCGAAAACAACATATTAAAGTGGTTAAAAGAGGACGTTAAGTTTCCCGATGGATATGCATCGAACATTGCTCGGTGTGTGGATATTGTTGGTTCGAGGCTGATTGGATTGAAAAGTCACGATTATCACGTTTTCATGCAGTGGCTCATTCCAATCGCATTTGCTGAGCTCTTACCACGGAATGTTCACGATGTGTTATGCGGAATCATCATATTTTTCAGAGGTATATGTTCGAGGAATTTAAAAGGTGATGACTTGGAAGTAATGAAAAACAAAATCTCTGAAGTATTATGTGCATTGGAAAAAAATTTTCCGCCTTCATTCTTCGATGTCATGGAGCATTCATTCTTCGATCTAATTGGGCCAGTTCAATTCAGATGGATGTATCCTTTCAAAGGGTTTTCTTTCATTTAAAGAAAAAAAAAACAAAAAACAAAGCAGCGGTCGAAGGATCTATTGTCAAATAATACTTGCTGGAAGAAATCACATATTTCAGCATATTTTATTTTGAAGTACTCGTATACACATCTATGTAAATTAATTGCATATAAGAGTATTAATTTGTTTTTTATATGTACAGGTGAAATGTTCTGATGAAAGACTTCCTACGTGGATAAAAGATTTGGCTAATGGTCCCGCACGAAATGTCATGTGTTGGCCAATCTTGTTTACTCGTGGCTACACGTTCCATATGTACGAACACGGAAAACATAGAAGCACATACAACTATGGCGTTTGCGTTAATAGTGATATAGAGGGTGATAACTTCAACGGTACGAACACGGAAAACATAGAAGCACATACAACTATGGCGTTTGCGTTAATAGTGATATAGAGATGATAAATTCTACGGTATTTTGCACCAAATCATACAACTGGAATATTCCGGTCTCACTGGGTTGAAGGTTATGCTTTTTAAATGTCAGTGGTTTGCCTAACCGTAGAACGTGGAATACGAAAAAATTGTTGGGGAGGAATTGATCACAACAGATCAAGCAGATCAAGTATGTTACATGCAATATCCAACAACATTGAAACGTCGAAGAGAGGAGTGGTGGGCCGTAGTAAAGATCAAGCCATGAGGGATCATAAGCTCTGATGATAAAGAAGATCCGTTGCAACCCGATCATCCGCGACCGATTCGTTTAATTGATACAGATCGCGAGGAGATTCTTGCGAGAAATGACATAGACGGAGAACTCATACACGATTATGAAAATGTTGAACCGGAAGATACTGAAGATGAAAACGGCGATGAATTCAATGAACAAGCGAAGGACGACTCGCCCATCGATGAATCTACTGAAGAAGAAATGTAAATACAATAATGTTTACTATGTGTAATAAATGTAGATGATGTGTAATGTAAATGACGTATAACGTCCATGAACGATGTTTGATGTTTGATGTATGATTTGTAATCGAACAATCGAAATGTTAATACAATCGAACATGTTATATAAACGATATTTGATGTATAACAAATTAAAATAATCTAGTACCAATGTTAAAAATATTAACGGTTTCCCGTTTAAAATATTAACGGTTGCCCATTGAAACACGAACTCGCCCCCAACACTTAGAAAAAATGTCTGAATTTTCAATATTTCTAACGGTCATCCGTTGGAAATTTCCAACGGATGCCCGTTGGAAAACACGCTGTAAATTGACGCGACGTTCTGACTTTGCAACGGTTGAACGTTGGACAGTGTAATGATGACTGCAGAAAATGCAGCTTTCCCAACCGTTTTTCCAGGCTTTGTCATCCGTTGGAAATTCCAACGGATGACCGTTGCAAAGGCAGACGAGCCGTCATTTAGCCGTCCGTCGCCTCGGGAACACGCATTTCCAATGGGCATCCATTGGAAATTCCAACGGATACCCGTTGGGAATACGAAACGTCGCGTCAATTTACTCCTTCCGTTGCGATGACGTGTTTTCCAACCGTTGGAAATTGATATATATAATCCGACGGAACTGTTCTTATTTCAACACAATTCAAACACAAAAAAATTCTCTAAAATTCACATCTCACACACAAGTTATTCGAAAACATAGAAACAATGAGACCGAGACGTTTCATAGGATCGGGTGGTTTACTTGCTGGTTCCGCGGGAGCGTCTCCCCCGCCGCCACCACCACCATATCGTCATCCGTCTCCAGTATCGACACCACCAATAATTGTTGACGAGGACGATATGATAGATATCGATGCATTGATCGATGATTTCGATGGGCGTCCAACCCTTCCGATCATCGATCCATAACGTGGTCCTGGGATGTTATGGTAAATATTATCTAATTATTTTGATTTGTATTATTATATTTCATAAATATGATCTAACTTTTTATTTTTTATATGCAAGTTTGATGAGGATGATGTATTAAAACACACCAACAACAACATCATCCAAGGGTCCTTACAGGACGATCTCTACTATTCCTGGCAAGTTACGCCAGAAGTTGTGCGCCAACAATGGTGGCGCACTTTTATTGTAAGTTTTTTAATTATATTTCAAATTTTTAATTATATATATATATTTGAAAACTAAAAATGTTATAACTTTGTGTAGGGTTGATTTCAATTTTCGGAAGCGTGTTTTTATCAACCCGAATTTAGATCTAGTCATGTTCGGATTAGTTTTACAGATTTCAACGGCGAACAAATATTGAAACGGTTTCAGTGATACCTGTTGCGTTGAAACGGATGATCGGATGTGAGACTTGATGATGCAAGCCCTCTACGCGTATCCACGCCGAGATCGGGATCTGCCTTCAACCTTTGGTGCGGAATTTCCGATGAACGAAACTGTTTCGTTCTTCTTTTTCTTTTGACGGCTACTAGGGTTTTATTTTGTGATTGTGTAATCTGATAACGAAAACCTAATTTTCGTTTCTTATATAATTATTAACTTTTAATAATTACACTTTTAACCCAAGACTATTCAAATATTACATAATAGGCATATTACTTTCAATCTCCCCCTTGCCTTTACGTAATATTTCAAACAGTCAAAGTATATGTAACTCCATATACATACTTGCATGTACATCTGATGTACTAACAGCAAAAGAAAATCAAGTACAATTATATTCTGATGTACATCGGATGAATATAATTGTATTTCACACTGATTGTCTAACAATTACAAGCAGATACCGAGACACTCGTATGTGTGTGTCCTCGTAGGTTCATCACTAAGCTGGTAGTCAATTAGTCTCACTAATTAACTAATCGAGGTTGGCGTCTAGCAACACTCCTTAACAACCAGATAGTGTGAAGTAACATCCTTACTCTGTAGAACCATGGTAGAAGGATAATATTATTATTTCCCTCCGTCTTTACAGCTCCGGATAATCCTAGGACATGGTCTGACTGTCAAGTCCTAATAGATTATCAACTATGTTTCATGCTATCATTCAACCATTGTAACTTTTATGTTTTGGATGCTTTGTAGTGATCCATCCCAACTTCTCAACAAGACTTGCACTAGTCATATTAATGCAACTTCCTCCATCCATAATTATACTACACACCTTATCCTACAGAAGCCTGCACATATATAAGATGTTCTTTCTTAGTATGATGGCTTTTTCTTTAGCTTGTAAATTCAATGCTATATGCGCTACGAACAACCCGCCTTTTATGCCCATACTCCTCAAAATGTTCATCAACACATGCACATACCTTTGATACTACATCTCATCCTCTTCTAATGCATTTTCCTAATCTCCATATGCTCGTATGATCATGGCCTTCTTGTTCAGATAGTCTCGAACAAAGTGACATTGACCCTAAAACTTGAAACAGTGACTGTCACTATTCATAATGATATGTCGATATCTCCATTTTCTACTCTACTTTATGTCTCATGTTTGGTTTTTCAAACAAATTAGTTTCAAATCAACAGTTGGAAGAGTTTATGTACCTTTGAAACATTTTGCCCTTCCTTTTTAACTATTTCTCGGTCTTGACCATCCGATGTAGCAAGTCTTCTATATCTACATAATGAAGAGTCTCTAAACTGTCCTATAAATAATGCCATTTTATTTATTTATAAGTGTTCAAAATACAAGACATAAAATAGCTCTTAAATAGTTACAACAGTTGTACTATTCCTAGAACTAATTCCAGCATGCCATGTCTTTCAATCCAATCTTCAACTTGTGCTTGTCAAACTCATTTGAACCAAGCGCCTTTGTGAGCGGATCTGCTGCATTCTCTTTTCCTTCTACCTTCTGGATTTGAACGTCCCACGCTCAACGATTTCCCTTATTAGATGGTATTTCCGCAGAACATGCTTTGATCTTTTATGAGATCTTGGTTCCTTCGCCTGGGCTATTGCCCCGGTATTATCACATAATAAAGGAACTGGTTCCTTTATCGAAGGCACCACACCAAGTTCAGTTATGAACTTTCTCATCCAGACCGCTTCCTTAGCAGCTTCGCAAGCCGCTATGTATTCTGCTTCAGTAACCGAATCAGCTACAGTAGCTTGCTTGGAACTTTTCCAACACACTGCACCCCCATTGAGACAAAAGACATACCCCGATGTCGATCTGCTATCATCTTTATCAGACATAAAGCTGGCATCCGTGAACCCTTCTAACTCTAAGTTAGAATCTCCATAAACGAGGAATTGGTCTCTAGTCCTTCTCAAGTACTTGAGAATGGTTTTCACCAATTTCCAATGTTCCTCACCGGGATCTGCCTGATACCGACTCGCTACACTTAGCGCGAAGGCTACATCAGGCCTCGTACATGTCATGGAATACATGATGGCTCCCACTGCGCTAGCATATGGGATCCTACTCATGCGTTCTCTCTCTTCTTGTGTCTGAGGACAATCCTCTTTGGAGAGAGTAATTCCAGTGCCTATCGGTAGATAGCCTCTCTTGGAATTTTCCATGTTATACCTCTTCATGATGGTATCAATGTACTGGGACTGCGATAGTCCAAGCAACCTCCTTGATCTATCTCTATAGATCTTTATTCCCAGAATATAGGTTGCTTCTCCCAGATCTTTCATGGAGAATTGTTCGGATAACCAGAACTTTGTCTCTTGCAACGCCGGAATGTCATTTCCTATGAGCAATATGTCATCCACATAAAGCACAAGGAAGACAACCGCGCTCCCACTAAACTTCTTGTACACACAAGGCTCTTCTTCGCATCTAACAAAGTTGAACTCTTCAACTGCCTTGTTAAAGCGAATGTTTCAGGTTCGAGAAGCTTGCTTGAGTCCATAAATGGACCTCTGAAGCTTGCATACCATATGACTTTGAGTTGGCGACGTGAAACCCTCAGGTTGAGTCATGAAGACTTCTTCCTGGAGCTCTCCGTTAAGGAAAGTTGTTTTCACATCTATTTGCCAAATCTCATAATCATAGTATGCTATCGCAAACAGAATCTGAATAGATTTGAGCATTGCCACAGGGGAGAATGTTTCTTCATAGTCAATCCCTTCTCGTTGACTATACCCCTTGGCAACTAGACGAGCTTTATAGGTCTCTACCTGCCCGTCTGCTCCAATTTTCCTTTTGTAAACCCATTAACAACCGATTGGTCTAGAAACCAGTGAAGAATCAACCAAAGTCCATACTTTGTTGATCTTCATAGATTCCATCTCGGATTCCATGGCTTTCCACCATTTCTCAAAATCTGGGCCTTGTATAGCCTCTTGGAAAATCAACGGGTTGTCATCTCTATGACAGACCACGTCCTCTTGCACCAATAGATTAAGTCTATCTGGTGCACGTCGAGAACGTATTGACCTTCTCAAGAAAGCCTATGTAGCAGGTTAAACCTCCGCTGGGATATTTTGCTAGGCTTCGAGACTGCTTTGGTGGGAACTTTGTTTAGCAGATAGGCAGCTGTTTCTAAAGCATAGCCCCATAAGTTCATTGGAAGATCAGTGAACCCCATCATGGATCTCACCATATCTAATAAGGTTCGATTTCTCCATTCGGATACACCATTATGTTGTGGTGTTCCGGGAGAAGTCCACTGAGACAATATCCCATTTTGCCTTAGATAATCGACAAATTCATGACTAAGATATTCACCGCCCCGGTCAGATCTCAACACCTTGATACTCTTTCCGGTTTGTTTCTCCACTTCACTACGGAATCTCTTGAACATTTCAAAAGATTCGGATTTGTGTTTCATCAAGAACACAAATCCATATCTCGACATATCATCAGTGAATGTGATGAAGTACGAATATCCACCCCTGGCTTGAACTCTCATAGGTCCACACACATCAGTATGTATCAGCCCTAGGAGTTCTGTAGCTCTTTCCCCGGTTCCACTAAACGGAGATTTGGTCATCTTACCAGTGAGACAGGACTCACAAGTTGCATAAGATTCATAATCGAAATGGCCTAAAAGACCATCTTTATGCAACCTGTTTATCCTCTTCTCACCGATATGACCAAGTCTACAATGCCAAAGATAAGTCTGTCTTTGACGATCATCTACTTTTCTCTTATGGCCCGAAACATGCATGTTAATATGTTCTACATTAACATCGGGTAAGATATATAAACCTTGTTGCAAATAACCATTCACAAATAAATCATCATCATGATAAATAGAGCAAATGTTATTACTAAAAACTGTTCGAAATCCACGTCTATCAAGCATAGAAATAGAAATTATGTTCGAAACAAACTTAGGAACATAATAACAGTCGTCTAACAACAAGGTCTTGCCCGTAGGCATTACAAGGGAAATTGATCCTACGGCTAGAGCAGCAACACTTGCGCCATTTCCAACCTTCAGACTGAACTCTCCCTTCCTGAACCTCCTACTGTTGCCCTTCTTGGAAGAAGAGCTGACCATCATCACGGCACTATGTCCCTTAGACGTCTCAGATACTGGCTGACTCTCATAGTTAATCAGTTGGTTCAGCATCTCATGCAAATCCATGTCCATCTTGTTCATGTTAAAGTTAACAATGAACAATGAGAACGTCTCAGATCCCACCGGAGAGTTCATAGTCAGTCTAGACTTTAACAAAGCCTTCGAAAATTTATATCTTGTCGTTCTGCTCTATGCACCGTACATCTTCTCAAGATATTCAATGATAGAGCTAGGATCCATATCCTCATGCTGGCGCTGGAGTTCTGAACTCATTGAGGCTAGGATGATACACTTTGCAGTGTAAAGGTCATCCTTTTGCTTTATCCAAGCGAGCAAGCCATCCTCATAAGCAGGAGATTCCTTGATAGGATTCTCGATCGCATCGAGTAGCTCCTCCTGCTTGAGGACGATTTTGAGGTTGCGGTACCAATCATCGAAATTTTCCCCAACATTTTTGTGGACATCGAGAATGGCACGTAGGGAAATTGAAGACATTCTTCGGGAAATCTAGAAGGAAAAATTGCACATTTATTTGAACACTTGTTTAATCAAATAGATATGGACTTTTTCATCTAAATGATTATTTTACTGATTAATACTACAATAGTATTCAGAAATCGTATTTCTTTCAGTAATATTTCCTGAACTAATCATGCATAAGTCCCCTGGTAGTCAGGTCGTTTCTTAAGCATATTAAACAGGTTGTTTTTAATATGGCTCTATATCACATAGTCACCTGGTAGTCAGGTCGTTCCTATTGATATAGTTGAGTTCATCCTTCTTCTCATAGTTGGATATCAATTAAGTTTATGTCCCCCGGGTAGTCCATGCGTTTACAAAAACTAATTGATCTCTCCCACTAGACATTTGATGTCATAGATGTTTGAATCGAATTCTTGAACTACATGCCTCCTAGTAGTCAGGCCGTACCATGTAAACGAGAACCTATTCAAAACATCTACGATGAAGGAAAAGCCTAACGATAAACAATTTTTCGTTTAAGAACTCAATTATTAATTAAAATTCCCAATTTTAATATGGTTCTATATCACATAGTCACCTGGTAGTTAGGTCATTCCTATTGATATAGTTGAGTTCATCCTTCAGCTCATGGTCGGATATCAATTAAGTTTATGTCCCCCGGGTAGTCCAGGCGCTTACAAAAACTAATTGATTCCTCCCACTAGACATCTGATGTCATAGACGTATAAATCGAATTCTTGAACTACGTGCCTCTTGATAGTCAGGCCGTACCATGTAAACGAGAATTTATTCAAAAACGTCTACGGTGAAGGAAAAAACTTAACGATAAAAAATTTATCATTTAATAACTCAATTATTAATCCTTTAAAATTAAAATTCATTTAATTTTAATCTTAAAATTTTTTTTATTTTTTGTTTATTTTTCTCGCCCGCGGGTACGCGCGTCCGCGCGGGCTCATGCTAAGCGCCCGCTCGGCAGGAGGCGAACGGGATTAGGGTTTCCGAAACCCTATCGCCGCTACCGCCGCCTAACAGCTGCCCGCTCCGGCCGAAGGATCTGCCGGCGAAGGCGACTCGGACCCCACTCGACCGACAACAAGTCGCCAGCTCTGGCGCCTGAGAACTGCCCGCGAAAGGGCGATTGGGGTTTCCTTCTGCGTCGTCCGCCTTTGCGCTCGAAAGCCGCCGATTCACCGCTCGACTCCGCCCTAGCGTCCGTCGTCGACCCGCACCCGGAGCGCCGCGACCCTCGGCCTTTGCAATGTCGTCGCCCCGCCTGCAGATCGAGCCTCTCTCTTTCTTCGCGCGATGGATCTAGCGATCGAATCGCTTCTCCATTTGTCGCCCGAAACCGTTGTGCTC
>CM071872.1:28980484-28994765 GCA_036759665.1 Gynandropsis gynandra | reverse complement strand
TTTTAACCAAAGACTATTCAAATATTACATAATAGGCATATTAATTTCACTTTGTTTGCAGCGTTCATATGGATGGCAGAGAACTCATACAACGCGCATCTACACAGCATGGATACCCGACATGCAGGTTCGGATGCGCCTAATGATGAACGGTGCAAAGCGCAACTACTAAGCCAACAATAGCAAACCGAGATGGGCAATCGAAGCTGTCTTCAACAAAATGATTGAGTATTGGGAGTCTGCAGAATTCAAGGCCAAGAGCGAGAAGGCCAAACAAAATCGCTACGGTGAGAAGGTTCCCAGAGATNAGAACCGACTCTTCTTGAGGTGGTATTAGAAACCCATGCAAAGAAGAAGTCGGTTGTCGGGGATAAGGCCGACGAATCGGAACTCGTCGATCCTCGATCAGAGCGAACCGTGAGAGCTATGACGGAGAAGATCACACATCAATCTCAAGCTTGCGGTTCAAGCCCCGATGACCTCAGTCCTTTACAAAAGGATTAAATTTATTTAGAGGTAAAAGGTTATTATTTTATTTCTAAATTATTAATCAAATAATTTGTGAAAATCTAACATTACTTTTGTTTGTCTTGTAGTCGGTGAGACCGTATAAGGGACGTCTATACAGTCTCGGGGCACTTCAAAAGGATATCATCGAGGACGTCACGATGGTACCTCCCGCGGTGCAAGAGAGTTTTTCGCAACAACGGCGGATCGAAGATCTCGAAGCACAACTTCGAGAAACTCGAGCCAAAGTGCAGCACCTGGAGAGCGTCATCGAGTTGATGTCGGGGCAAGGGAGGGGATCAACGTCACACCAAGAACCGGTTCCCGATTCAGATGCAACGCCCTCTAGACGTGATGGCGATCACGGAGACGATATCGACCCCGCCGATTTAAACGAATTGTAATAGGGTAGATGAACATAGTTTTAGTTTTAGTTTTTTTTGTGAACAATTTAATATTTTAATTAAAACTTTTTATTGATTTTTAATCTAATCCCTGGTATCCGTTGGAACCTCTTTCCCGCCAAATGTTTTCCCGCCATTTTGCAACGGACGTCCGTTGCAATTTCCCGCTAAATGGCAACGGATGCCCGTTGAAAAGATGAATTTTTCCCAGCGTAATTTGCAACGGACAACCAATGCTTTCCAACGGGCGTCCGTTACCAGTTTTCCAACGGAAAATTCCATTGCCATGTCCGTTGAAACGCTGCAACGGATATAATCCGTTGGATGACCGTTGCGAATTGCAATGCATCCTCATTTGCAACGAACTATTCGCAACGGACGGGAATCCGTTGGCGTCCGTTGGAAACAATGATTTCCAACGAATTTTTGGCATTTGCCAACGGATATGTCCGTTGGAAAATGCCAGTTTTTTTGTAGTGTAATCAAAGAATGGTACTTGAAAACTGGTCCAAGTGTAATCGAGATTTGAAAAGATTTCAATTAGACGGAGACGCCAATGATTTGTATGCTAGAACATGATCTAGAATGCAACAGTAACTAAACCCACTCAAGATGATTGAATTTTCGGACAGGAACAAAACCGATATTTTTCTAGAAACTTTTAGCTAGTTCATACATGTAGAACAATTCTCGAATTTAGAAGTATTATCTCATTTGTATACAGTTGTAGCTGTAGTTTAGTTTACTTGTTCAAAACTAGATACCCATACTTTTTTCATGACCATAGTTTTCATAAAATTATTAGTCTTAATCTTATTTAATCCCTGGTACTACACAGTCTGTATCATTGCTAAATATCTAGTCTAGGTATAAATATTAAATCTTGATTATAATTAGATTACACCTAGACAATACATCAAGTACCGGGACGAGATCTCTTAGATCGTGCGAAAGAGTAATAAGGTTATCACTTCATCGAAGGCGAGGTCTTGAAGGAAACGGATCGAGGGATAGACTGAGCTTCTAACCTTTATTTTTTACTTATTTATTGTTGTAGTTCTCTCATAAGATGTAGATCTATAGGTTTGATCCAAGCTTTAGGCTTGAGTTTTATGTACTCAAACTCATCGCACTTAATGATCGAAATTGTTGTTTTCGCTTCTACCGTTTAATGCATGTTTTACTCTTTTGATTCTTGTATGGACCCCTTGAATTGATTGTGAAGTGGTTTAATTCCGATGGAGATGTCGGAATACACTAGATCGTATACATTACATAGAATGAATGATCATATCGAGATGTAGATGGATCATTTAGGGATGTTGATATTGGACGATCATAAATTCAACACTTAGGTCATTGGATCAAGACGTTAATGATTTAAATATTTGAATAAAGATTTAGACTTCGAGATAAGGTGAATCTATTGATATTACGTTGAGTGTGTAGGTCATTAGATGAAAACGTCAATTATTGAAATACTTGAAAAAAATCTAGACTTCGAAAGATGATAGATTTATATAAGATGATAAAATTCCCTATAAGAAACAAAATGACATTTTCCGAAATCTTTAATGAGTTCTTGTACGTGAGAGCAAATCTGGAACCTAGAAGCATTGTCTCACTTGTATATAATTATAATTATGATTTATTTTATTTGCCTATAAATACAAATACACTTTTTTGATTCTTATGATCATAGTTCTCGTCAAATTGATAGTTTCAATCCCTCTTAATCATTGTATTCGACTTGGTACTACACTATTTGTGTTATTGTGGAATGTTTAATCTATATATAAATATTAAAACTTGATATACATTATATCACACCTAGAAAACACATCGCGTAATAAATCATGCCTCTCTAAATCAAATAGGTTTACACTCACACGATGGTTAGGATATGATGTAACAATTCATGCTACAAAAGGGACAAACTAACCTTTTTGTGTGCTTAAATTTCTTAGTTGAAGTTAACAAATTTGTTATGCTAGAATGCATGTTGTGAAAAGCTCTTTTTTTATTTAAATAAATGGCATGCATATCTGATCCTGAGATGAAAGTGACATTATTTGTACCTTTAAGGATGGAGGATTAACATATCTTATATTTTAGTGGAAGTTGCATCAATAAACACTGTTTTGCGGGACGAGTCCTATTGTATTGAATTATTGGGGACAGACTGGGTATTGTGTTTATTATTATGCTGTAGCATAAGAATTTTTCATTTGAGAAGTCTGAGCTTGGCATGAAAAGTACCTCTAAACTAATTACTTACGTCATTGCGTTTATCATTTCCTTTAAACATCCAAAACAAATACCCATCATAGAGAGGGAGTCTTCTGTCTACTCTTCTAGAATTGTTAAATTATTTGTTAGAACCCTAAACCAACAACCATCTTATCAAATCGGTTTGTTAGATGATAACACACAGATTTACATAGAAAGTGGAAAATCCAAAAGAGGAAAAACTTTATTATATACATACATGAATTAAATATTCTGAACCCTATATATAAATAATGTAAGTCCTAATCCCAATAGTACATTTCCACAAGCTCCTAACCCAATAATATAAAACCCTGCGAGGTCCTAATCACAGTAGAAATTTAGTTAATATTCAAACATTAATTAAGTATGGTTTAGAAATCCTGACAAAGAATTAAGAAGGTATTATACCACTAGGTGGGGCGGTTTCTATATTTTAATTTATTATATTGAATATGGTATGACAGTTTTTGATTGATTACTTGATGTGATGTCGCTTAAATGATTTGATTCGCTGATTTTATATGCATAATTTAGAAGAAAAAAATATATAGATTGTTGGTCCCCCTTGGCCAGGCTCCAACCTAGCATTGAATGTTTGTTTATGCATATTTTCATATTGTAGGACGTGTAGTCCGTGCACTTTTGCTTAATAAAATAGTGGTGAAATAAGGTTAGGTTGGATTGTCTATGTTATAATCAAGATGTATTGTTTTATGCAAATGGCTCTAACAATTCTCAGCTCCATTTCTAAGTTGGCCTTTTGATATTTGTGGTCCTGCTGCATCTCCTTTGGACCACCAGGTCTTATCCCTATTAATAATTGTATCCCCACATCATCCAAAGGAGACCATTTTTCTTAGAAAAAAAATTTGGATTGACTTCAAAGATTTCTTTGAAATTCTCGTGAATGGAACCCCATAATCTCTTGCGTGGCTCTACATGGTTGCTCTTGTGTTGTATATATGTTTTGTACACTGCAGATAATGTCTTTTAACCTCCATGTCTAGCATCTCTTAACAATGGCCATGGGTTTCCCCGATGATGACTTTCTCGATCTCTTATTCGCGAGCAACACTCCCGTTCATGTTGCTGCTGCAAGTACAACAACCACCACCATTTCCTCCAGGGAGGAACAGGGGAATAACTGGAATGATGACTGGTCTCCTGTCATGGACTGGGGCTCTGACTTTTGCCACCTCATTAAGTCAGTGATGGCTGATGAAACGACTATAATCGACCCTCTTCCTCCCCCATTGGGTTACTACCATGACCAAGAAGCTTGCAACTCGACATCCACAGATGTGATGATGACAGATGCGGTTGATCAGGAAGATCTTATACCAGATGATATGAAGGGATTAAGATTGGTTCACTTGCTAGTGGCAGCCGGTGAGGCATTAATTGGGGCGAACCAAACTCGTGAGCTTACTCGGGTCATATTGGCTCGGCTCAAGGAGTTAGTTTCCCCCGACGATGAAACAACCATGGAGAGACTAGCTGCTCATTTCACTAATGGCTTGTCTTCACTGCTCGAACGACAAAGTTGTGCAAATAACCGGCGACAGTCTGGGCCTCCTCAGCACTATTACATTCATGACCAGGTAGACATGTTTGCGGCTTTTCAGCTACTTCAGGACATGTCGCCTTACGTCAACTTTGGTTACTTGACCGCTAACCAAGCCATATTAGAAGCTGTGGGATACGAAAAGAGGGTTCATATAGTGGACTACGATATAATGGAAGGTGTCCAGTGGGCTTCTTTCATGCAAGCCTTGGTCTCTAGAAAATCCGGATCAGGGATTCAGCATCTCCGGATCACGGCCTTGTCACGAGCCATCAATGGTAGAAAATCTTCCGTTGCTGTGCAAGAGGCAGGGCGAAGACTTACCGCATTCGCTGAGTCAATTGGTCAACCCTTTTTATTCAATCACTGTAAATTGGACTCGGACGAAACGTTCAGCCCCTCGTCCTTGAAGCTTGTGAGAGGAGAAACACTTGTAATCAATTGTATGCTTCATCTCCCTCGGTTTAGTTACCAAACACCAAACTCCCTCATCTCTTTCTTTTCGGAATCCAAAACCCTAAGCCCTAAACTTGTAACCCTCGTCCACGAGGAGGTCGGTCTGTACGGCGACCAGAGTTTTATGGGCCAGTTCATGGATTTACTACACCAGTTCTCATCCTTGTTTGACTCCCTTGAGGCCGGTTCCCCAGTGACAATCCAGGCTCCGGCCCGTGGGTTCGTCGAGCGTGTATTTCTCAGTCCGTGGATCACGGCTTGGTTGGCACGAATCTCGGTCGGGGAAGATGTCGAAGTCCAGAGCTTGCCGTCCTTGGCCCGGTGGTTAGAAACCAACGGGTTCAAACCCTTAAGTGTAAGCTTCGCAAATCGTTGCCAAGCGAAGCTTCTATTGAGCTTGTTCTGTGACGGATACAAAGTGGAAGAGTTGAGCCGAAACCGTCTAGTTTTGGGCTGGAAATCTAGGCGTCTAGTCTCTGCCTCGTTTTGGGCCTCTCCCGAACCCAATCTTTAAATAATTATTTCTACCACCACACGTCTCTTGGGGTGCACATATTATATTATAATGTACATGACAAACAATAACATAAAACAAAGCAACATCGTGTCTTGCAAAGAATAAATCTAAGCGGAATCCATGCATCATTATCGAATCCATGCATCATTATCAAGAGTTGCATATTATTATATTTTCCATTTCTCATATATCATGTTATGATAAATTGTTCCACAATAGGCAACCCTTGGCATATAACTCTTGAACTAGTTTTTGGAATTAGTTAGGTCCAAGCCTATATTTGATATATATTGGAATTAGTTAGGTTCAGCCCGTATTTGACATGGTATCCGAGTCAGATTTGTCTCAATTTGAATATACCGATGTTGTGCCCCTGATTGTGATGTTCATGCTCCAAGACCGAGCCTAGACGTGAGAAAGAGTATTATGATAAATTGTCCAACATCGACTTCAACATGAACTTTGGACTCATATATATCATATTGGGCAACCCTAAACTTGACCTAGCTTTTTGAATTAATTAGACCAAACCTATATTTTATATAACACGATCATTCCATAATAACAACTCAGGGTTGGAGATTAAGAATATTCACCCTCATCGTTAAGAGGTGGTCACATGTATCATCGCTCAAACATATTTATAAAGTAAAATAAATATTTTTATTTGGTATTGTTGCTGCTCTGATGCTACTGCTCACCTAATTGCTCTTTTTACTCGTCATAACTTGTCCATATATGAGCTCACAAATAGGGTAAATATGAAAGACTCATTCAGTGAGACCAATGGTGTACATACTCCTCTATGCCATGTATTCTTCCACTTGTAACTAAATAACACAAAACACTGATATATCATCACACAAAAGATATAAAGACAAGTCTACACAACCCGACTAAGTATCCTAAATCGAAGACTAGTCTCAAATCGAGTCATAACTCACCGAGTCCATAAGACTCTAGCTCGGACATATGTCCGCAAAGTTCAAAAGACTTCAGCATATTGATCTGACTAACTACAATATTTTTTCGCTTGAAAGGTTACATAACCCCAGCATGGTCGACTCGATACTCTTCACGTGACAACTCTCATGACACTCTCGCACATGCCTTCTTTCGAAAGTTTGAGTATGAAATCACTCGATCGAGCACACAAGACAAGATGTTCACGTGACTCTAACACTGAATCGAAAACATTGACGATCTCTGACCCCGACACTTAGTCGAGCGTCAATTCTCTAGGTCATGTCTAACACTTAAGTTTCACCAAAAACTAACTCATATGCATACCATCAATTCTCATACGACGATTCTAGGATTTTATCCAACTTTCACTTATAACGTCTCAATTTCTCCATTATGGATTTCTTAAAAATTCTATTGTGTTCATGAATCGTTTTAAACATGTGAACTTCTCCATAAATCAACAACACCAAATTTAACGGGGAAGGATCATCACCTTAGCTTTCTCCGATGATTTTATGATTCACGATGATATTGCTAACTACGACACGAATCGATTTTTCCCCTAGTATATATTAATCGAATAATAAATATCCATTATATAAATCTTCAAATTAGCGAAATAATAATAAGGAGAAATCTAGAGTTATATCCAAATCTCGATTAAAATTGAACCACTGATAAAACACGATAAAAAAATTAGTGATTCTTTTTCCAATTTTTTTTCTTTTTCCTCTCCTTTTTTCTTTTCTGTCCTTATCTTTCTTTTTCTTCTTTTCTTCTTCCTTTTCTTTCTCTTATCCGTGCAGCTAGTCCCCTTTTCTTTCTTTTTTATTAAATTAACCTAACTATATCTAATTGCTTATATTATTATTATTATTATTATTATTATTATTATTATTATTATTATTATTATTATTATTATTATTATTATTATTATTATTATTATTATTATTATTATTATTATTATTATTATTATTATTATTATTATTATTATTATTATTCCACTGGGCCATATGGGTCTTACCATTCGGCTCATGAACCAGGATGATAGTTTGTTCACCCGGCTTCCACCTAAATATCCCTCACCTCGCTTGAACTTATAAATATAACATATGTTCGATGTTAAATTCAACGTCATTTTTTAGATTAACATAACTCTTCTAACGATCATGAACTGCCTTAATATTTATCTTAACAATTCTTAACTTTTTTCGTAGAGTCCTCAACAACCTCTGCTCAAAAGATAGATTGCTTCCCCGCCTCGGTCAAACCCAAGGGTGTACGACATGGCCGTTTATATAATGCTTCATATGACGACACCTCAATGATAGTGCGATAGCTATTATTGTACGCTACGTGAACAAACGACAAATTATTCTCCCAACTACCAGACTACTCAAGCACACATGCTCCTAAAAGGTCTTCAAGCATCCTTATCATTCTTTTAGACTTTCCATCGGTCTGTGGATGATACGAGGTGCTAATTTGTAGTTTAGTTCTCCAATTATTTTTTAAATGCCTACCAAAGACGTGAGGTGTATCCCCCATCTCGATCTAACACAATGCTTGATGGAACCCCATGCAACTTCACAATCTGAGCAATATAGATCCTTTCTAGCTGATTCACATTAATATTCTTCTTTATCGAGATGAAATGAGCCGATTTAGTTAGCCGATCCATAATCGCCCAAATAACATCCTTGTTACTCTACATCTTTGGAAGACATGTCACATATGGTAATAAGATCCCATTTTATTCGGGCATTGGTAAACTTTGCAATTTCTCGCTTAGTATTTGTTGCTCTGCTTTGATTAATTAACACATGAGACATTTCGCTACCCATCGAGAGATGTTCTTCTTCATCCCTAACCATTGAAAGTTGGCAAACATCCCAGATGAATTGAAAACTTGGATTGGTGAGCTTGATATTGTTGATATGCGACAAGACTTTGAAAGAAAAATTGCTTTTGGCATAAGTTTAGACTACCATTGAGTTGGGAACCTTTTCTTCTACATGTGGACCTAGAAAAGATTATTTAGAATTCAAAAATCTTCCATAAATTATGGATAAACCAAATTTTTATTTAAAATTTGTATTCGAATTGATGAATATAATTAACAAAACTTTATCCAAAAAATTTTATTTCCAAATTATGGACAAAATAAAATTATTTGTACAATTTTAGTTCGTAAAGTTATTGTCTCTTGAGAAACATTTGCGCTTCATCAAAGTTGCTAGGCTGGATCTAGATTTGCGTGAGGGCTAATGAAAAACATTTGAGCTTTATCAAAGTTGCTAGGCTAGATTTGCTTGGGGGCTCTTGAGAAACATATGGACTTCATCAAAGTGTTGTTAGACTGGATTTGCATGGGGCTGGGTTCATTGTTGTAATGATCTCGCCTTTTGTTGTAATCCTTATTCTCCAACACCGTGCTTGACCCAAATCCTTCATAATCACATTCCTTGTCATCTTTAAATTTCTGCTGCACAAATCAGCCTTAAGTGTCAACTCTTCCACATTCTTCATAAACATCCCAAGCTTCATCCTTATCGTAACCATCCTAATCTTCACGGCCTTCTACGAACTAAAATCTTTGCTCTTGACCATCACATCAATTTCAATCTCCAACCTCTTAATCAGATCCTTTATCACCACATATGTACCCGCCTGCATCGAGCTGATCACTTCTTTCTGCCCTTTGAGGGCATCCTCGTACTTCTTCCACAAGGAGTCAATCCATTTCCCCATGGAACCCAACGGGATGGCTGTAACGGCAGCCAGAACCACCACAACAGGTGGAGAGGCCAAGCTACAACTGAACAGATGAGCATTGTAGCAACTTGCTGCAGAGTTTTCTCCACGAATGGATGTACTTGATCTTCTTGCGGAGTTGTAGCTTCTCCAGCATGAGCATCTGTTGTTTGTACACTGACTCCAAGATCCTGAAGAAGTCTTCGTTGAAGGGACTCCCCGCCTCCTTGAAGTTCTTCAGCTGCAAGGCCTGCAAAGCGACATGTTAGTACGAGTTCGTATCGAAAGAACAAGAAATATGTAGTAATACATACCTTCGCAAAGGCCCTCATCTTCAAACTGCTCCAGAGCGAGGAGAATCAGAACCTGGCTATCGCGGATACATCCCAAGCCCTTCTCAAGCGCTGCATAGAAATCCAATGTCTTCAAGCTGTTCTTGAAGTAGTCCTTGACGAGCTCAAACAACTCGTGATTCTTACTTATTTGTTTCTTGCACTCACATATGACCCGAACGACTTCCTGGTTAATCTCCAACAAGCACTTGGTCACTTCCTTGAGGGAATCGAATGAGAGAGCTCGAACCTCCACACTCGTGGCCAACATGCTTATCACATGGTTGGTCCGAGCGTGGAGGCTCGTATCAAACGACTGCAGTTTACGATCAGCTTTGCATGCCGCCTTGTACGACCTCAGTTTTGCGGTATAGTGTGATGAGTTTGCAGATGCTTGATTTCACATTGTTCCTTGGAAGCTGCAAATGATCTGAGATTCATTTAAATAAGACCAACAAAGATCAAACTTTAGAATATAAAATTATGTATGTATATATGGGTTGATGTGAGTGCAAACATGTAGACAGACACGCACGTACATACATATATATGTAGAGGACGAATAAAGAACTATGACAGATTCATAACAGAAATGAAAACAATGGGCATATATATATATTATATGGATTTTTCTGAAAAAAATAGCATTCGCTCAAACTGTTATACTTAGACGCCTGTTTATTTATATACCAATCTATATAAACCTTATACACAATTCTGTAACATTTTCATTTACATTTTGATTAGCACACCCTTGGTTGATGGACACGTCGAACGAAACCTTATAGGGAGGTGGAATTTCTTTTTTATTGTTTAACAAATTCAAAATCCTATATATCAATTTCAATATTACAAACACCACTTACTATATGGGACTTGTATTTTTTTTTTGAATTGTGTATTGACCTAAAGCTTGAGCATCTATTTATAATATATCATTTTGATGACAAAATTAAGGCATGATCATGCCTTATAGTTAATTATATCTAGCATGACTATCTCGATTTGTTAATTATAGGATCACTAGAAGAATCAAATCTTAATAATTTAAATTGTATTTAACATAATATTCAATTTTGAAATTAATTTTAATATCATTTAAAAGCAATAGCACTTAACACTACATCATATTTGATTTGGAAATCATCACGAGCTTTAATCATGATCATGATGGTTGATATATGATTTATTCATTTCGGAATAATCTAGGAGGATCTCATATATTAGATTATTTTTCTCATTTTCCTAAAAAAAAAAACCAATCCTACAATATATATGTTGGCCTAATATGACCAAATATTAATTTATAAAAGAAAAATAGTCTATTCTCTCCTCAAAAGTATTGTTTTAGTCTCTTCATCCCTTGATTTTGACCATCATCCGATTTTCCATTCGAATTGTAGTTTTCATTCGATTCCTCCCTTAAATATAAAAAATCAGTGTAAAACCCCTTTCATTAATTATCCATTAATTGACCTGATTCTGACCCAATTTTGATCCGAATCCGATCCAATTTGATCTATTTAACCCAATATTGACTGAATTTTGACTCGAATTTGACTCAATTTTGACCCAATTATGACTCGATTTTGAACCCAATTTGTACTTAACTTTAACCCGAATATTGAGAATAAACCAAGTTAATTATTCAATTTAATTGATTTACTTGATTTAATTGATTTCGCATAAAATTGATTATGGTTTTATTTGAAATCGATTAAACGATCCAATTAACTCCATTGATATGATTTTGATACAATTAACAAAATCATATGAAATTTTAATTCGAAATAATTAAACCCAAATAAGTAACTTGATTTTGATGAAATTATCTAAAAATTATCATTTATTGTTTATGTGTGTGGTAAATTCACATATAATTTACTAAAATGTAACATTTAAAATTAAATGGGGTCAAAATTAAGTACAAGGTTGAGTTAAAATCGAGTTAAAATTGGGGCCAAAATTGCATTGGATTCGGGTTAAAATGAAGGAAAAGCAATTAACTCAATTCGATCCAATTTTAATATAATTCACAAAATCATACTCAATTTTGACTCGAAATCAATTAAATTGAATAATTTACTTGATTTATTGTTGATATTCGGATTGAAATTAACTAACCAAGAACGGGTCAAAATTACGTAAAAAATCGAGAACGGGTCAAAATTAAGTAAAAATCGGTTAAAATCAAGAACGGGTCAAAATTAAGTAAAAAATCGGTTTAAATCGAGGCAAAATTGAGGTCAAAATTAGGTCAAATTCGGGTCAAATTGGGTCGAATTCAGGTCAAATCTTGACTAGATATTAACCCCAATTTGACCCCAATGTTGACTCGATTTTAACCCAAAATCGATTCAATTTTGATCCAAATTATGACTCCACTTTTAACTCATTTAACCTTAACTTGTGCTTAATTTCGAACCGGTTTAATTTTAGATGTTACATTTTAGTAAATTAGATGTGAATTTACTAGACACATAAACAATACATGTTAATTTTTAGATAATTTAATCAAAATCAAGTTATTTATTCGATTTAAATAATTTCAAATCAAAATTGAATAATGTTTTGTTAATTGTATCAAAATCGGATCAAATCGAGTTAATCATACCGTTTAATTGATTGTTTAGGAGAGAATCAGATGAAAACTAAAATTCGAGAGGGAATTGGATTAGGGTCAAAATAAAGGTGGGGAATAGGACTGAAGTAGTATTTTCGAGAGGGAATAGGTTGTTTTTTCATTTATAGATACATTTTAACTTAAGACTTAATGGAAAAGGATTAAAATAATTATTATTTTAGATCAACTAATTTTGTATCCGGCACGATGTGCAAACTTTTAAAATTTATATTTTTTTTACGAATTCTTTTATATAAATGAAATTAGTAATTGCTTAAACTATACATAATAGCTTTTAAATTTGATAGACAATAAAAACAACAACAAAATTTACTCAAATTATCAAATTTATATTGTTAATAATCATATTTCTTAAGTAAAAGTTAACACTTCATTTTTAAGTGACATATAAAATACATAGATATTCTCTAGATAGTAAACTCGGAATAAGAAAATTAAACCAAATAATGATTGATTTTGAATGGATACAAAAATTCCTGCACGTTCAATTTTTTAATCCATACGTGCATTGCTAAAACAATACTGTTTGAAATCGAGTCAAGATTTGGTCAAACTCATGTCAAAATCGAGTCAAATTTGGGTCGGATACGGGTCCAAATTTGACTCGATTTTAACCAGAAACTGATCCAATTTTTACCCAAATTTTGATCCCAGTTCTTTCCCCAATTTTGATTTGATTTTAACTCAAACTTGTATTTAATTTTGACTCGATTTAATTTTAAATGTTATATTTTAGTAAATTAGATGTGAATTTACTATACACGTAAACAATAAATGGTAGAAAATCTGCTGCTACCGTGCAAGAGGCAGTGCGAAGACTTACCGCATTCGCTGAGTCAATTGGTCAACCCTTTTTATTCAAACACTGTAAATTCAACTCTGATGAAATGTTCAACACCTTTACCTTAAAGCTTGTGAGATGAGAAACACTTGTAATCAATTGTATGCTTCATCTGCCTCGGTTTAGTTACCAAACACCAAACTCCCTCAACTCTTTCTTTCCGGAATTCAAAACCCTAAGCCCTAAACTTGTAACCCTCATCCACAAGGAAGTCGGTCTGTACAACAACCAGGGTTTTAGGGCCAATTCATGGATTTACTAAACCAGTTCTCATCCTTGTTTGACTCCCTTGAGGCCAGTTCTCCAGTGACAATCCAGGCCTCGGCCTGCGGGTTCGTCGAGCATGTATTTCTCAGTCCGTGGATCACGGCTTGGTTGGCACGAATCTCGGTCGGGGATGATGTCGAAGTCTAGAGCTTGCTGTCCTTGTCCAGGTGGTTAGAGACCAACGGGTTCAAACCCGTAGGCGTATGCTTCGCAAACAGTTGCCAAGCGAAGCTTTTATTGAGCTTGTTCAGTGACAGATACAAAGTGGAAGAGTTGAGCCGAAACCGTCTAGTTTTGGGCTGGAAATCTAGGCGCCTAGTCTCTGCCTCGTTTTGGGCCTCTCCCGAACCCAATCTTTAAATAATTATTTCTACCACCACACATCTCTTGGGGTGCACATATTATATTATAATGTACATAACAAACACTAAAAGAAAACAAAGACATCGTGTCTTGCAAATAATAAATCTAAGCGGAATCCATGCATCATTATCAAGAGCTGCATATTATTATATTTACCATTGGTCATATAACATGTTATCATAAATTGTTCCACAATAGGAAACCCTTGGTAATATAACTCTCAAGCTAGTTTTTGGGATTAGTTAGGTCCAAGCCTATATTTGATATATTTGGATTAGTTAGGCTCAGCCCATATTTGACATGGTATCAGAGTTAGATCTGGCTCAATTTGAATATATCGATGTTGATCCCCCGATTGCGATGTCCATGCTCGAAGACCGAGCCTAGACGTGAGC
>CM071872.1:28958828-28980397 GCA_036759665.1 Gynandropsis gynandra | reverse complement strand
GTGTTATGATAAATTGTCCCACATCGACTTCAGCCCTAAACTTGACCTAGCTTTTGGAATTAGTTATACCAAGCCTATATTTTATGTAACACGATCGTTCCATAATAACAACTCAGGGTTAGAGATTAAGAATATTTACCATCACCGTTAAGAGGTGGTCACATGTATCATCACTCAAATATAGTTATAAATATAATATATATTTTTATTTGGTATTTTTACTGCTCTGATTCTACTGCTCAACCTTATTGCTCTTTTAACTCGTCATAACTTGTCCATATATGATATCCAAAAAATAGGGTAAATATGAAAGACTCATTCAGTGAGACCAATATGTGTACGTACTCCTCTATGCCATGTATTCTCCCACTTGTAACTAAATAACATAAAATATTGATATATCATCACACAAAATACATAAAGACAAGTCTACACAACCCGACTGAGTATCCTAAATCTAAGACTAGTATCACATCGAGTCCTAACTCACCGAGTCCATAAGACTCTAGCTCAGGCATATGCTCGCAAAGTCCAAAAGACTTCAGCATACTGATCTGACTAACTACAGTAACTTTTCGCTTGAAAGGTTACATAACACCAGCATTGTACGATGTCGGCCCTAGATCCAAGTATCGCAATAGTGAAATCGTCAACTCGATACTCTTTATGTAACAACTCTCATGACACTCTCGCACATGCCTTCTTTCGAAAGTTTTAATATGAAATCACTCGATCGAGCACACTAGACAAGATGTTCACGCAGCTCTAACACTGAATCCAAAAAGTTGATGTTCTCTAACCCCGACACTTGGTCGAGCGTCAATTCTCTAGGTCATGTCTAACCACTTAAGTTTCACCAAAAACTAACTCATATGCATGCCATTAATTCTCATACAACGATTCTAGGATTAAATCCAATTTTCACTTATAACGTCTCAATTTCTCCATTATGAATTTCTTAAAAAGTCTATTGTGTTCATGCATCGTTTTAAACATGTGAACTTCTCCATAATACAACATCAAATTTTAACGGGGAAGGATCATCACCTTAGCTTTCTCCGATGATTTTATGATTCACGATGATATTGCTAACTACGACACAAATCGATTTTCCCCTAGTATAGATTCATGGAATAATAAATATCCATTATATAAATCTTCAAATTAGAGAAATAATGATAAGGATAAATCTATAGTTTTATCCAAATCCCGATTAGAATTGAACCACCGATAGAACACAATGAAAAATTAGTGATTCTTTTTCCAATTTTTTTGTTTTCTTCCTCTCCGTTTTCTTTTCTTTCCTTATCTTTATTTTTCTTCTTTTCTTCTTGTTTTTCCTTCTCTCAGTCGTGCAGCTAGTCCCCTTTTCTTTCTTTTTTATTTTATTAACCTAACTACATCTAATTCCTTATATCTATATTATTAGGGGTGGGCAAATAGCGAATATCCGTAAATATTCGACTATTCGTATTCGTATTCATATTCGTCAAATATTCGATTTTACTATTCGTATTCGTAAATACGGATATTCTTAAATTTGAATATCCGCAAATATTCGGATATTTTTCGGATATCCGTATCCATAATAAAAATCAATTTTTAAAAAAATTAATAAAAAAATTCTAAATAATTTACATTTTAGTCCTTAAATTAGGGTTAAAACTTTTATAATTTATATTTTAGTCCTTAAATTTTAAATATAATAACTATTTCTTTATATATTTGATATGAAAATAAATTATAATAATGTTCTTATTTATAAATTGATCCTTAAAATTAATTTTATTATATATATCTATATATTAAATAAATTACCTATTTAGTACTTACGAATACGAATACTTATGAATACTTGACTATACTATTTGTATTTGTATTTGTATTGTCGAATATCTAAATCCTGGTATTTGTATTTGTATTTATTCCTACGGATATTTGCTTTTTCGGATCGAATACAGTTCGAATACGAATCGGATACGAATACTTAGGATATTTTGCCCAGTATGGGCCTTACTATTTGGCTTCTGACCGTGGTGATAGTTTTTTTACCCGGCTTCCACCTAAATATCCCTCGCCTCGCTTGAACTTATAAATATAACATATCTTCGATGTTAAACTCAACATCCTTTTTTTAGATCAGCATAACTCTTCTAACGATAAAGAGTCGCCTTAATTTTTATCTTAACAATTCTTAGCTCTTTCATAGTCTCCTTAACAATCTCTGCTCAAAAGATAGATTTCTTCCCCACCTTGGTTAACACAAGGGTGTATGACATGGCCGCTTATATAATGCTTCATATGACGAAACCCTAATGATAGTGTGATAGCTATTATTGTACGCTATGTGAACAAACGAAAAATGATTCTCCCAACTATCCGGCTACTCAGGCACACATGCTCCTAATATGTCTTCAAGCATCCTTATCATTCTTTTAGACTATCCATCGGTATGTGGATGATACGAGGTGCTCATTTGTAGTTTAGTTACCCAATTCTTTTTGAAATACCTACCAAAGACGTGAGGTGTATCTCCCATCTCAATCTAACACAATGCTTGATGGAACCCCATGTAACTTCACAATTTGAGCAATATAGATCCTTTTCTAGCTAATTCACATCAAAATTCTTCTTTATCGAAATGAAATGAGCCGATTTAGTTAGCCAATCCATAATCGCTCAAATGACATCCTTGTCACTCTACATCTTTGGAAGACATGTCACATATGGTAGTACGATCCCATTTTCATTCGGGAATTGGTAAATTTGGCAATTTCTCGCTCAATATTTGTTGCTCTACTTTGATTAATAGACACATGGGACATTTCGCCATCCATCGAGAGATGTACTTCTTCATCCCTAACCATTGATAAAGTTGGAAAACATCCCAGATGAATTGAAAACTTGGATTGGTGAGCTTGACTTAAAAACTCTTCTCTGATCCCTAAATAATCGGGTACACAAACTCAATCATTGATCACCATTAGATTGTCCTCCATGATATGTTATAATTTTTACTTGGGTCTTGTTGATTACTACAAATCTTCTACAATCTCTCATCGGATAGTTGTGATGTTCAGATTCTACTCAATAGATCTACCCGATCTACTACTTGCAACCCACACTGTCTTAATCTGCACTATCTCTAATCCAAAACACTTTATTTGACTAATCAAGTCACCGAACTATTGCATAGTCATGAACTCAACTCTTTTGCGGCTCTACGCATCTGCAACAACATTTGTTATCCTTAGATGGTATGAAATGTGTACCTCGTAGTTTGTGACACATTCCATCACCCTTCTCTCATGAAAATTCAACTCTCACTACGTGAAAATATACTTAAGAATTTTGTGGTCTGTAAAAACCGATACCTTCTCTCCATGGTATGCCCTCCAGATCATTAACACAAAGACCATAATTGCCGTCTCTAAATCATGAGTAGGATAATTCTCCTCATGCTTATGTAATTGCATTGATGCATAAGCAATCATGTTATCTCCTTGCATAAGTATACACCATAATACGTCTTTGATGTATCCATAAAAACTATGTATGAAACCCCAGGTTGTGTTAAGGCTAACATTGATGGTTCTGTTAGCTTCTCTTTGAGGTTTTTGAATGACTTGTTTCAATCTTTTCTCCAAAAAAAGCGTACATCTTTTTCCATAAGCCTCGTAATTGGCTTCATTAGGCTAGCAAAATTCATAACAAAACATTGGTAGTACCCTTCTAACCGAAGAAATCTCCTTATCTATGATGTGTTTTTTTGGTTGCTTCCAACTTACGGTCGCTGATACCTTCTCACGATCGACATAAACTCCTTCTGATACAACTGTCCCAAAACTTTCGCATAGAGATGTCAATGGATTGGTTGTCCCCAACCCATTAAAATTGAATGGGCTTTATAAAATTATTAGGTTGGGTTCAACCCGACCCATTTAATAATGAGTTATACAGGTTGGGTTAAACGGATTAAACGGGTCTATTTATATAAATAAAATTTGGTATATATTTTTTATCATTTAAGATTTATAATAGATATGTTTATAATATTAGATATTATAATTAATGTTTCAATATTCAAACCAAAAATTTATGAAAAAAAATTCGTGATATATATTAACAAACACTACTAGAAATTTTGAATTTAGGGAAGGAATTTTTTTACTAAAATTTTGGTCCGTCTCTAAGTTCCGGATGGATTTTAATTCATCCATAATTTACACACGAACTTCATTCAGTCCCTATTTCCGGACATATTAAGGACTACCATCAATCCGTCCCTAATTTCCGGATTGGTTAGGGACAAATTCTATAAACTTTTTTATTTTTCTTTTATTTTTATTTGTTTTTATTATTAATTTTTTTTCAAAAAATTTCCGGACGGCCGAAAATATCCATCCGAAAATTAGGGACAGAATGTTGTCTGAAATGGTTTTACAAAAAAAAAATTTTTATAGGAAAAATATTTTTCGGGGAAAAATATTTTTTTATAAAAAATTAAATAATTTTTTGTACAAAAAACTTCCAAAGAGACAACAATATCCATCAGAAATTCTTTTACAAAGAAAAAGAAAAAATTTAAAAATTAAAAATAATTGGAGGAGGCGGCGCCGGCGGTGAAAGAGGAGGAGGAGGAGGCAACGAGGACGGCGGAGGAGGAGGCGAGGACATCAGTGAAGGAGGAGGAAACAAAAACACAGAAGAGGAGGAGGCAACGAAGATGGCGAGGAGGAGTTTTTAAATTTTTTAAAAAAAAAATTAAATTTTTAAATTTTTTATTTTTTAGAATTTTCGAAAAAAAAAATTCATGTGGAAATTTTTTATTTTTCTTAATATTGAAAATAAAGATAAAAATATAATATATTTTAATTAAAATAAAAATATATTAAGCATTTGACCGATCGAAAAAGGAGCGAGCGATCGGACAGAAGGAGCGAGCAATCATGCAGAAGAAGCGAGCGAATCGAAATGGTGAGGGAATATGCGAACCACGATAGAAATATGGATATATGAGTTAATGTGTTAGATGGGTAAAACCCCTTTAATATTAATCTAATTGGATTTTACACCCTATTAATCAATGTAATTTTATTCCCATTTAACAAAGACCTATATATATGTTAAATGGATTGGATAGAGTTAACCCATTAAATTCAAACAAAATTGACATCACTATTGTTCAACACAACACCATTTTACAATATATTGGTCATAAAAGAGAGAGAGAGAGAGAGAGAGAGAGAGAGAGAGAGAGAGAGAGAGAGAGAGAGAGAGAGAGAGAGAGAGAGAGAGAGAGAGAGAGAGAGAGAGAGAGAGAGAGAGAGAGAGAGAGAGAGAAGAAGGTTAGAATCAATGCAATACTCAAGATCTTTAGTGAAATCAATAGCAATTGTAGAATTTTTTTTAGAATTCTAAATACAAGCATTAATGAGAAAAAGAAGTGTACATTATATAAATGTAATTTTAAATTTTTTTAAATATTTCGTAGTAAATTGGATCTCGACTCGAGAATGGCGTGATATCACTTGAAGATATGAAAAAAACTTTTCTTTATATATATGTTTGATTTATTATTTTTCCTTTTTAATGACTGAAAACTGTCGACGACTTGATTTTTATATCATAAAATCATTGTTATTTATTACCTTTTTATGTTTTCATTGGAAACTTAGGTATATGCAAATTAATTCAACTCACCTAAAAATTATAAATAAATAATATTATATACCAAATTATAAACTAATTCATTTTGTGATAATTAATTTTAAATTATAATTTTATAACATTCAACGTAATATAAAGTCTCTTTATTCCGAAATGGGTATGTTGTCGACACTATAATGGATTTCTATTACATATTAACTAATAAAAAGTATTATTTCAAAAATACATATTAGAATTACAAGTCAATAAATATTTATGTTAAAAATAAATTATTTTTTTTTCATCTCTTTTATCTTTGTTACAACTGTTAAATTGTGAAAATATTTTCTATTTGTTTTAAAATATATCTTTATTTCAATAACTAAATTTAATATTTTACTAATGTGATGGTAACTTGGAAGGTCGATATGGTAGTGATATTGTTGATATGCGACAAGACTTTGAATGAAAAATTGTTTTTGGCATAAGTTTAGACTACCACCGAGTTGAGAACCTTTTCTTCTACATGTGGACGTAGAAAAGATTATGTAGAATTCCAAAATCTTCCATAAATTATGGATAAACCAAATTTATATTTAAAAATTGTCTTTGAATTGATGAATATAATTAGCAAAACTTTATCCACAAAATTTTATTCTCAAAATATGGACAAAATAAAATTATTTGTACAATTTTAATTCGTAAAATTAATGTCTCTTGAGAAACATTTGGGCTTCATCAAAGTTGCTAGGCTGGATCTGGATTTGCGTGAGGGCTAATGAGAAACATTTGGGCTTCATCAGAGTTGCTAGGCTGGATTTGCTTGGGGGCTCTTGAGAAACATATGGACTTCATCAAAGGGTTGTTAGACTGGATTTGCGTGGGGTTGGGTTCATTGTTGTAATGATCTCGCCTTTTGTGTTGTAATCCTCATTCTCCAACACCGTGCTTGACCCAAATCCTCCATCATTGTATTTTCTTAATGATCCTCTTCAAAATCACAGTCCTTACCATCTTTATATTTCTGCTGCAGAAGTCAGCCTTAAGTGTCAACTCTTCCACATTGTTCATAAACACCCCAAGCTTCTTCCTTATCTCAACTCCTAATCTTCACGACCTTCTCCAAACTGAAATCTTTGCTCTTGACCATCACATCAATTTCAATCTCCAGCCGCCCAATCAGATCCTTTATTGCCACATATGTACTCGTCTGCATCGAGCTGATCACTTCATTCTTTCTGCCCTTTGAGGGCGTCCTCGTACTTCTTCCACAAGGAGTCGATCCATTTCCCCACGGAACCCATTATTTCTATCGATAGCAGAGTGTTAGTGTGCGCTCTTATTCTCAACAAAACAAGCTCAATTCATGCGATCAAATCATCCTCGTGAAAAATAAGTAAAGGATCGTCAATATGAAGTATAATCATTTGGATAGAGAGAATGAACAAGAAACTTACTTAGCAAACTCGTCTCAATTTCCCATAAGTAACACTAGGATTCCCAAAGACTTACGACCCACTCATTCTTCAACCATCTAATAATCTCTAACATGCAAGATACCAAATTCTTAAGCATCTTAGGTTCAAGGTTCATCTCAAAACGTGGCACCGGACAAGTGTCTGGGACGACTCGGACTCAAAAACAAAAAACTAACCTAAGAACTACAAAAACAAAATAAAATGAAATGAGATCACCTGGGAAACGTGAGCTACTCCCCCAGACTTTAATTGAACGGTATCCTCGACGTGAAGCTCCGATGGAGGATAAGGAAGGTAAGGTCATAGTTGTAGGTCTTTGTCTAGTCCTCGACGAGCTCAAACAACTTGTGATTCTTCCTTATTTGTTTCTTGCACTCAAGTATGACACGAATGACTTCCTGGTTAATCTCCAACAAACACTTGGTCACTTACTTGAGGGAATGGAATGAGAGAGCTCGAACCTCCACACCCGTGGCCAACGTGCTTATCACATGGTTGGTCTGAGCGTGGAGGCTCGTATCAAACGACTGCACCTTGCGATCAGCTTTGCATGCCGCTTTGTACAACCTCAACTTTGTGTTATATTGTGATGAGTTTGCGGATGCTTGATTTCACATTGATTCCTTGGAAGCTGTATAGCTTTAGGCACTGCCCATTTGCCTTGAATGTCCCGCTCGATTCGCTCTACAGTTCTACTGCGCCATGTGTGAACACCTCTCAAACCTGAAAAGGACCAAACCAATGGGAACGTAGTTTGCCCGGAAAAGCTTAAGTCGAGAGTTAAAAAGTAGAAATAAGTCATCTGGTCGGAAGTTATGAGGTATGATCTTCTTTTATGGGTTGATGTGAGTGCAAACATGTACATAGACACGTGCGCACATACATTTATATGCAGAGAACGAATCAAGAACTATGGCTGATTCATAACAAAAATGCAAACAATGGGCATATAGTTATATGGATTTTTTTTAAAAGAAAATCAGAAGCATACTTTCGAACTGTTGTACTTAGACGCCTGTTTATTTATATACCAATCTATATAAACCTTATACACAATTGTGTAACATTTTCATTTACATTTTGATTACCACGCCCTTGGTTGATGGACACGTCGAACGAAACCTTATAGGGAGGTGGAATTTCTTTTTATTGTTTAACAAATTCAAAATCCTATATCAGTTTCAATATTACAAACACCACTTACTATATGGGACTTGTATCTTTTTTTCTTTTTGAATTGTGTATTGACCTAAAGCTTGAACATTTATTTATAATATATCATTTTGATGACAAAATTAAGGCATGATCATGCCTTATAGAGGCGGCAAGTCACATTGCATCCAACTCGGTGTTCCACGAACGAACAAAACATATTGAAGTTGATTGTCATTTTGTTCGAGAGAAGCTTGAAGATGGCGTCATTGAATTCATATACACAAGAAGCGCTGATCAGTTGGCCGATGTCTTCACCAAAGCCACAAGTGAAAAGGTCTGTAAAGATCTCCATTATCGCATCAGTCTCATTGATATCTTATTAATTATAGTATCACTAGAAGAATCAAATCTTAATTATTTAAATTGTATTTAACATAATATTCGATTTTGAAATTAATTTTAATATCATTTAAAAACAATAGCACTTAACACTACATCATGCTTCATTTGGAAATCATCATAAACTTTAATCATGATGGTTGATATATGATTTATTCATTTCGGAATATTCTAGGAGGATTCTCATATATTAGACTATTTTTCTCATTTTCATAAAACAAAACCAATCATACAATATATATGTTGGCCTAATATGACCAAATATAAATTTATAAAGAAAATACATTCTATTCTCTCCCTCAAAAGTACTGCTTTAGTCTATTCACCCCTTGATTTTGATCTTCATCCGATTTTTCTCGAATTTTAGTTTTCATCCGATTCCCCCCTCAACTATAAAAATCTGTGTAAAACCCTTTCTTTAATTATCCATTAACTCATCCGATTTTGACCCAATTTTAATTCGAATACGACCTAATTTGATCCAAATTTAACCCAATGTTGACTGGATTTTGACTCGAATTTGATTCAATTTTGACCAATTTATGACTCGATTTTGACCCGAATTTGTACTTAACTTTAACCCGAATATTAAGAATAAATAAAATTAATTATTCAATTTAATTGATTTACTTGATTTAATTGTTTCGAGTAAAATTGAGTACGGTTTATTTGAAATCAATTAAACGATCCAATAAACTCCATTGATCTAATTTTGATACAATTAACAAAATCATATTAAATATTGATTCGAAATAATTAAACCGAATAAATAACATAATTTCGAATCAATATTTAATATGGTTTTGTTAATTGTATCAAAATCAAATCAATGGAGTTTATTCGATCGTTTAATTGATTTCAAATAAAAGCGCACTCAATTTTACTCGAAACAATTAAAGTAAATTTATTAAATTGAATAATTAACTTTATTTATTGTTGATATTCGGGTTAAAATTAAGTAAGATTCGGATCAAAATTAAGTAAGAATTCGGGTAAAATCGAGTCAAAATTGGGTTAAATTCGGGTCAAATAGGGGTCAAAATTGGGTCAAATTCGAATCAAAATTAAGTCGGGTTCAGGTAAAATTATAACTTGATTTTAACCCAAATTTTGACCCAATTTTAACTCAAAATAGATCCAATTTTTTACCCAAATTATGACCTAAATTGTTGCCCCAATTTTGATTCGATTTTTACCCGAAATTGTACTTAATTTTGACTCGATTTAATTTTAGTTATTAAATTTTAATAAATTAGATGTGAAGTTACTACACACATAAAAAATAAATGTTGATTTTTAGATAGTTTCATCAAAATCAAGTTACTTATTCGATTTACTTAATTTCGAATAAAAATTGAATACGGTTTTGTTAATTGTATCAAAATCATATCAAATGAGTTAATCAGACTGTTTAATTGGTTTGAAGCAAAAAATTGTATTCACTTTTACTTGAAATCAATTAAATCGATTAAATTGAATAATTAACTTGATTTATTGATAAAATTCGGGTTAAAATTAAGTAAAAGTTTGGGTCAAAATTAAGTACAAATTCGGGTTAAAATCGAGTCAAAATCAATGTCAAAATTTGGTCAAAATTAAGTCAAATTCTGGTCAAAATTAAAGTCAAATTCGGTCAAATTGGGTCAGATTATGGTCAAAATTGGGTCAAAATCGGGTGATTAACGGATAATTAATACATGCGGGTTTTTAGGCAGATTTTTGAAAGTTGAGTATGGTGGGACTAGATGAAAAGTAAAAAGTCGAGGGAAGAATCGAATGAGGGTCAAAATCAAGAGGGAATATTAAAAAAATGAAAGTCATTTATTTCCACATTGAGTTGTCATTGATTTGGACATTGATGACAAGAAATTGATTAATTTTTTAATATTTTAGTGTTTGAACAAATGAGATAATTGTAAAAATTTAAAATAAGACATTGATACCACCAATATCCATATGGTGTTCACACATCTATTTCAGAAACTACATTTTTTCACCTTCACAACTAATTGTTGTTCTCTCAAATGTTCTAACACCTAGGGCAGATGTTTCTCGTGTTTCTCTGGACTCTTGGAGTAGACCAAAATATCATCGATAAGCACAATAACAAAACAATCTAAGTAATACCAAAATGCATTGTTCATTATTGATATGATCATGGACAGGGTCGAGGATCCCGAGCATGAAGGAAACACCTCAATATTACAAGAAGGTCCCGTGACCCGAGCTAAGGCAAGAAAGGAGGACGTGACCCGTGCTGAGGCGAGAGAAAAGGACGCGACCCGTGCTGATGAGGACACGACCCGTGCTAAGAAGAGAGAAGAGGACACGACCTGTTCTAAGGAGAGAAAGGCGGACGTGACCCATCCTAACGGAGGACCTAGGTCTCGTGACCCTTGCTAAAGCTAGAGAGGAGGATGTCTTAACCATACCAGCAGGTCCGTGACCCGTGCCAAAGCTAGGATGCTCAAGGACACTATCGTCGGACTTTTTGCAGCCGTGCGAATTCAAGACGAGTACTCAAGTCCACAAGCACTACAAGAAAATTCTGATTTCGGGACTGAATTTGCGGACTGAAATATCCGTCCCTAAATTTAGAGACAGATTAGGGACTAATTAAATCCCTAAGAGGTACTTGAGTGCTGCATGATCCGTGTAGACAATCACCTTTGAACCAACTAGATATGATTTGAACTTGTCAAAGGCGAAGACAACAACAAGGAGTTCCTTCTCGGTTGTGGCATAGTTGATTTGAGCGTCGTCTAGGGTCTTGCTAGCATAGGAAATAACGTGAGAAGCTTTGTCTCTTCGCTGTCCCAAAATAGCTCCAACCGCATAGTCGCTAGCGTCGCACATTATCCCTAAATTTGGGGACCGTCGTTCAGTCCCTAAGTCGTCTGGAATTTGGGACGGAATCGGGACTGCTGACTCAGCAATCCGGAAATTGCGGACTGCGGAGTCAGCAGTCCGCAATTTTCCGACTGAAATTATTTGAGTCCCGATTCTGTCCCTAATTACAGACGACTTAGGGACGGTTCGCCGGAAAATATTCATTCCAGTCCGCAATCCGTCCAGAATCGGTCTTAAAATTTTCTATTTAATCTCTAATCTTCTATCTGTTTCTCACACACAAATCTAACATATTTCTCTTAATATCTTGTTATTGTTTCTAATTGTAATGGCATCGTCGTCGAGATCGAATATTTTCGTTTCGAGACAATGGATGTGTAGAAGAATTGATCCGGAAACTCAAAGTGTATCGAAGGAGTTTCTAGAAGTCCAGACAGATGTTTTGATGGTGGTCTGACATTTTCATATCCAGTACCAGATGTTCCAGATATTTTTTGCGGCGTGGGTCGAACAGCTGGTAAGGCGAAAGAGATATGGCTATCACAACGAGATCTACACATCGCACATACGTAGTAAGATGTGCCTTCGTGATGCGAACTTGTCTTGAAACCTCGGGTCAATAATTAGGTCGCGGAAAGTGAATCACAGCCTCGTTAAAAATCCATCGTTAGAAAACCCCGTGGGGGAAAAACCAACGAAGGGAAAAGAGTGCACGCGAAGCACTTACCTTAATTATCTACCATTGTGAGTTGTGCTTCGACTTGAAGAATGATACAGATATTGGAGATTTCATGTGAACTCGACTACTCGTCTTGAACTTGGACGGCCCTGAGGATCCCGATGATCGCCTCCTTGAGCTTCGACGCTTTAGCTCGGGTCACGGGACCAACTGGTAAGGTCAAGGCCTCCTCCTCTCTAGCCCTAGCTCGGGTCACAGGACCAACGTCCTTCCTTCGGGTCACGTCCGCCTTTCGTTTGATTCGGGTCACCTCCTTCACAGAGCGAGGCGCCTCTTCTGTAGCGTAGGTCACGTCTTATGAAACACGGATCGTGTCTCGGGTCGTGCAGGTCACGTCCTCCTCAGCGATGCAGGCCGTGTCCTCCTCAGCCATGTGGGTCGCGTCCTCGATGTTATCCGGGATCATATCAAATGCTCTCTTGATCGTGTTAAAGGCGTCGTGGTATTCCTTAGATAATTCGAACGTGACATCCTTAGCCATTAACTCCATCAACGGTTTTGTGATCTTTGAGAAGTCCTTGATGAACCTCTGATTGAAATCAGCGTGCCCTAGAAAACTTTGAATCTCTTTCACCGAAACCGATGGAAGAAGTTTCTCAATCACCTCGATCTTAGCCTTGTCCACTTCTATGCCCCTCGAAGATATCATGTGACCTATGACAATCCCTTCCTTCACAATGAAACGACATTTCTCCCAATTTAAAACGAGATTGACCTCTTCGCATCACTGCAACACTCTATAAAGGTTTGCAAGGCAATCATCAAAAGTAGAGCCATAAACGAAAAAAATCGTCCATAAAAACTTCCATAATGTGCTCAATAAAATCAGAAAAGATTACCATCATGCAACGCTGGAAAGTAGCCGGAGCGTTGCAAAGGCCAATAGGCATACGACGGTAAATGAACGTTTCATAAGGACATGTGAAAGTTGTCTTCTCTTGGTCTTGGGGGTGAAATGGAATCTGAAAGAAACCCGAGTACCCGTCCAAGTAACAAAAGTAGGCGTGGTTTGCTAGGCGTTCGAGCATTTGGTTGATGAACTGGAGAGGAAAGTGATCCTTCCTTGTGGCTTTGTTGAGCTTGCGATAATCAATACACATCCTCCACCCCGTTACCGTTCTAGTTGGGATAAGCTCGTTGTTCTCATTTCCTACTACCGTCATTCCACCTTTCTTGGGCACTACATGCACATGATTCACCCATTCATTGTCCGAGATAGGATATATGATATATGCATCCAAACACTACAAAAAAAGGTGTTTTCCAACGGATAAATCCATTGGAAAATGCCTAAAATCCATTGGAAAAGGCTCTTTCCAACAGATGGCAACGGATTCTTGCCCGTTGGGAAATACTCGTTGGAAATCCGGATCCGTTGCAATTCGCAACGGAGTTGCAACGGATAATATCCGTTGCAAAATTGTAACGGATGGCCCAACGGAAAATTCTGTTGAAATTTTGTAACGGACGCCCGTTGAAGGAATTTGTAACGGACGCCGTTGAAAAAGGGCAACGGACGTCCGTTCAAACTTTTTTGCAGACGTCCGTTGCCATCCAGGCGCGAAAAATGAGCGGGAATTTAACATTTCCAACAGGCATCCGTTGGAAACTGGCAGGAAAGAGTAATGGACGTCCGTTGCAAATTGGCGGGAAAGGGCAACGGACGTCCGTTACCATTTGGCAGGAAATTGCATCTAACGGTTGCCCATTAGAAATTGCAACGGGCATCCGTTGGAAAAATGGTTAAAAAATTTTAAAAAAATAAAACAAAAAAATTTAAAAATAAAAAGTTTTTAATTAAATATTAAAATTGTTTACAAAAAAACATTAAATCTAAAACTAATCCTATTACATTTCATGTAGATCGGCTGGGTCGATATCATCTCTCTGATCGCCACCACCTTTAGACGGCGTTATTACATTTCATGTAAATCGGCTGGGTCGATATCATCTCTCTGATCGCCACCATCTTTAGACGGCGTTGCATCCGAATCAGGACCCGGTTCTTGCTGCGGAGTTGATCCCCTCTCGTGGGAAGACATCAACTCGATGAAGCTCTCCAAGTCCTGAACTTTGGCTTGAGTTTCTCGAAGTAGTGATTCGAGTTCCTCGATCCGCCGTTGTTGCGTGAAACTCTCTTGGACTGCGAGAGGTACCGTCGTGGCGTCCTCGATGATATCTTTTTGAAGCGCCCCAAGACCGTATAGACGCCCCTTATACGGTCTCACTGACTACAAGACAAACAAAATTAGAGTTAGATTTTTAAAAATTATTTTATTAATAATCGAAGGATAAAATAATAAGCTTTTACCACTAAATAAATTATGTCTTTTTGTAAAGGACTGAAGCTCGTCGGGGGTTGAACCGCATCATAGCTCTCACGGTTCTCTTCGCTCGAGGATCGAAGAGTTCGGGTTCGTCGACCTTGATAACACTGAAAGTGTATCATTATTAGGATAGGTTTTTACATCATTTTCGCATGATTCTTACATCGTCTACATACTTATCCGATTCCGTGAGCAGTGGCTGAGGATGATGAAGGCACACATGCCTTCTATCAATTGGGATACGGCCGGAGACAACGATGCCGATGATGATGATTCCCAATTACCACCTACTAATTTGTAAACGGATAATTTAAATATTATTGTATAAATGTTTTTTTAATTTCAGTTTTTTTTTAAATTTTATGTTTTAATTTTTTAAAAAAAAAATTCCGGACGGCAGACTGCCGTCGGAAAATTTCCCGACGGCGTATCTCCGTCCGGAAAAGTTTTTCAAAAAAAATTTACTTTCCGACGGCCTTTCCCGTCGGGAAATTTCCCGACGGCGACTAATCTCGTCGGGAAAATTCCCGACGGCGATATTCCATCCGGAAATTTCCCGACGACAACTTCCGTCCGGAATATTGCGTCGGTTTTCGGACTACCTTTTACGTCCGAAATTGCGGACGGTTTGCGGACTGGAACTGATTGCCGACGCTCGTTTGCGGACGGCCCGTGCCAGTCCCTAATCAGTCCCTAAATGCCTTTCCGGTTGGATTAGGGACTGATTCTTCAGTCCCTAATCTGTGAATTTCTTATAGTGAAGGAAGTTCCAACACCCGAGTCGTACTACATGTCGAAGTTCATCTTGCAACGTTCAAAATTTGGGCAAGTGTATCGTGTGTGCTCTTATCCCAACCGTTGGTTTTGTTCCACGTGGTTTTCCAACGGCGGATATTTAACGAGGCCACGACTCACTTCTGTCTCCCTAATTGTTAACTTGAGACTACATACGTCGATCGTATCGAAGGACTTTATCATTCCGTTTATTTTGTATTTCAAATTTTTGTTCATATAATTTACAAACCTTGCATGCCTTGCATGCATTTATGGTGGAATTGAAGTCTTGCATGATTTCTCTCTTCTTATGGCTGCAGCCTAAGGGAGATGAACAAGAAAAGCGAGATGAACAAGAAAAGCGAGAAAACCTATTCCAGACCCGCTGCCTTGTTCATGGAAAGGTTTGTAGCGTTATCATCGTCGGAGGAAGATGCACGAATGTTGCAAGCGCTACTATGGTCCGAAAGCTCGGATTAAAAATCCAAAAACACCTAAGGCCATATAAGCTTCAATGGCTGAATGAAAATAGCGAGATGAAGGTGACTAGCCAAGTGACTATCCATCGGTATGTGGATGATACGAGGTGCTCATTTGTAGTTTAGTTACCCAATTCATTTTGAATACCTACCAAAGACGTGAGGTGTATCTCCCATCTCGATCTAACACAATGCTTGATGGAACCCCATGTAACTTCACAGTTTGAGCATCGACCCTGGTACTACAAGATCCGTATACTTGCGGTGAAGTGGACTAGGTTAATTATAACACGCGTTTCCACACGTCAAGTTTTTGGCGCCGTTGCCGGGGACTAAGAACGGCTTAGGTGACATCCTTGTCACTCTACATCTTTGGAAGACATGTCACATATGGTAGTACGATCCCATTTTCATTCGGGAATTGGTAAATTTGGCAATTTCTCACTCAATATTTGTTGCTCTGCTTTGATTAATAGACACATGGGACATTTCTCTATCAATCGAGAGATGTACTTCTTCATCCCTAACCATTGATAAAGTTGGAAAACATCCCAGATGAATTGAAAACTTGGATTGGTGAGCTTGACTTAAAAACTCTTCTATGATCCCTAAATAATCGGGTACACAAACTCAATCATTGATCACCATTAGATTGTCCTCCATGATATGTTAGAATTTTTACTTGGGTCTTGTTGATTACTACAAATCTTCTACAATCTCTCATCGGATAGTTGTGATGTTCAGATTCTACTCAATAGATCTACCCGATCTACTACTTGCAACCCACACTGTCTTAATCTGCACTATCTCTAATCTCAAAGCACTTATTTGACTAATCAAGTCACCGAACTATTGCATAGTCATGAACTCAACTCTTTTGCGGCTCTACGCATCTGCAACAACATTTGTTATCCTTAGATGGTATGAAATGTGTACCTCGTAGTCTGTGACACATTCCATCACCCTTCTCTCATGAAAATTCAACTCTCACTACGTGAAAATATACTTTAGAATTTTGTGGTCTGTAAAAACCGATACCTTCTCTCCATGGTATGCCCTCCAGATCATTAACACAAAGACCATAATTGCCGTCTCTAAATCATGAGTAGGATAATTCTCCTCATGCTTATGTAATTGCATTGATGCATAAGCAATCATGTTATCTCCTTGCATAAGTATACACCATAATACGTCTTTGATGTATCCATAAAAACTATGTATGAAACCCCAGGTTGTGTTAAGGCTAACATTGATGGTTCTGTTAGCTTCTCTTTGAGGTTTTTGAATGACTTGTTTCAATCTTTTCTCCAAAAAAGTGTACATCTTTTTCCATAAGCCTCGTAATTGGCTTCATTAGGCTAGCAAAATTCATAACAAAACATTGGTAGTACCCTTCTAACCGAAGAAATCTCCTTATCTATGATGTGTTTTTTTGGTTGCTTCCAACTTACGGTCGCTGATACCTTCTCACGATCGACATAAACTCCTTCTGATACAACTGTCCCAAAACTTTCGCATAGAGATGTCAATGGATTGGTTGTCCCCAACCCATTAAAATTGAATGGGCTTTATAAAATTATTAGGTTGGGTTCAACCCGACCCATTTAATAATGAGTTATACAGGTTGGGTTAAACGGATTAAACGGGTCTATTTATATAAATAAAATTTGGTATATATTTTTTATCATTTAAGATTTATAATAGATATGTTTATAATATTAGATATTATAATTAATGTTTCAATATTCAAAACAAAAATTTATGAAAAAAATTCGTGATATATATTAAAAGCATCTCATATAATCGTCAAATTTTCATCTTAATATATCAATAGATAAAACGATAATTCATGAAAATAAATTTTTTTAACAAACACTACTAGAAATTTTGAATTTAGGGAAGGAATTTTTTTACTAAAATTTTGGTCTGTCTCTAAGTTCCGGATGGATTTTAATTCATCCATAATTTACACACGAACTTCATTCAGTCCCTATTTTCGGACATATTAAGGACTACCATCAATCCGTCCCTAATTTCCGGATTGATTAGGGACAAATTCTATAAACTTTTTTATTTTTATTTTTCTTTTATTTTTATTTGTTTTTTATTATTATTTTTTTTTTCAAAAAATTTCCGGACGGCCGAAAATATCCATCCGAAAATTAGGGACAGAATGTTGTCTGAAATGGTTTTACAAAAAATAATTTTTTTATAGGAAAAATATTTTTCGGGGAAAAATATTTTTTTATAAAAAATTAAATAATTTTTTGTACAAAAAACTTCCAAAGAGACAACAATATCCATCAGAAATTCTTTTACAAAGAAAAAGAAAAAATTTAAAAATTAAAAATAATTGGAGGAGGCGGCGCCGGCGGTGAAAGAGGAGGAGGAGGAGGCAACGAGGACGGCGGAGGAGGAGGCGAGGACATCAGTGAAGGAGGAGGAAACAAAAACACGGAAGAGGAGGAGGCAACGAAGATGGCTAGGAGGAGTATCATGCAGAAGGAGCGAGCGAATCGAAATGGTGAGGGTGAATATGCGAACCACGATAGAGATATGGATATATGAGTTAATGTGTTAGATGGGTAAAACCCCTTTAATATTAATCTAATTGGATTTTACACCCTATTAATCAATGTAATTTTATTCCCATTTAACAAAGATCTATATATATGTTAAATGGATTGGATAGAGTTAACCCATTAAACTCAAACAAAATTGACATCACTATTGTTCAACACAACACCATTTTACAATATATTGGTCATAAACCTTTACTATATTTCAGAAATGAAGTCCTAAATTTTTTTTCTTTGTTTTACAACAGAGACACACATAGATACGAACTTCTACATAGTCAAACATATCTCTATAGGAAGATTGAGAGAGATAGAGAGAGAGAGAAGACAAATGCATCAATGGAGGATCCAAGACAAGCATACGAGGACATTCAACTGAAGGACACACTGCTGTCCCAGTGCAAAGAGGTATGAGAGAGAGAGAGAGAGAGAGAGAGAGAGAGAAGAAGGTTAGAATCAATGCAATACTCAAGATCTTTAGTGAAATCAATAGCAATTGTAGAATTTGTTTTAGAATTCTCAATACAAGCATTAATGAGAAAAAGAAGTGTACATTATATAAATGTAATTTTAAATTTTTTAAAATATTTTGTAATAAATTGGATCTCGACTCGAGAATGGCGTGATATCACTTGAAGATATGAAAAAAACTTTTCTTTATATATATGTTTGATATTTTATTTTTCCTTTTTAATGACTGAAAACTGTCGACGACTTGATTTTTATATCATAAAATCATTGTTATTTATTACCTTTTTATGTTTTCATTGGAAACTTAGGTATATGCAAAACGCTAAAACTTAACCGATTTAGTAGGAGATGCGGGAAAAGCACGAATTCGAGGGAAGCGGATTGACGATCACACATAGGAAGTCCACCCGGTTTTGATTCAAAGCTCATAGGTCGGATATGGTAGTGATATTGTTGATATGCGACAAGACTTTGAATGAAAAATTGCTTTTGGCATAAGTTTAGACTACCACCGAGTTGAGAACCTTTTCTTCTACATGTGGACGTAGAAAAGATTATGTAGAATTCCAAAATCTTCCATAAATTATGGATAAACCAAATTTATATTTAAAAATTGTCTTTGAATTGATGAATATAATTAGCAAAACTTTATCGACAAAATTTTATTCTCAAATTATGGACAAAATAAAATTATTTGTACAATTTTAATTCGAAAAGTTAATGTCTCTTGAGAAACATTTGGGCTTCATCAAAGTTGCTAGGCTGGATTTGCTTGGGGGATCTTGAGAAACATATGGACTTCATCAAAGGGTTGTTAGATTGGATTTGTAAATTTCTTTTTTTTTATTTATTTTTGGACAATTTATCTAGGAATTAGGAAGTTGGAGATTCGTGTTATTGTTGTTTTGTCTAATGTCTCTTGAGAAACATTTGGGCTTCATCAAAGTTGCTAGGCTGGATTTGCTTGGGGGATCTTGAGAAACATATGGACTTCATCAAAGGGTTGTTAGATTGGATTTGTGTGGGGTTGGGTTCATTGTTGTAATGATCTCGCCTTTTGTGTTGTAATCCTCATTCTCCAACACCGTGCTTGACCCAAATCCTCCATCATTGTCTTTCCTTAATGATCCTCTTCAAAATCACAGTCCTTACCATCTTTATATTTCTTCTGCAGAAATCAGCCTTAAGTGTCAACTCTTCCACATTGTTCATAAACACCCCAAGCTTCTTCCTTATCTCAACTCCTAATCTTCACGACCTTCTCCGAACTGAAATCTTTCCTCTTGACCATCACATCAATTTCAATCTCCAGCCGCCCAATCAGATCCTTTATTGCCACATATGTACCCATCTGCATCGAGTTGATCACTTCTTTCTTTCTGCCCTTTGAGGGCGTCCTCGTACTTCTTCCACAAGGAGTCGATCCATTTCCCCATGGGACCTAGTGGGATGGCTGTAATGGCAGCTAGAGCCGCTGCAACAGGTGGAGAGGCCAAGGTAGCAGCTACAACTGAACAGATGAGCACCGTAGCAACATGCTAGAGAGTTTTCTCCACGAATGGATGTACTTGATCTTCTTGCGGAGCTTGTTATTTCGGAGTTGTAGCTTCTCCATCATGAGCATCTTCTCCAAGATCCTGAAGAAGTCTTTGTCGAAGGGACTCCCCGCCTCCTTCAAGTTCTTTAGCTCTGCAAGCGTCTTCTCGTACTGGTTATGGCCTGCAAAGCGACATGTTAGTTCGAGTTTGAATCGAAAGAACAAGAAATATGTAGTAATACATACCTTCGAAAAGGCTCTCGTCTTCAAACTGCTGCAGAGTGAGGAGAATCAGAAACTGGCTATCGCGGGTACATCCAAAGCCCTTCTCAAACGCTGCACAGAAATCAAATGTCTTCAAGCTTTTCTTGAAGTAGTCCTCGACGAGCTCAAACAACTTGTGATTCTTCCTTATTTGTTTCTTGCACTCAAGTATGACCCGAATGACTTCCTGGTTAATCTCCAACAAACACTTGGTCACTTCCTTGAGGGAATGGAATGAGAGAGCTCGAACCTCCACACCCGTGGCCAACGTGCTTATCACATGGTTGGTGTGAGCGTGGAGGCTCGTATCAAACGATTGCACCTTGCGATCAGCTTTGCATCCCGCCTTGTACAACCTCAACTTTGTGTTATATTGTGATGAGTTACCGGATGCTTGATTTCACATTGATTCTTTGGAAGCTACAAATGATCGGAGATTCATTTAAATAAGACCAACAAAGATCTAACTTTAAAATATACAACTATGTACGCATATATGGGTTGATGTGAGTGCAAACATGTACATAGACACGTGCGCACATACATTTATATGCAGAGAACGAATCAAGAACTATGGCAGATTCATAACAAAAATGCAAACAATGGGCATATAGTTATATGGATTTTTCTAAAAAAAAATCAGAAGCATACGTTCGAACTGTTATACTTAGACGCCTGTTTATTTATATACCAATCTATATAAACCTTATACACAATTGTGTAACATTTTCATTTACATTTTGATTACCACGCCCTTGGTTGATGGACACGTCGAACGAAACCTTATAGGGAGGTGGAATTTCTTTTTATTGTTTAACAAATTCAAAATCCTATATATCAGTTTCAATATTACAAACACCACTTACTA
>CM071872.1:28925578-28948869 GCA_036759665.1 Gynandropsis gynandra | reverse complement strand
ACTCACAGTTCAGCGCTCTGCAAAGAGAAGTAGAGCAAAATAGAAGAGAACGTGAGCAGTGGCAGAGGATGATGAAGGCACACATGCCTTCTATCAATTGGGATACGGCCGGAGACAACGATGCCGATGATGATGATTCCCAATTACCACCTACTAATTTGTAAACGGATAATTTAAATATTATTGTATAAATGTTTTTTTAATTTCAGTTTTTTTTAAATTTTATGTTTTAATTTTTTTCCGGAAAAGTTTTAAAAAAAATTACTTTCCGACGGCCTTTCCCGTCGGGAAATTTTCCGACGGCGACTAATCTCGTCGGGAAAATTCCCGACGGCGATATTCCGTCCGAAATTTCCCGACGACAACTTACGTCCGGAATATTGCGTCGGTTTTCGGACTACCTTTTACGTCCGAAATTGCGGACGGTTTGCGGACTGGAACTGATTGTCGACGCTCGTTTGCGGACGGCCCGTGCCAGTCCCTAATCAGTCCCTAAATGCCTTTCCGGACGGATTAGGGACTGATTCTTCAGTCCCTAATCTGTGAATTTCTTGTAGTGAAGGAAGTTCCAACACACGAGTCGTACTACATGTCGAAGTTCATCTTGCAACGTTCAAAATTAGGGCAAGTGTGTCATGTGTGCTCTTTTCCCAACCGTTGGTTTTTTCCCACGTGGTTTTCCAACGGCGGGTATTTAACGAGGCAACGACTCACTTCTGTCTCCCTAATTGTTAACTCGAGACTACATACGTCGATCGTATCGAAGGACTTTATCATTCCGTTTATTTTGTATTTCAAATTTTTGTTCATATAATTTACAAACCTTGCATGGCTTGCATGCATTTATGGTGGAATTGAAGTCTTGCATGATTTCTCTCTTCTTATGGCTGCAGCCTAAGGGAGATGAACAAGAAAAGCGAGATGAACAAGAAAAGCGAGAAAACCTATTCCAGACCCGCTGCCTTGTTCATGGAAAGGTTTGTAGCGTTATCATCGTCGGAGGAAGTTGCACGAATGTTGCAAGCGCTACTATGGTCCGAAAGCTCGGATTAAAAATCCAAAAACACCTGAGGCCATATAAGCTTCAATGGCTGAATGAAAATAGCGAGATGAAGGTGACTAGCCAAGGGACCATTTCCATAGGCAAATACGAAGATGAAATTTTGTGCAATGTGCTGCCAATGGAGGCGAGCCACATTCTACTCGGTAGACCATGACAATCAGATCGCAAGGTAAAACACAACAGTTTTACTAATAAACATTACTTTGAGTATAATGGCAGGAAGACCGTCCTTGTTCCGTTGACGCCTAAGGAAGTGTTGCAAGACCAATTGCACTTGAAGAAGCAAGGCGCACTCGAGCTTAAATCGTCAAATTTTTATGCGAGATCGGGTGAGATCAAGAAATCTCTTCATTCGAATCAGTCTGTATTATTATTTTTTTATAAAGAAGCTCTCTCGAGCATAGCTAACCTTGCATTGGTGCTGCCGAGTGCGATTTCTACATTATTGCAGGAATATCGAGATGTCTTTCCCGAAGAGAACCCCACCGGATTGCCGCCGATACGTGGAATTGAACATCAAATCAATTTTGTTTCCGGAGCCACGTTACCAAATCGGCCAGCCTACCGAACCAATCATGTGGAAACCAAGGAGCTGCAAAGGCAAGTGGAGGAGCTCATGGCCAAAGGACACATTTGCGAAGGCATGAGTCTGTGCATCGTGCCCGTGCTATTCGTGCCAAAGAAAGATGGCAGCTGGCGCATGTGTATTGATTATCGCGCAATCAACAACATTACGGTGAAGTATCGACATCCTATTCCTAGACTAGATGACATGTTAGATGAATTGCATGGAAGTATGATATTTTCAAAGATTGATCTTAAAAGTGGATATCACCAAATTAGAATGAAGGAAGGTAACGAATGGAATACAACGTTTTAAACTAAACATGGATTATATGAGTCGTTAGTTATGCCCTTTGGATTGTCGAATGCACCTAATACCTTCATGCGCTTAATGAACCATGTTCTTCGAGAATATATAGGTAGGTTCGTGGTAGTCTACTTTGATGATATCTTGATTCATAGTAAAAATTTGGAGGAACACTTAAGCCACCTAGAATTAGTCTTAAAGGTACTTAGGAAGGAGGAGTTGTACGCCAATTTGAAGAAATGTACCTTTCATACGGATAACATCGTGTTTCTATGTTTTGTTGTAAGTGCAGATGGCGTAAAGGTAGACGAAGAGAAGGTCAAAGCCATTTGGAAATGGCCAAGCCCAAAGACCGTCGGGGAAGTTCGAAGCTTCCATGGACTCGCGGAGTTCTACCGTCGATTTGTGAAGGACTTCAGCACCTTGGTCGCCCCTCTTACTGAACTCATTAAGAAAAACGTGGGATTCAAGTGGGGAGAAGCGCAAGAGGCAGTGTTTCAAACGTTGAAAGAAAAACTAACTAACGTTCCTTTGCTTATATTGCCCGATTTTCTCAAAACATTTGAAATTGAGTGTGATGCATCCGCCATAGGAATTGGTGCAGTATTGATGCAGGAATGGAAGCCGGTCGCCTACTTCAGCGAGAAACTTAGAGGTGCAACTCTCAATTACGCCACCTACGAGAAAGTACTATATGCACTTGTGAGGGCGTTACAAACTTGGCAACATTATTTGTGGCCAAAGGATTTTTTGCTACATACCGACCATGAATCGCTCAAATATTTGAAGGGTTAGAACAAACTAAGTAAGAGACATGCGAGGTGGGCAGAATTCATTGAAACTTTTCCTTATGTTATCAAGTACAAGCAAGGTAAGAAAAATGTAGTGGCTGATGCCCTATCTCGAAGGTACGCATTGTTGACTATTTTGGATGCTAAGCTTCTAGGCTTTGAACAAATTAAAGAATTATATGCATCTGACTTAGAATTTGGAGAAGCTTACAAGAATAATGAGAAATTTGCTTCAGGACACTACTATAGGCAAGATGATTTTATATTTTATGATAATCGTTTATGTGTGCCTAACTGTTATATGAGGAAGTTGTTTGTTAGAGAAGCCCACGGAGGTGGACTTATGGGCCATTTCGGAGTTGCAAAAACTTTGAAAATATTACATGATCACTTCTACTGGCCACATATGAAGACGGACGTTGAACGTATTTGCGAGCGATGCGTCGCATGTAAACATGCTAAATCTAAGGTTCAGCCTCACGGTTTGTATACTTCTCTTCCTATCCCAACTCACCCTTGGATTGATATATCTATGGACTTTGTGATTGGGTTGCCTAGGACTAAGAACGGTAAAGATTCAATTTTTGTGGTGGTAGATAGGTTCTCGAAAATGAACTTTTCTTTAAAGAGGTAGTCCGTTTGCATGGCATGCCTAGTACGATATTTTCCGATAAGGATACTAAATTTCTTAGCTATTTCTGGAAGACTTTGTGGTCCAAGTTAGGAACGAAATTGTTATTCTCTACAACTTGTCATCCACAAACCGATGGTCAAACCGAAGTAGTAAATCGAACCCTAGGAACTTTATTGCGTGCAATTGTTAGGAAGAATTTAAAAACATGGGAAGAATGTTTACCACATGTTGAATTTCCTTACAACCATGTTGTACATTCTGCTTCCAAATTCTCTCATTTTGAAATTGTGTACGGGTTCAATCTTGCTTCACCACTAGATCTAATGCCTTTGCCATCAAGCGATCGAGTTAGTCTGGACGGAGAAAGAAAGGCCAAGATGGTCAAACAGATTCATGAAAAGGCGAGGAAAAACATAGAGGAGAAGACCAAGCTCTAAGTGAAAAAGGCAAACAAAGGACGGAAGAAATTGACTTTCGAGCCCGGTGACCAAGTTTGGGTTCACCTACGAAAACAACGATTCCCGAACGAGCGGAACTCCAAATTAATGCCTCGGATCGATGGCCCATTCATAGTGACCAAGAGAATCAGCAACAACGCCTACCAACTCGACTTGCGAGGTAAGTACAACGTGAGTTCTAGCTTTAATGTTACTGACTTGGTTCTTTTTGTCGCAGATCAAGCGAATTTGAGGGCAAATCCAATTCAACCAGGGGGCATGATATGATCCCGGACGACGTCGAGGATGCGACCAATAATGCAGAGGAGGATGAGACCTACAGCGCTGAAGAAGAATCGGCATGTGCGACCCGAGATGCCACTAGTGTGATCCGAGACACCACCAGTGCGACCCGAGATATCTCCAGCACGACCCGAGACGCGACCTGTGAGAAGGAAGAGTCGTCCCAAGCTAAACAAAAGGCAGACGCGACTAGACAGAAGGATGTTGGTCCTATGACTCGAGCTAGGGCTAAGGAGGAGGATGCCTTGACCCTACCAGCTGGTCTCGTGACCCGAGTCAAGGCTACGAAGCTTAAGGAAGCAATTATCGGGATCCTCGCGACCGTCCACATTCAAGAAGATTATTCAAGTCCACGTAAAGTCACTAATCTATGTATCGTTATTCAAGCTGAAGCCCGCCTCGCAATGGTTAATATTTAGGTAAAGTGACCCGCGTATACTCTTTTCCCTTCGTTGGTTTTGTCCCACGGGGTTTTCCAACGACGGGTTTTTAAGGAGGTCGTGTGTCACTTTTCCGCGACCTAATTATTAACCCGAGGGTTTCAAGACAAGTTCACAACCCAACAGCACAACTTACAACTTGTCATCAATGTTTTAGTGATTTTCTAGAATATTGATTGGTTGCCTTGCATGGTGACTTGCATTTATTGAAGTATTAAGTGTTGCATGGCCTTGGTTCTTGTTATTATGGTTGGCCATGGTCCTTGTAGAGAACAATCCAGAATTTTGAATTTTAACTTTGATTTTCTTTGTGAAATATTTTTTGTTGGTGCGTAACATCCAGCAAAATGTTTTGGTGTGTCATATCCATCGATTGGTCGTTCTTCGTTGGTGCGTAATATCCACCGAAGACGGGCCGGTGAATCGAGAGCCTTTCCACAACTCTTGTATGACCATCCGTTCCACTCCAATTGATGCACCAAGAGCAGAAGAGTGCACTTGGAGGGATTAGGGCTGAGCAAGAGGATACGTTCTAGTGGGATCGCGTCAAGTGGTCTTATGGGTCATTTTGGGATTGCGAAAACACTTAAGATATTACACGATCACTTCTACTGGCCGCACATGAAGATGGACACTGAACGAATTTGCAAAAGATGTGTCACGTGCAAACAAGCTAAGTCTATAGTTCAATTTCACGGTTTGTGTGCCCCTTTACCTATCCCGCTCACCCTTGGACTGATATATCTATGGATTTTGTGATTATGTTGCCTAGGACTAAGACTGGAAACGATTCAATCTTTGTGGTTGTAGACAGATTTTCTAAAATATCACATTTTATAGTATACCACAAAATGGATGATACATTGCACATAGCATATCTATTTTTTAAGTAGTCAGGTTGCATGGGATGCCTAGGACGATAGTTTCCGATAGGGATACAAAGTTCCTTAGTCATTTTTTGAAAACTCATGATCTAAGCTAGGAACTAAGTTATTGTTTTCCACGATGTGTCATCCGCAATCTGATGGTCAAACCGAGGTACTTAATCGAATCCTAGGAACTATTTTGCGTGCAATTGTTAAAAAGAACTTGACGTGGGAAGAATGTTTACCGCATGTTGAATTTGCATAAAATCATTATGTACATTCTGCTTCCAAATATTCACCATTTGAAATCATTTACTGGTTCAACCCTGCCTCACCTGTGGATCTAATGTCGTTACCTTTGGGTGAACAAGTTATTTTGGACGGAGAAAAGAAAGCAAAAATGGTACAACATATCCACGAGAAAGCTACGAAGAACATAGAGGCGAAAACAAAACTCTCTGCGAAGCAAGCAAACAAGGGACGGAGGCAAATGATTTTCGAGCCGGCGACCAAGTTTGGATTCAATTGCGAAAGGAGCGATTCTCGAATGAGAGGAAATCAAAGTTGATGCCCAGATCGATGGACCATTCACAGTGACCAAGAGAATCAGCAACAACGCTTATCAACTCGACTTGCAAGGTAAGTATAATGTGAGTTCCAGCTTTAATGTTATTGATTTGGTGCCTTTTATCGCAGATCAAACAGATTTGAGGACAATCCTTTTCAAGAGGGAGGGGATGATATGATCATGGACAACGTCGAGGATCCCGAGCATGAAGGAAACGCCTCAATATTACAAGAAGGTCCCGTGACCCGAGCTAAGGCAAGAAAAGGGTGACGCGACCCATGCTGAGGTGACAGAAAAGGACACGACCCGTACAGATGAGGATGCGACCCGTGCTGAGGCGAGTGACGAGGACATGACCCGTCCTAAGGAGAGAAAGATGGATGTAACCCGTTCTATGGAGAGAACGGAGGATGTCGGTCCCCTGACTCGTGCTAAAGCTAGAGAGGAGGACACCTTAACCATACCAGCAAGTCCTGTGACCCGTGCCAAAGCTAGGACGCTCAAGGACACTATCATCGGACTTCTTGCAGCCGTGCGGATTCAAGAAGAATGCTCGAGTCCACAAGGAAGTTCCAACACCCGAGTCCTACTACATGCCGAAGCTCATCTTGCAACGTTCAACAATTAGGACAAGTGTGTCGTGTGTGCTCTTTTCCCAATCGTTGGTTTTGTTTCACGTGGTTTTCAAACGGCGGGTTTTTAATAAGGCCACGACTCACTTTCGCCCCCCTAATTGTTGACTCGAGACTTTATACGTAGATCGTATCCAAGTACTTTATCATTACATTTATTTTGTATTTCAAATTCTTTTTCATTTAATTAACAAGCCTTGCATGGCTTGCATGCATTTATGGTGGCATTGAAGTCTTGTATGACTTTTCTCTTCTTATGCCCCCCCCCCCCTCCTCAATTTGTAGAACTCATCTTCCATCAATTTGAATTTTGAATTTTCTCTTTGAGAAATCTCCATTGTTGGTGTGTAATATCTATCATTGTTGGTGTGTAATATCCAACATAAGTTCAATCTTCTTGGTGCGTCATATCCTCGACGATCTTCGGTAAATCGAAATTTTTCTGCAACTCTCGTTCGACCTATCATTCCACACGCCTTGTGTAGAGGAGTCTCCTGGCTCAGCTGCAGCAAGGATTATTCGTCCCTCCCTACGTTCTAGAGTGCCGATTCAGCGAGGATCGCATCAATTATCTTCATGAATGCAATAGGGCATTAATCAAACCAAATGGCATAACCAAAATTTGTAATGCCCTTATTGAGTTTAAATGTGATCTTTCGAATGTCCTATTCTATACATGGAATCAGATCATATCTCGATGATAAATCTATCTTTGAGAACCAAGTCACACTTATTAACTGATCCAACAACTCATTAATCCTCAACAGCGGGTAATGATTCTTGACAGTGACTCTATTTAGGGCTCTGTAATCGATGCACAATTTGAAACTCATGTTTTTCTTCTTGAAAAAAAGAATTGGTGCACCCCATGGTGATGTACTCGATCGTACAAAACCCTTCTCAAGCAGCTCATCGAATTATTTCCTCAACTATGTCATTTTTGCTGGTTCCATTCGACATAGAGACTTATATATTGGAGCAATACCCGATTCTAACTCAATCTGAAATGGGTCTCTCCATATTAGCAATAAGCCTTGCATTTCTATGAAAATATCTACAAACTCTAGCTCTATATGGATCTCCTCGACTTGCACAGATAGACCCACTTCTTCTGTAGAGATGGTGGTGAGATACAACTCACACCCTTGATCTAGTTATCATTTTAAACGCAATGTTGAGATGATGTGAATCCCTTCATTTGATCAAATTCATTGGTACTTAAGCTCCTAACCTCTCTTTTGGTAACTGACTTCATCGCAACTATAATCCATCACAGTTCGATGTCTTGGAAACCACTCTATTCTAAGGATCACATCATAACATTCCATTAGAATGATGATAAGCTCTTAGCTAGCTCATCTTCCTCTATCACCACGGGTACCTCTTTTAGAACCCCTTGGGATTCTAAAATCTTACCTCCTGAAGTATGCACTTGAAAAATACTCATTAGGACCTTATGTTGAACAAATAATATATTAGCCATCGGTGGACTCACGAAACTATGTGTCGCATCGGTGTCAAATAAAACATTAGCAAATAGGCCTCCTTGGATAACTGATCTAGCGATAGGTTTAGCGTCCACTTCTTGGCTCTCACACTCAGTCTAGGAACCTCTCATGGAGTTTACCCGTGGTTGCACGACCCTAACCTTTGGTGCATGATCTTTAGGCTTTCTAGCTCTAATTTGCGGTACTAGATCCGCTAGTGGTGGTGGCCTCCAAAAATCCTCAGAGATTGCTCCATACTGACGCGACAAAACATCCATCTAATTGTTATCACTTTTAGCTCCTCACACTTGTTGGGGACACTCATGAATCTAATGTTCAAAACTGCCACATCAGAAGCGTCTTATTGTCCTATCAAATCTTGGCAGGCCCCAACATGCTCATGTTAACAACAATGACATGGGTACCTTGAACTTGTTGCGAGAGCCAAAGTTTTGAATCATTTTCCTCTGATCTGATCTTCCTCAAATCTGCTGGACAAATTGTTTCCCCTTGACATATAGGAACTTCAAGATTCCAACCTCGATGATTCCCTTCTATATTAATTGAACATTCCAAACTAGCTCAGACAATGATCCATGACTAATTATTGAACACCTACGTCTAATTTCCAGACGTAATCCTCGAAAAAATTTGTTGACCTTCAAAATTTCTAAAGTTACTGATTTGGCTCTAAATTGTGATAACTACAAATATCTCATAATATTGAAGAACGGTACGTTGAGCTTATGTTCACTGTAAAAATGACAATCGGATGTATGTTTTCATCACCTTGTATCGGCTCTAGTAACCATCCCCCTTAGGAACGTCCAGAGCATTTGTTATCAAAAAGTTGTTTGAACTAAGCCGAGAAATACAAATGTTTTGGACATTCCCTCTGGATCTCGTCCTACTAGAAAACTGCTTCTTTCTCCATGAAATGACTTGATACCCCATTTAATCATGTTATCCATAACATAGAAATACTTTGATATCTCCACATGCATTTGATTAAACACTAGAGGAGGCAATGGTCGTGGTGACAACGAAACTTTCAGTGGCACATGACGTGTGGAAACGCGAGTTATAATTAACCTAGTCCACTTCACCGCAAGTATACGGATCTTGTAGTACCAGGGTCGATCTCAGGGACTAATACAGCTAAACTAAGAATGAAACTAAATTAAGACGAGAGGTGATAAGAGGGGATATGGTCCTAATTTACCTAAAGCTATCCTAACGGTGACAACGAAACTAGGGTAAGGGTGAAACTAGATATGATGAATACTACGGGTGTACGGGATACCGGATATTGCATACATGAACGACAAAAGATCATAGATCTACAACCTACTCTTGACGACGGGAAATTCATGCTCTACGGTGAGGAGTGATTCTTCCGAGCCTAAACCTCCTAACCATGGATACATGCAACCCTGCCTTCCGACAGCCGATTAACACGTACCATGGCAGCATTAAGACCGCAATCACTATCCCTAAGTTGGCTAACCGACCGGTCAGATTCTCATTAGCCAAGACTTAATCTACTACTTAGCGGACCGGATTCGTTCCTTAACCTTCCAAAAATGCAAATGAACTCACAGACATGAAAGTTCAACATTATGGCTCGTGGTTTAGAGACTACGTAAGTACTCGTGTATACATCTATTTAAATTAATTGCATATAAGAGTATTAATTTGTTTTTTTATACGTACGGGTGAAATGTTCTGATGAAAGACTTCCTACATGGATAAAAGATTTGGCTAATGGTCCCGCAAAATGTCATGTGTTGGTACATATCGTCGCCCCCTTTGCCCTAGATCCATTCAGTTCTCTTTATTCGCTCGTTTGAAACTTAGATCTAGGTTGTTGCGAAGTTCGCGGCCCGCTCGGGCACATATGTTACCTGGTCGGGTATAGGCAGCCCGACCGTGTTGATTCGTGAACCCGATCGGGTGAACGTCACCCGATCGCGTAACTAAGCGGACCCGAGTCGCGTAAACTTACGGGGCTGAAAGACGATTAGTTGCCCGAGCGGGTATCCAGATTGCGCCCGATCGGGTGGTGATCACCCGATCCTCTTTGCTCATATGCCCGGGTCGTGTCAAATGCATGGATAAACCCCGTAGGTTCTACCCGAGCGGGTGAAGGAATAGTGCCCGATCGGGCACCCTTGTATCCTTGAAATCTCTCTTTTCCGCTCGTTGCTCGGGCGTTCCTTTGGGTTCTGGAGCTCTGAGTAGATGTGTCCTCAAATCATGTGGTTTTTACAGGGAATCCTTCATATTGAGCTCATTTAGGCCTTGTCGCCTAAAACCTGAAAACCGAGAAAACGGGGATGTAAAACTCGAAACCGTATCGGAATAGTAAGATTCGATGTAAGAAATATGCGAAAATGATCTAAAAACCTATCCTAATAATGATACACTTTCAGTGTTATCAGCACATACGACTGTGCTTGTGGTTTTGCCTGCACCGGTACCTATGAAGGTACTTTTGGCGTCTGCCGAACTCTCCTTTTGGTCATGTTGTCGGTCTTCTACTAATAGCTCTCTTTTCTCCCAATCTTTATTTTTCTTTTTTTCTTCTCATTTCTTCTTCTCTCGGTCGTACGACGGTCTTTTTTATTAAATTGACTTAATTATATTTAATTGCTTATAAAATTATTATTATTGCCTTATATATCGTAACTTTAGATTTTCACTATACATATTCTATTCAATTCGATATTAGTGTATTTTTGTAATATTTAAATACTAACGTTACAAAACATTTGAAATATGCCTTGGCATGTGCTAGATGCGTCAGAGAAGAAAAAAATAATTTAAAAGGCAATAGCAAAAGAAATTTGAATAGCCATATGAGACAACCAAAGATCCAATGGCTACGGTAGCTCTCTCTAGAATATAAAATCCAATGGCTAAGAACCATCAGGAGATCAGGGTTGATTGTTTCTCCCTTGCCTTTTGAATACCATAGCTAGCACCTCTACGCAAACATAACATTTACTCTCTTCTCACTCGAAGGTTTCTCTCTCGACATCCAGAGAGATTTTTTTTTTAATTTTTTGTTTCCCAAGATAAAGGTTTAAGCTAATGTGCGTCTTGTAAAGACGAAGCTTATATTGCGCCTTTGTTCGAGATGTTGTAGAGAAATTATTATGTATGGTGGTGATTCGAATTTCACGATAGTGTAGGGTCTACCACTAACAAAACCTTTATTTGGTCCCACAGTGAGGGAGAAGAAGGAATAGGAAAATAAATAGAGGAAATGGATGTCCAGAAAATTCCGACGAAGCTCACGAGTTCGTAGTAATGCTCCTTGAACACATTGTTATAACAATTTGCATGTTTTATATAGTTTTATTCTCTTTTAGTTCTTTTTTACATCTTGTTTGCTTCATTTTATAATATTATAGACTACAAAGACAAAAGATCATATTTATGGTAAAACAATACAAGTTACAGCATAAAACGACCATTATGGATTTATACAGTGAAAACACTTCACCTGAGATGTTAATCACTCGGTCAAGCAAGATAAAAATGAGATGCACAAAAGTTCCAATGTAAATGATTCATTTGACATGTAATTCACATACATATAAATCTAAACAGCAAGAACATGTATATTTATTGATAGCACGTTCGGTATGTAGGTCATTAGATGGGGACGTCAATGATCTATATACTAGATCGTGGTCTAGACTACGAGAGTAGGTATATCCAGTTTAAATGTATATCTATTTTAAGATGATTGAATTCTCCAACAGAGTCAAAGCAAAAGTTTTCAAAACCTTTACTGAATTTGTGTACGTTAAAAACATCTCTAATCTAGAAGCATTCTCTCGATGTAAATACTTGTATCATACACTTAGATAGAATATTTCAAGATAAATAACACACTCTCTATTGTTCATGGCCATAATTTTTTGTGACATTGATAATCTAGATCACTCTTACTTCTTGTGTTCTGTTGTGGTTCTCTGTTTGGCCAAGCGCCTCCTTCTCCTTTCGTCCTCTTCAAGTCGTAGTAAGTCATATAAGCCTCCATTCCGCTAACATCCGAGTGAAAAAGTAATGTATCTTCTTAGCTTTAGCCCATATGATTGGTTTATCTATCATTGGTGTATTGGGTAGAGTCGCATCCTCATCATCCTCTCATTTTTCAAAAGTATTTGAACTCAAGTTAAGATCGTCATCTGCATCAAAATGATCCAAGTCAGCAAAACATTGAAGGTTGACTTAACATTGTACTCTTGTAGGCATTTTCATTGATGCATTGAGAAACTTTCAATGGTCCATCTACTCCACTCAGGAGCTTGGATTTACGTTTGCTCCTTGCATATTTGAACCACATGAGATCTCTAGGTTGAAAGATCGCCTTCTTTCATCCCTTTTTACATGTTTAGCGTAACTCTTCGTCTTCCTCTCGTTATTAGCTCATGTCTTCTCATGTATTTGTTTCACAAAACTGGTTACAATACAGGTTAATAAACTTCAATGATTGTAAAGAAGCCATGTCTAATAGCGTAAACGGGTTAAATCCATACATGATTGCAAATGGTGAAAAATGTGTTGCACTATGAACTGGCATATTGTACGCAAATTCGACATGTGGTATTCACTCTTCCCATGTTTTAAGAGTACTCCTGAGTAACACACGTAGTAAGGTACAAAAAATCCTATTGACAATTTTTGTTTGTCCATCTATTTGTGTGTGACAGACAATGGAAAATAAAACTTTTTTTCCTAACTTAGACCATAGTGTTTTCCAAAAGTAACTAAGAAACTTAGCATTCCTATCAGATACTATAGTTCTAGAAATTCCATGGAACCGTAAAATTTTTCTAAAGAATAATGTAGCTACATCGACATATCATCGGTCTTATTACATGTAATGAAATATGCCATTTTAGAGAATCGATCAACTACGATGAAAACATAATCGGGTCGAGATTTGGACCTAGGAACACCTTTCACGAAATATATAGAGATATTAGTCCATGTTATGATAGAAACGAGTATATGTGAGTACATACCCTGTGGTTGCAACTGGGATTTTTCCATTTTACAAGTCACGCTCCTTCCACAGATTTGTTCGGCATCTCTCTGCAAGAGAGGTCAATAGAAATGTTCCTACAAAATAAACAATGTATTGGTCAATCTAAGGTATTCCATTAGTCATCCCTCATGTGCATCACGAAGCAATAATAGAACTCTCGTATGCACTCAATTTATTCTCATTGACTAAATAACCTTTAACACAAAAATGTTTACCTATGACACTTTTCTCACAAAACTTGAATGCATCACCAAAATGAAGATCCATATCATAAAGTTCCTTAATATGTTCAAAACCGAGCACGCTGGCATCTATTTCAGAAAGCAGACTGTAGTTCTAGATAATGCATTGTCAGCAACATTCTTCTTACATTGCTTGTACATGATGATGTAAATGAAGGTTTCTAATAATTTCACCCACTTGGTGTGCCTATGATTTAGCTTCTATTTTCCCTTAAGATGCTTGAGTGATTCATGGTCGGTATGAATCATGAATCTTTGGGCCATAAGCAATGTTGCCATGTTTGAAGAGGCCACACTAATGAGTATTGTTCCTTATCGTACGTGGGGTAGCCTAATTGTAGTCTATTGAGCTTCTCACTAAAATATGCGATGGGTTTACTCTCCTACATCAACACTTCTCTAATCATGCATCTGATGCATCACATTCTATTAAACTATGAATCTTATGAAAAATATGGCCATGAACATATATGTGATTTGTATTATTATCTATTATATGGAATAAATAAATTATTATTACAAGTATTTACATTAAATACAATGCATTTAGCTTTCAAGAATCGCTTAACGTATATGAATTCATTCCTAAAATTGACAAAAACATGTTACTTTATTTCAATCGAGGAATTCAATATCTTCTATCAATCTATCTTTTTAGATCCCCATTAAATCATTCAATCTTCAACATCTACATTAAATTATTTAAATGTTCACATGCATTTACGAGTGATATCATAATGTTGAAATTGTATAATCTACCTCTTGATATGATTATTCAAGTTTAATTAATGCATACGATCTAGATTCATTGATATCTCTTTTAGAATTTATCGATGTAATAATCATTTCAAACAGCCATTCAAAAAATAAAAGGAATAAAATCACATTAAACCAAAAATGAAAAAAAAAACAAAATATTTGATGTTTAATGCGATGAATCCATATACAAAATACTCTAGAGTTGCTTAGTCGATGTCTCGAACAGTCGTTGGTATATCCTCGTATTCAATTCATTTCCTTGAATCCGCGGTATAGCCCTTAAGCTTCTATCATTCATCATCATAACCTTATATTTAAGTTCTTTTAATTCCAAAAGTCGGACCCTTTTTAGACTTTCTTCAACCACTCTCAAATAATTCAAAATTTCGAATTATTTGCTTATTCTAGTAAACTATTCGAACGAGTTAGAACTAGCTCGGCCAAATGATGACTATTTCTTCACATTTTATGGATCATTTGGGCCAAACTTTGAAATGTTATGGTCGACCGCTCGAATTAAACGAATTCTCGAAAAAAAATTTGGCTTATTTATCTTGCCCGAGTTTATTTCTACTCTGCTTGAGTAATTTATCCGGACAATTTCTACATTTTGTTTTCAAATGCTCAATCAAGAATTATTTGCTTTGGTTGAGTGATATCTTTGTTTTTATCCACGATCCTTGTTAAGTTTTGAATCTTTTTTTCAAAAGATTCTCTTTACTCCCTATTGCCCGAAATATCATGATGTAACACAAAATGACATAAAAAAGAAGATAAAAAATAATTCGATACAATTGAATAGTGCAAAAAAAAGAAAAATAAAGTGGAAATGAGATGATCAAACTATCCCAGACTTGAACTTTTGTTTGTCCTCGAGCAAGTATAATCAAAGAACAACACTAAAAAATAGGTACAAGGTTAATTGAGATTATAAAATATTTCAAGAATATTCATGTCCATCTAGACAATGTTTATAATGAACGAAATTGAAATAGCTTCTTATAGAGTTCTTTAGTTAAACAAATATTTTAAGTCATGATATTTATATAAACAATAAAAATTGTTAAATTGCAATATGAAAATCCTACCGAGAATATTTTGAATCTATTTATTACTATTCGAAAGAGTAGTATGGGCCAATATGGTTTAAGGTAAGGACTCGGTATGATATAAGACAAAAATCTGCAAAGTTTTATTTTTTCTGAGATTAGACTTTTTTATTTCCTTCTTACACATTTTTTTGGAATATGAATGGAATTTGGTCTTTTGCACTTCTTTTCTTTTCTTTCTATGTATAAGAAGGTTATAATAACTTGAAAAGTATAAACAGAGACAATGAAATAAGGCTAACATTTACACATAATAATTATCAGCACCCTCTCGCGAGATAATCGACTCTTGTGCCCAGTGAAAAAAGATTATTGTAAAATCACGTAACTCGAACAAGATTAAATGAGCATAATACTCCAACAAATGGAGAATGATTCTAGCAAAATATATAGGCTTTGATTTAGGATTTAGGAGTATCAGATAACTAAATATTAATTCTTCCCTAGAGCTTTAAAATCAACATGAGCTTGAGTTTACTGATTCAATTATATCCGAAAATTCATTTTAAATACTTAGTAAATACTAAATTCATTTTATGTAGCATCAGGGCATGATGAAATCTTTAGTCTCCTATATAGTCATGGATCTATTATTATATTATATCCATAGGCTAAGAATACACATTCTCATGGATTCTAAAAACAGTTGTATAGAAAAATATAAACCTAATTATCCTAATACATATTTGATAACGTCTATTTTGTTATAGTATTTTCGTCCATTTTCATAGTTAGTTTAATTATTCATTAAGACTTTACCGAGCATTAAGTATCATTTAGTCCTATTTTAGCATTTTCTCAAGTATTTGCAGGAAATGAAGATATCGGATACTAACACAAGAAAATGTCATAAAACTAAGCAAAATCATTATCCATTCAACTATGCACAGTCAGCATCCAAGAATCATAAACCGAGGAAGAGAAATGGAAGCTAGCCGGCTGGAATACACATGGACACACGGCTGTAATAAAATGGAAACTTGCTGGCCGCTGGAGTAAAATGAAAACTTTCTGGAGCAAAATAGACAGCATGGTGAGTAAGCAAATGGAAACTCCAATTACTGCAAACAAAAATGTAAACTCCAACCAATGGACAAGCTTGGAAGTGCACGGCCAATGAGGAAAGAAGGAGAAAAGGAAAAGAAGAGAAGAGGAAAGAAAGATGAAGGGGCAAAGGAAGCAGATCAGTTTCTGACAGAATAGGCAACACACACAACAACAACATACACACGGAGAATGAGAGAGAGCAGAACACCGAGAGGCAAGAGATGGGGCGACGAACTCGAAACGTGGAAGTACTATTGAAGACTATGGTATTAAAATAGGGAGAGACCTCGTTCTGTATCCATGTTTAAAATAGTTTCCATTCGTGTTTTGTGTTTGGAAACCATGTCCGAATAGTTCCATATCCACGGGTTAAAGTTTTGTCGATATGTGATGAATTTATATGCTTAATGCTTGGTTCTAATATTTGATCGTTTTCGGATTGAATGGCTATTCTTAATGATTTTATTCTTATTAGTAGCTTGAATGAATGATTATAAAAATCTGATTGCATTTAGAGATGAATTAGATTTTGGAACATAGCCATGATTTGAAGTCTCAATTGATTTAGAACCTTGATCGATCGGTTAATTGGACTGAGGAATTAGGATAGCGGTCTTAATGCAATTAGTATGTGAGATTACGCAATTGGAAGATCGGTAGTACACATGCTAGATAGTGAATTTAGGCATCAGGAGAATCATTCCCTAGGAAAGAGCTTGAATTCCCCGAATACGTAATGATATCTATAATGATATCTAAGATGCCAAACAGTGTCTCCCCTAGACTTAGATTGGACCTCGTCTCTAGTGCCAAACTAGTCCAAAAGAGATGACTTAGAAAATCTAATGAGCTAAAAGGTATTGGCACATATAACATCAATTTCACTAAAACTAGTAAATGTTAATGCATGCTATTGTGCTAAATGTGTTTATTGGGTATGTCAACGTAATATTTTCCATCATTTTGGTTTATGGTTAATGAATGATAAAATTCACTCGGATGGTGAAATCTGAAATCACATAAATAAAAGACTACTGATTACCATACATCAAGATAAACAAAGAATAAATCATAGTTCCAACTACATTCTACAAGAAATGAAAAGAAAAAGAAAAAGATTAGAAGAGGGGTCATGATCAAAGCTCATCTCCACCATGATGAGGATACAGGTGTGAGATATGCCAGTACTCCATGGATCCGAGCATCTCCGTTTACTGGAAAAGCATCTTATGCATCATCATGAGATCTTATATGTGGCGCTCCTATGTTCACAGTATCTACTATTGGACTCTCTATATCTCCTGGATATCTGCTCACATATTGGTATACTCACTGTTCTCGCGCTCTCTATTGTGAGTGTGATCAGACGAGAATTAGATTATGGTCCCGACTTGTAGAATGATGGTGGTGATGTATATAGGACAATCTCCATGTGTCATGGGGATAGGCGGCCTGCTGTGGGAATCTCATCTTCGTTCATCTTGTACATCAATTGGGACTCTATCAAGTGTAATAGAAAATCCTCTTCAATAAGGCAAGGAAGTAATTGGTCCAGGTAATACCATATGAAGATTGCAATTTCTTCCTCGTAGTATAATCAATAACATTTTTTGTCATCAAAATGTAGTTGATGCTTCACCCTCAAAGTGGAGTAGTCCAGTAGTTTCGATCCCTTTATTTCATTATCATTGTAACTGTTGGTTTTGATGTTTGTTCATGAGTTTAGTTTGGTTAGTCTCATAAACTCTCTCCTTTCATGTGAATGGTGTAAACTTGAAATGAAAAACTGGACTGAATTTAACTGGTTGTGTTTATGGTATTTCAAGAATTTGTGAAACTGGTGTTGAGGTATTTTTGAGGATTGGTTCTGATAGGTTTTTCCAATGGTGATTGTTCTCACCCTCTTTCTCATTCATATATAGAATTGTCCATACAAAATCATATATAGCCTAGTTACTATATCTAGGTCTATATTACAAAATGTCAACTTAATATTACTCTCAAATGTTCATCCAAAAGTAGCGCTTAGCCGTTTGTGCCTATGTAATCTGTTACTTAGTGTTTTCTAGTTTTTTCAGATGTATTTGTCTGGGCCGCAGGCTTTCTTTAGGTGTTGGGTTGGAGTGTAAACGGGCCACAAGCTTCCTCTTCTTTCAGGTAATATTTGAGTTTGGTCTTCCTTCTTCATTTAATTTTGTGTGGGTTTTCGTAGGTCCAAACAATTCTAATGGCCCGTTAATTTCTTCTCTTTGCTTAGGGGTCTTTAGCTTCTCGTTCGTTCCAACGATTTTAGGGTTTGCCTCATCTCGGGTTTGCCTCCTCTTCAATGCTAGTCAGCTTCTTTTTCGCTGGTTTCTCTCCGGTTCTCAGTCATTGGTGTTTGCTTGCTTCGTCTTCACCGTCGGCTAGGGCTGGGCACGGGTCGGGTACCCGGATTTTTGAGGGTACCCGAACCCAAACCCGAATCCGAACGGGTAGTCATTTTTGTACCCGAACCCGAACCCGAGGAGCTCGGGTACCCGGGGCTCGGGTACTCGCCAAATGTATCCGGTACCCGCGGGTACCCGAACCCGAATCTAAACTACCGACATCAATGGAGGCCAGGAGAGTTGTGTTTGGAAGAGAATTGCAGAGAGGGAGACAAAGCGAAGCGAGCGGTGATGGAAACGAAGAGAGTTGTGTCGGGAATAAGAAAGGGAGACGAAGAGAGGGAGACGAAGAGAAGTAGTCGAAGAGAGGGACAGGGAGACGAAGAGAGGGAGACGAAGAGAAGTAGTCGAAGAGAGGGACAGGGAGACGAAGAGAGGGAGACGAAGAGAAGTAGTCGAAGAGAGGGACAGGGAGACATATGATATATATGTCTAATTTATATTTATATATATATTTACTTGGGTACCCGCGGGTACCCGATTCAGTTATTTTAGAACCCGAACCCGAACCCGCGGATAATGAGATTTTATAACCCGAACCCGAACCCGAACCCGCGGGTTCGAGTAATTTTTCGCGGGTTAGGGACGGGTTTCGGGTCGGGACGGGTTCTTCGGGTAATTTGCCCAGCCCTACCGTCAGCGTCTCTCTGATTCTTCGATGACAGCGGAAAGGGTGAGTTAACTCCAACACTCCCTCTCGAATCCTTGGTGTTGGTAGTCGATTGTTGCTTCGGCTTCTCGGCGTATTTCTCCTCCAGACTCGCGGTGAGTTTCTCTTCCAGACTCGCGGTGAGTCTTCTCGTTTCTCTTCCATTTTTTGTTTTCTGCGGTTGAATCTGTGTTACATTTCTCCTTACTGACTTGTGCCTTTGTTTTTGCTTCATGAGCTTCGGTGTGACTTGCAGCCTTGTGTTTCCCTTGATTCTCCTTTGTGGTCGGTAATTTTCTCATTCCTTCCAGCTTTGGTATCTCGGTTACAGCTTGTTCTTCCATGCCATATGTGTCACGGTCGATAGATATTTTCTTCATTTCGTTGCATTTCTCCATCTCGTTTCAATGTTGAGTTGATAAGTAGTATATGGAATCCCATTTCAATGGATAAACCTTAGCCACCATAGGTATATCAGTCATAACAGCACCTTTCTCATCCAAGATGTTGCATTTGTTCCTTATAAAGTGAACTTGATAGCCATTCCTTGTTATTTGTGCAAGGCTCTACATGTTTCCCCTTAGTTTTGGAACTAATTAGATGTCTCTAACGGTTTTTCTTCCTTGCTTTGGTTTCGCAGTGATATTCCCCTTCCCAGCGGTCATTAACAGCTCTCCATATCCCAATCAAATTGGAATTCGAATACTTTTGTCCAGGTAAATAAACTGCTTCTCATTGTGTGTCATGTGGTTTGATGCACCGTTGTCTATCAACCAAGAGTCGTTGTCTAGTCCTTGTTGTGTGTCTTGGTTTGCTGTGAACAATAGTTCTTCATTGTCTTTTTCATCTTCTTGTATTTGAGGTGCATGTCCTTGTGTAGGCTGAAACTTTTGGTGTCTACATTCCTTTTCTTGATGTCTCCTTTTGCCACACACAAAACATGGTCCTTTAGGTTTATATTGCATAGTCTAATCAGCATTGGCACTCCTGTTTTTTAGTAGCATTCATCCTCATTGTGGTTGTTCCTTTTGCACACACTGCACCATTTTCCCATGTTTGCGTTCTCGTTTAGTTTGGAAGCATTAGGCCTTCTAGAATCACCGTAATTTTCAGCCCGTTGTTGTTGCCTTAAGTGCTCCCTCTCATTCACTTCTCTTTTGGCTCATAACTCTTTGTTCTTGGTTTTGTAATGCATTGATCAAGTCTGAAACTGTTAGAGTCCTTAAATCTTTGGTTTGCTCTACTACTTCAATTGAAACTTCATAGTCCTTTTTCAAAGAACCTATAATTTTCGATGTCAACTCATTTCTGTACCTAAATCAGTAACCCTCTTGGAATACTCTTTAAGTGTCTCCCTCTCTTCCATAGATATATCCCAAAATACCTTTTTCAGCCCTTGCAATCTAACAATTACAGCCCTTTCATCCACTTTATATTCTCCTTTTAATGTTTTCCATGTTGTTTTAATCGTTTTATCTCTTGGATTTGTGTGAATATGTCTCTCGTGACAACTTTATGTTTGATTCTTAAAGCCCTTTGGTCTTTTATGTATTTTCCTTTCCAATCTTGCAGATTGTCTTGTTGTTCTTGTGTTGTGTTTCTTCCTAACCTAGGTTGTTCAGGTAAGCCCTCAGACACCACTTCCCACAACTCCTCTGACCTAAATATGTTCTTCATCTTAGCTACCCAACCATTGTAGTTTTTCCTTTCAAAAATGGGCACAAATTCCTCTGTGCTCATGTTTGTTTCTGCACTTAGTCTCTACGTTTTCCTAACATTTTGTGATAGGAAAATACATGTTGTTTCTTGTTGTCTCTCTTATATGCAGATATGTTTCTGTAGATTTTTCACTTTGTTTTCTTGATTTTGTTCCCTCTTGGACAGATTTAGAGCTTCTTGTGTTGCTTGTGCTTCTTTTGGGCTTGTTTGTGCATTGTGCTTTTAGGTCTCCTAGAACTTACTATTCTGATACCATTTGTTAGTTTTGATGTTCGTTCATGAGCTTAGTTTGGTTAGTCTCATGAACTCTCTCCTTCCATGTGAATGGTGCAAACTTGAAATGAAAAGATGGATTGGATTTTAGTGGTTGTGTTTATGGTATTTCTGGAATTTGTGAAACTCGCATTGGGGTGTTTTTGAGGATTGTTTCTGATAGGTTTTTCCAATGGTGTTTGTTCTCACCCTCTTTCTCATTTATATATATATATATATATATATATATATATAATTTTCCATACAAAAGCATATATAGCCTAGTTACTATATCTAGGTCTATATTACAAAATGTCAACTTAATATTAGTCGCAAATGTTCATCCAAAAGTGGCACTTAGTTGTTTGTGCCTATGTAATATGTTACTTAGTGTTTTCTGTTTTTTTTTTCTCAGATATCTTTGTCTGGGCCGCGAGCTTTCTTTAGGTGTTGGGTTGGAGTGTAAACAGGCCGTGGACTTCCTCTTCTTTCAAGTAATATTTGAGTTTGGGTCTTCCTTCTTCATTCAATTTTGTGTGGGTTTCCGTAGTCCGAAAAAATTCTGATGGCCCTTTAATTTCTTTTCTTTGCTTAGGGGTCTTTAGCTTCTTGTCCATTCCACCGATTTTAGGGCTTGCCTCCTCTCTGTCGGGTTTGCCTCCTCTCGGGTTTGCTTACTCTTCAATGATGGTCAGCTTCTTCTTCATTAGTTTCTCTGCGACTCTCAGTCGTCGATGTCTACTTTCTTCGTCTTCACCGTTGGCTTCTCTTTGGCTCTCTGATGACAGTGGCAAGGGTGAGTTGTCTCCAATAGTAACACCCAAAATTAATATCGAGATGTTAAGCTATAAAGCATATGATATCTTGATGCATATGGGGTCATCCTTTGGTTCCTTATTTGTTGTTTTTGCATGATATTCGAAGTATTCTTCGTGCTAAACACGTCGAGGAAGCTTTACTTTTTGATCTGGAGGATTACGAGGGATGCAACGACCCCGATGTTTAGGTATTTGTTGGGAGGATATCCGTAAGCAAGAACTGGTGACTCGAAAGTAGCTCTTGCTGATAAACCTAAGGGGAAAGGAAAGGAGACTAAGAGCAAGAAGAGCATGGGTGAAAAAGCAATAGAGGTTATAGATGTTCCACCCATATCTAAAGTTGATGAAGAGGAAGGATGTGTAGGTGATGATGAAGCTGATAAAGAAGGAGAAGATGATGCTAATGTTGAAGCTCAAAGAGAAGATGATGATGAAGCTGAAGGAGAAGAAACTGCAGTCTCTCTGACAATGGAGCAATAATTAATAAAGAAAATAAAAAAGTTAAAGAAAAGAATCATCAATGTCGTAAGAGACCTTCTAAGGGATGTCAGGTTTCATTTGCCTAATCTAAAATCAAAGACAGCAAATCCCTAAGGTGATGACAAGGCAAAATCAAAGTTTGCTGGTGTGTCGGAAACACGAGTTATAAATATTCCTAGACCACTTCACCGCAAGTATACGGATCGTGTAGTACCAGGGTCGATCTCTAGGGACTAAAGCAGCTAAAATAAGAATAAAACTAAACTAAGACAGAAAGAGATAGTAGGGGATGTGATCCTAAATTTCTAAAACTATCCTAATGGTGACAACTATACTAGGTTGGGGATAAAGCCGGATATGGCAAACACTACGGGTGTACGGGATACCGGGAATTGCATAGATGAAACAACTAAGATTCATAGATCTATCAACTATTCTTGACAACAGGAAATTCATGCCCTAGGGTGAGGAGTGATTCTTCCGAGCCTAAACCTCCTAACCATGGATACGTGCAACCCTACCTTCCAGCAGTGATTAACACGTACCATGGCAGCATTATGAACGCAATCATTATCCCTAAGATGACTAACCGACCGGTCAGATTCTCATTAGCCAAACTTAATCTACAACTTA
>CM071872.1:28906776-28918543 GCA_036759665.1 Gynandropsis gynandra | reverse complement strand
CGGCAAGTTGAAGAGCCAACGTTGCGCCGCATCTTTGAGTGAGAATGGGAACGCCATCAAATAAAGATCCTTCCGAGTGACTCCGGTTCCAACCTTAGTAGTGCTACATAGCATCTTGAAGTCCGTAAGGTGGGAGTTCGGATCTTCGTTCTCCATTCCACGAAAAGCCGAATTGTTGAGCATCTGAATGAAAGCTGGTTGCAGTTCAACTTGGGTATCGATCGTGCGGGCCATGCACGAAAGTAACTGCGTGTGCTTAGGAGCGGTGTATGCTCCATCGTTCTTTCTACCTCGGATTCGGAATCAACAATTCCGATCCTTCTTTTCTTGTGCAGGCTTCTTAGTGTGCGTTCAACTTCGGGATCGTAGATGAGAAGTTTCTGAGTAGAGCTTCTCATACAAGTCTCCTGCACAACAAGAAACAAAACACCAAGCGTAAATCCGCGGTAGATAGAAAAGACTCGATAAAGGGAAAAAACAAACAAACAAACAAACAAAGAAAGACTACGGAAAGGACTAGATCTTAATCTAGCTAATTCCTAGTCTAGGACGTTATTAGTCCCCGGAAACGGCGCCAAAAACTTGGTGTGTCGGAAACACGAGTTATAAATATTCCTAGACCACTTCACCACAAGTATACGGATCGTGTAGTACCAGGGTTGATCTCTAGGGACTAAAGCAGCTAAACTAAGAATAAAACTAAACTAAGACAGAAAGAGATAGTAGGGGATGTGATCCTAAATTCCTAAAACTATCCTAATGGTGACAACTATACTAGGTTGGGGATAAAGTCCCTAAACCTCCTAACCATGGATACGTGCAACCCTACCTTCCAGCAGTGATTAACACGTACCATGGCAGCATTATGAACGCAATCATTATCCCTAAGATGACTAAACCGACCGGTCAGATTCTCATTAGCCAAACTTAATCTACAACTTAGCAGGTCCGGATTCGTTCTTCAACCTTCCAGCAAAGTCCGAAATCCTATGTCGCTGAGCGGTCAGCACTAGCGTAGGAATGATAAAGCTAAGCGTAGAACCGTAAATCAAGAATAAATCGATAAAACTAAGCATTAACGCAATTCATTGTTCATACAATAAAAATTCGATATCCCTACCCGCAGTAGGGACTCTACTCACTCATGGAGAAAATAAAAGACGAAGATAACATAGCCCTATACATGATAAACTCTAAGGAATTCGATGCCTCGACCTTCCCTATTGTGTTACCGGTGCAAGGATTGATGCTTCTCTTCTTCTTCGATGCCTCCCGAGCCTTCTCAGATGTTTTTATAGCCTTTCCTTCTGTACGTCGCCCCCTTGCTCTAGATCTATTTTGTTCCTTAAATTCGGACGTTTGAAATCGAGATCTAGGTTTTTGCGAAATACACGGCCCACTCGGGCACCAGTGTTGCCCGGTCGTGCAGAGGCTCGCCAGGTCATGTTGCTGTCTAATGCCCGATCGGGTAGAAATCACCCGATCGCGTGGTTGAGCGGCCCGAGTCGTGCAAACTCTCGGGGCAAATTGGATGAATTAACGCCCGAGCGGGTATACTTCTTTCGCCCGATCGGGTAAGGCTACCCGATCTCGTTGTCTTTGTGCCTGGGTCGTGCAGGGTGTGTGGATAAAACCTCGTAGGTTTTACCCGAGCGAGTGGAGTAATGGTGTCCGACCGGGCACCCTTGTATCCTTGAAATTTCTCTTTTCCGCTCGTTGCTCGGGTGTTCCTTTGGGTTCTGAAGCTCGAACTTGGCTCTGAGTAGATATATCTTCAAATCATGTGGTTTTGATCAGGAATTCATCATTTTAAGCTCATTTAGGCCTTGTCGCCTAAAAACCTGAAAACCAACAAAACGGGTGTGTGAAGCTCGAAATCATATCGGATATGTAAATCTATACATAAGATATATGCGAAAATGGTGCTAAAATCTATCCTAATATTGATACACTTTCAGTGTTATCATCTGCCGAGAAAGATGCGAGCACCTGACACCAATCTTCTGATATTCTGAGAGTTGATGATTTGAATTCCTTCGACGTCCATATCTAGTGTCAATCAAAGAGCCGATGGAGTCAAAGGCTCAAAATGACTCTCGAGATGGTTCAGAAAAGGATGTGGTAAAATGTTAAGATTGATTGAAAATATTGCATCTGCCACCAGCATTCCTTTAATTGAATACATCTCTGAAGAGGTTCCTCCAGTGGTTGCTCCTGTCAAAGTTCCACCAAGTAAGTAATATTGAGTTACAAAGGTCATTTGAATCAAAAGTCGCATGGGTCTCAAAAGATCGCTTTGTCGTATAGGTCATTGATGCGTTATCAAAGTTAAACAAATATTTAACCTAAACTACCTGTAAGTGCACGGCACATGTGTAGTACTTTAGGTGACGATCCCACAGACACTACACAACACAACCTAAACTCAAACTGTGAATCAAACTTGCAAACGAATGAAATATGGTATTTGAGAATGAAATACTAAAAAAAATAAACAAACGAGTCCCTAACAATGAGACAAACGTTCCAGGAATCCGGTTTCACCAAAAGACTACCGAAACCAACAATCAACCTATCTATCATGCAATCCTAGTCAAGTTATCGAAGGCAGACGACCCTAATATGATATCTACCCTCTCTCAAGGCATAGACACGTGATCTAGTCAAGTTATCCCCTACTTTCGTGGCTGACACCTTGAACTAAACCCATAATATCTGTGATTCATCCATTTTACCCTCAACCGCTGCTACCTTACTTTCGTGGCCTAACCTCGGTTGTTCTAAACCTGATCTTCTAGGACTAGAATTCTCCTTTCGGTCCTTCTCCTAACCCCTAACACATGCATCTACTTGGCCTTCGTAAACACAAGTTATTCAAACTCTCAGATAAAGAATAGATAAACGAAAACGGGAAGATGCATTCAAAGATAAATCAAAATGGTTCCGGGATAGCCATGGGCTAATCCCTTCTCCTAGAACAAAACAAACTACTAGCTCATGCGTTCAAAAGCAAACAACATAAATGAAGTAGAAAGTCTAAAGAACATGAAAACCAAACGAAACCAAAGTCTTGGGTAGATCTCCAATGCTCCTTGTACGTCTCCTTTGCAAGAATCTCCTCCTTCGGTCTGCTCTCTCTCTTCGTGTGAATTCTCCAAACTAACTCTCTAACTAAAGCTCTCTTGACCCCTAGCTCCTATTCTCCCTTTTCCTTCTTCTTTTCTTTCCTTTTCTACTCCTTTTTCCTTGTGGTCATTCGTTCTTTTCCTTTTGTTGCAGCGCCACCAATTTTGCCTTTTCTTGATTTTTCCATTCTTGATTAAGTTGGGCAACGTTTCCATTACTTTCTCCAGCGAAATGTCACTTATTCCTCTTCTCTAAAGTCATTTTACTTATTGTATAAGTTACCAACAAGTTTCTTTTCGTTTTAAGACAAATTAACTTATCTATAAGTCACAGATGACGGACGCGACCCGCGTGGGCTGAGTGTATGACCCGCTCGGGTGCGGCGCGCATGATCGCGCATGATCGCGATGGAAAACAAGGTGACCCGCTCGGGCTCGGAAGTGCCACGGTCGGGCTTATGCGTGCCCCCATCGGGCTAGGGTGTGGCCCGCTCGGGCTGATGCCCTGACCGTGGTGCTTGCTTGCCCGACTCGCGCTCAAGTTGCTGGAAAAACTTTCCGACTAAACGCCCCGCGCGGGCAAGGGTGTACCCCGCGCGGGCTAAGCTCATTCCTCGCTGATTCTCGTCTAGTTTGTTCCGTGATGATCCTCGATGTTGATACTTTGTCTCGTGTATGTCCTTTAGCTCCAAAATGAACCGAATACACATAAAAACCTGTAAGAACACGAAAACACGAAAACGAGTAAAACGGATACAAAATCATACGTAAACATCGCATCTATATCGTAAACATCTCTAAAATCGTGCAAGAAATACGTATGAAAACGAGATGATCAAAATCCCCCAGACTTGAATGTTTGCTTGTCCCTAAGCAAACGTAAACGTGGAATACGTGGGGTATACAAAATCCGAGAATTCTCGTTTCTCTTAAAAATACCGCTAAAGCGAACCTAACCGATCAACTAGCAAGTCGAGAGCAAATTCGGCCTAATTAAGTTTTCAGTCTTCATCCAAGGTTCACCAAGGCTACCCACGAGAAAGTAAATTGAAGGCAAACTAAACAAGCCACCGTAACTCTCTCCACCAAACAGGACTTCAGACAATGCTAAACCTAGAACAATCGAGGATACTTGTTTCTTTTTCGAGCTTTTTTTCCTTTCTTTTTTTCTTTTCTTCCTTTTTTCGTTTTCTTTTCTTTTGTTTCTATGTCTTCTGTTCTTTCTTTTTTCGTTATGCATACACACTAGGCTTCTAGGACATCGGATTTGAAGGGATCCAGCCTCTATTTAGACCCAAACTACCGATGACGGTATACCCATGCATCTCGTTCAAGAGTGCAGCGGAGTAGGCGGCTTTTTTATTGTGCCATGCCCTTAGGACGTAGAAAGATGATCGCCAACCCACCACTTAGACCCGAACCATCGAGAGAGTATCAAGGTCAATATATTGATTTTGATTTTAGATCATGCTTTTAGGCATTATTTCTATCGACAACGGAGTGTTAGTGTGCGCTCTTAATCTGCAAAATAAGCTCGATCTCATACGATATAATAATTCTCATGAAAAAGAAGTAAATCATCGTCTACACGAAGTATGACCATCTGGATAGAGAGAATAACCGATAAACTAGCCTAGCAACCTCGTCTAAACCCCCCACAAGCAACACTAGGATTCCCAAAGAATTACGACCTATTGTTTTTCAGCCGACTAATAAACTCTAACGCTTAGGAAAAACCTAGCTCAAACATGAAAATCTCATGGAAAAGGCCAATTTCTTAAGTTTCCTAGGTTCAGGGTTCATCTCAAAATGAGGCACCGGACAAGTGCTTGGGACGACTCTGACTCACGAAAGCAAAAACAAACTAAAATGAAACGAAATCACCTGACAAACGTGGGCTGCTCCCCCAGACTTGAATTGAACGGCGTCCTCGACGTGAAGCTCCGATGGAGGGTAAGGGAAGTGAAGTCACTTTGTGGTGGTATTTTTTTGTGTTTTTTCGCTCCGATGGAGGGTAAGGGAAGTGAAGTCACGTTTGTGGTGGTATTTTTTGTGTTTTTATTTTTTTAAAATAAAAACGATTAACCGAGTCTTAAACTAAAAACTAAGAAAAATAAAAAAACAAACAGCTGGGTTGCCTCCCAGAAAGCGCTTGTTTAACGTCTTTAAACTTTGATGTCTCCATTCCTCATGCGTGCGCGATGGGTGGATCGAAAAGGGAAATAGAGTTTCAACTTTCGATCGGTTGAGCGGCTTGGTAGAGCTTTAGTCGCTGTCCATTAGCTTTGAATGTGCCACTCGAATCGCTCCAAAGTTCCACTTCTCCATGTGTGAAGACTTCTCGTACCTCTTGCAAGTGCAGGTGCAGCCGCCTTTGAGTTTCGGTGGAACGTTTGTTGCTATCTTACGTATAATTTCCGTGCATACACATTGAAGAGCTGCCTCTCCTACGCTTCTTTACGCGAGTGGGTTGTTTTCTCATCTCATCTGCACTCAAGTTAGCATTCATAACAGCAGGATATATTTTATCGCATTCAACGTACTCATACCAAAAAGAAGACGGAGGTGGCTCGAGCTCAAGTTTGGATGTCTTCTCCACTGCAAAACCAGCGTGTATTTCGTGTGGTATCTCCTCACGTGGAGCGTCTCCTAGTGCTTCAATAGCACTCATGAATTTCGTGTAAATCTGAACTCCTTCGTCCGCAAATCCTGCATCTTCGCAAACTCGTGTTAAATATCGTACAAGAGGATCAGAAACACTTACTTGATCATGCGTGTCTTTCGCTAACTCGTCCAGTGAATCAACTCTAAGGCAAGACTCCTTGGATAAGGGTCCGTTCATGGGGCTGGACAGGTTGAATTTGATCGTCCGACACGTAAGGAAAGCTTTCCTTGTTGTACGTCTATCATCGCACCTGCAGTAGCTAAGAACGGTCTACCAAGAATAATAGGTATCCTAGAATCTTCCTTTATTTCAAGTACAACAAAATCAGTGGGAATGCAAAGCTTACCTACCATGGAGGGAACATTTTCAACAATTCCCACGCGATATCTCACCGAACGATCCGCGAGGCGTAGACACATCTAAGTGTGGCATGATGCTCACGCTTGCCCCTAAATCGCACAAAGCATTATCAATATCAATATTACCTATTGTGCATGGAATGGAGAAACTTCCGGGGTCCTTCGACTTTGTGGCAGCTTTCAACAATTCCCACGCGATATCTCACCGAACGATCCGCGAGGCGTAGACACATCTGAGTGTGGCATGATGCTCACGCTTGCCCCTAAATCGCACAAAGCATTATCAATATCAATATTACCTATTGTGCATGGAATGGAGAAACTTCCGGGGTCCTTCGACTTTGGTGGCAGCTTATTTTGAAGGATAGCGCTGCATTCCTCGGTGAGTGCTATCGTCTCGTTCTCTTCGATATGCCTCTCTTTGGAAAGTACCTCTTTGATGATTTTGACGTGATTAGGCATCTTTTGGAGGGCTTCCGCGAATGGGATGTTGATGTCAAGCTTCTTGAGACCCTCTACAAATCTGCCCACTCGTTTTTCATTCTTACTACTCACCAACCGTTGAGGAAAAAGTATAGGAGGTTTGTACGCCGGTGGAGCAACATATGGTTTGTCTAAATCTGGTTCAACTCCTTCCATAATCGCAAACATACCTTTTCCTCTTTTCATGGACGTACCAGCAGCTTGCTCTCGCTCTTTGGAGGGCGAGCTCTCGATCATATCAGTGCTGCACACAGAAATAGCGTTCAGGGTTCGATCATTTGAACTCGACGAGTTACGGATTTATAAGGATTAAAGGAAAAACCCAATCAAAAATAATACATTTACAACGTCAAACATTGGTTAAAATGAACTTTGACCCATGTGTCCCAATAAGTGTAGAATGAATGCATGTGTTTCAAAAGTTATAGTAGTGTTTTAAGAACCTGTCGGATGAGTCGATATTATTGATATTGTTATCTACATTGATTCTTAAAAACGAAATGCATGGGTTGCATGGTCGCATATATGGGTCAATAGATGAGAACTCGACGAACTTTTTGTTTTATAAGGATGAAAGGACAGAAACCAACCAAAATAATACATTTTTATACAGTAGTCCTTTTCACATATTTAGAACAATAGATGTGAATGCATTTGTATACGAGGAATAAATGTCTTTAAATATAGATTTATTTATTTATAATGATTGACAAAGTTGACAAAGTCACATAAACTATAAAAAGAATAAAAAAGGTCACAAAAGGTCACAAAGATCGCAAAGGTGAAAAGGTCACATTTTAAGAGTGACCCAACACCATCGCCTATGTCACCCCTGCAACTCATGAGTGACTGCATAGAGACTGAGTATTCTGAATACCAAGACTTTGAGTAACACAAAGACATAATGATGCCCTCCATCCACCATGTCACCTCCATGACAAAGTTCACAAAGATTTTTCATAGAATTTGGGTTAGAGATGTAGACTAAGAGATGAGAGCGATGGGATTCTCCCAATTCAATCTCAAATAGGTGGGATGGTAAGAATTAGAGAGCTTGATGAACCTCTTAATTGTAGAGAGATGTATGGACAGATGAGAGTGTGTCGTAGACACTCATATAAAAAAGCATAGCTGGTCACATGGATTACATGGATCGAAAAACAGGAGTCTGATATCGAAACGACGAGTCACAAGAGTCACATGGGTTAGAAAGGTCATATGGGTTGAAAGATAGGAGTCTGACATGGAAACGACGAGTCACAAGAGTCATGGGTCGGAAGGGTCACATGGATCGCATGAGTTAGATGGCAGGATTCGTTATAATTTATTCCAATTCAAGGTTGCACAAGGGTCATATTGGATCGCGTGAATCAGATGGGTTCCCATTTATGCATCATATTCCAATTGAGGGTCGCACAGGGGTTATATTGGGTCGCATGAATGGAATGGGTTCTCGTTTATGGATCGTTCTAATTTATTCCCAGTAACTTGATTCGTTCTTCTTTATGCCAATTGAGGGTCGATGAATTTATGGATTTCACGTAATTACGAACCATAGATTCAAAATAAGACATTTTCAATGTTTAACTATGGATTTATTTATAATGATTGATAAAGGTCACAAAGGTCACAAAGGTTACAAAAGGGAAAGAAAAAGAAGGTTACAAAAGGTCACAAAGGATACAAAAAGGAAAAGAAAACAAAAGGTTTTAAATGGTCCTAAATGTCACAAAGGTCACATTTGCAAAATTTAGAGATATATCACATACGACTGAGGTTACTCAGCTCTATCTCCAAGGTTACTCGTGTGTGACTCAACGCCATCTCCAAGTTCAGCTGTAGCCGTGACCTTAAGTAGCACAGATACAACACGATGTCTGGGTCCGCCGATTATCAAGACCTTAAGAAATGCAGATACAACACAATGTCATCCATCCAAGTTGTAAGGACTTGTGTGTGACTGCAAAGAGATCGGGTCTGCAGATTAACAAGATGTTGAGTAATACAGAGACAACACGATGCCCTGCGTCCACCATGTGACCTTCGTGACGAAGGTCACAAAGGTCATAAAGATTTTCCAGAGAATTTGGGGTTAGAGATGTAGACGAAGAGAGGAGAGAGATGTGATTCTCCCGATTCAATCTTATCTCAAATGGCTAAGATGGTGAGACTTATAGAAGTTGATGAACCTTTTAATATAGGAATAATAGAGATAGATGGACAAAGTGTGTCGTAAACACATGTATTAAAAAAACACAGCTGGCATTTGAAAAAATGTATAGCTGGTATTCGAAAAGACAAGATATTGACATCAAAACGACCAGTCACAAGGGTCACATGGGTCTCATGAGTCGGAAGGGTCACATGGTTCGCAAGGGTTGTAAGAGTCACAAGGGTCGCATGGATCACATGGATCGTAAAGGTCGCAAGGGTTGCAAGGGTCGTAAGAGTCGCAAGGGTCATAAGGGTCGTAAGAGTCGCAAGAGTCGTAAGGGTCGCTTGAGTCACAAAGGTAAAAATAGTGCTTAAATTTCAATGAGAAAAAATAGATGCGAACTTAAAGAATTTATCGAATTATAATAATGAAAGTCACTAAGGTTTAGTCCAAATAATATAAATAATATAATATTACAAACTAATAATACAAATAATATAATATTACAAACCAACAAACCTTTCTTTTTAAAAAAAATTGATGTTGTATGGGTTGTCACGTTGCAAACACTGTCTGTGATGCTGGCATTTGAACCCGTTTGTCTAGACGAAGATGAGATTTTTTTAGCCTCACCAAGTCCAAGATAAGATTCTCTTTAGGTCTCTCACTTTGTCTTTTCTCAGCCAACATAGGAGGTATAACCGTAACTTCAGAATATTGAGGAGAAATGTTCCAAACACTTACAATCAGGAACATGATACACGGTTTCTCGATAAATCAAACGCCATGTCTTCTGGAGGTAGTATAATGAACATAGTTCTGGGATCTTGTAACCTTTATCAACCTTATGTACATCCGCAATTGCATGACTTCATGCATACTTATTCACATCATACATTTTGCAGTCGCACATTTTTTTGAAGACTCACTACAAATCTTCTACCCATCTCATTTTTCATCTCATACTCATCACTCAGCCTGTTCAATTCAAAAACTTCATAGTTGGATGTCTGTCCAAACCTTTCATGTAACATTTTCTCAACGTAAGGTATTAACTTTTGAGAATCATCACCAACAGTTGCTTCCAACCTATACCTATTGAACTATTTCATTGTCTTTCCCAAACAAATATCTAAAAGCACTAAGATCGAAAAAATATTAACGTCTTCAATGTTGAGTTTATTGACTCGACCCCATTAATGGTTAATAAGTTGTACCTTTCACCTTTAAATTTGCATCTTGCCCACTTAGATCATAGGTCACACAGGTCACAAAGGTCACAAAGGTCAAAATGATCACAAATGTCACAACAGACACAAAAATAAGAAAGATCATATTTGTACATGGCCTTTGAATCATTAAATAGCACTTCAAATTCGTTCACTGGGTATACTACTGCACATTTGAAGAACATTTATGCCACAGTATCATTATTTGAACTCTTTCTACCTTGATCTTTATTGGAGTATCTCTTTATGTTCGGCGATATATGACGTGCACAAAAACCATGATCATCTTGTTTGTACTTGTTTAACTACTTTTATCAAGCTTTTATGGCGATCAGATATCACAACAACATCACGTGATCTGGTATCACCTCTTTCAACCTTGACATAAACAACGTCCATGATTCTTCCTTCTCTCTGCCGACTACTCACCAAGCAATACGATATTGGTGATATTCACTATCTTGCGTTGTTGCCACGATCAATACTCCCTTGTACACTCCTGTCAGAATTGTGCATCTAGAACCACTTTACGCATGTATTTCCATCCTCTTATAGCCGCTCCGACAGTCGTAAAAAGGTATTTGAAGCTTTTCCCATCATCGTCCAGCTGAAGATATGCGACAGATCCGGGATTTCTTTATGTAAACATATTCAACCACCCTGGAAACCTCTTATAATGTTCAAAGTCATCATCACGAATCTCTTTTTGAGCACTGCATTTGCCTCCTAATGCCATCAAATACGATACATTGGTCTGTATTTTACTTTTACACCAACCATCAATTCTTTTCCTCGAGGTGTTTCATATTTCCCGGCATATTTCTCATTCAAATAGTTTTTAACCAAATATGTTGTACCCTTTGTAGCTTTTGTCAATTTAGATACAAATAAACACTTATGAATGGAATAGTGTGTTTTCACACTAAACCGTTTGGGATTCGGGATTACTGACACGAGTAATTTCCATTTACAACCACTTTCGGTAAACTTGCATCGTACTTCCCACAGTTTCAAATCAGAGCTCAATGTTATATGTCTAAAACAAGCTTCAAGTGAACCCTTTCTTGCAAATTCTTGTACATCCTTCTTGCTTTCAAACTCTTGCCTAATTTTAGTTATAATCCATCTTCGAACTTGAAGATATTATTTTGATTATTTACCTTCTCATAAACTACTATTTCCAAATTATTCTCACCATCACCATCTTTATGCTCGGTTGGCACATTAGTATCAACTTTATTACTGCCACAAAAAACTTCATCAACTACCACATTCATATCACAACCACCATCTTTTCTTAACCCACCAGTATGTTCACTATCAGAATTATTCAAATTCAAAATATTTACTATTTTCATCGGATTACTCTTGTGGAATGATTTTCGTATATTGATTTCAAAATGAATTACATCAGATATATATGAGTATACAAGAGATATGAAACCCTAACAGAAACCCTAATAAACACAAAATTACATTTATGCCCTTTCACTTATATGCCCCCTCAAGACGGAGCACCTTCGGTGATGCCGATCTTATGACAAAGTGTAAGAAATGGCTGACGAGCGAGCGGTTTAGTGAGTAAATCCGCTAGTTGATCCTTGGAGTTTACGTGAGAAACTCGGAGGATGCCGCCTTGCACTTGTTGACGAACAAAGAGGTAATCCAAGGCTAGATGCTTCATGCGAGAGTGGAAGACGGGATTTGCACTCAAGTATGTTGCGCCAATGTTGTCACAGTAAATGACGGGA
>CM071872.1:28877187-28897767 GCA_036759665.1 Gynandropsis gynandra | reverse complement strand
AATGGGGCGGCTTGAAGCAGTTTTGCTTCGTGATTGAGGAGTTTCTCATGAAGTTCCTCAATCAGAATGATGCTATCTCGGGCATTCACAGCATCGACAATTGGTTTGTAGTCTGAGGAGATTTCCGCATAACAATATTCCTTCTGAAATTCCTCCTTTTGCGTCGTAATGTATCATCAGAAGGAAGAAACCGGTGATGACAATCAAACCAACTCGTCTTTCGTCCATACTTCAACTGAAAAGCATCTGTTTCCTCCATGCAATATTGACAAGCCAATCGACCATGCGTTGTCCACCCAGATAGCATACCATAGGCTGGAAAATCACTTATTGTCCACATATGAGCACCTCGTAATATAAAATTTTGTCGTCTCGAAACATCGTAGGCTGGAACTCCCTTCCATAATTCATTCAATTCTTTAATTAGTGGTTGAAGAAATATATCCAAACTTCTTCTCGGATGATTAGGCCCGGGAATTAATATTGTTAAGAACAAAAACTCACGCTTCATGCACATATCTGGTGGTAAATTATACGGTGTCATAATAACTGGCCACAACGAATAATTTCTCCCAGACATCCCGAATGGATTAAAACCATCAGTGCAAAGGCCTAAATAAACATTTCGACTCTCAGCTGCAAAATCAGGATATACCTTGTTAAAATGTTTCAGCAGCGGAGGAGGTAGTCATGGTTGTGAGTGAACGAGAATTAGGGTTAGGGTTTTGAGAGGAGTTGGTCGACGGTGAGGGGGTTTTGAATTGAAAAGACCGACGGTGATGAGGTAGCTTGGCCGACGGTGAGTGGAGAATAGGGTTTGGAGGCCGGCGATGAGGAGAAAAGAGGGATGAGGTGGCCGGCAGCGGTGATTAGGGTTTGAGAGAGGGAGGCCGACGGTAATTAGGGTTTGTTAGGGTTTGGATCTATAGCTCTTATACCATGTGGAATGATTTTCGTATATTGATTTCAAAATGAATTACATCAGATATATATGAGTATACAAGAGATATGAAACCCTAACGGAAACCCTAATAAACACAAAATTACATTTATGCCCTTTCACTTATAACTCCCAACTCTATTTTTTGTTATTTGAACCTACAATAACACAGTCATCATAATCTACAACACATACATCCTCACCTTCTCTAGCAATGCTTCCAAAATCAAGAATTAAAAGTTCAATTTTCATTTCACAATTCATACCTATCGATTTTATCTCCATATACAACATTGGTCAAATAAGATTTTATCTCTTATGCGATCGAACATACAACAAATAAGATGCTTGTTATTCATTACATATGTTGGCTTCCTAATTTCACAAATATTGGGAAAATAGCTTAACTTCAACTTTGTTGTATTTTTTTTCTATCATCATCTCTGCACATAACTCATCAATAAGTTGTTGGTATGTCAGACGAATCGGATGATAATAAAAAAATACTCTCTGGTTTCCTGAACTCTACCAAACCATTCAGATTCTTCATTTACGTTTTTTCCCATTTACCATCATACAAAAACTAAATCAGTGTGATCTTCTCATCCACTGAATTCATTACACTTGTAATAAAACATAAAAAGAGGGTAAATTCTATGACCCACTACGACCATGTGTTTCAAATTCAAGATGACTCTGTGATCCAGTGTGACCGTGCGACTCGATGAGACTTTGTGACCCAGTGTGACCGTGCGACCCGATGAGACTCTATGACCTAGTGCGACCGTGTGACTCGATGAGATGGTGTGTCTCACTGCGACCATGTGTTTCTTGATGAGACTCTATGACCCCGTGCGACCGTGCGACTCGGTGAGACTCTGTGACCTAGTGCGACCGTGGGACTCGATGAGACCAGTGCGACCGTGCGACTCGATGAGACTCTGTGACCTAGTGCCACCATGCGACTCGATGAGACTCTGTGACCCAGTGCGACCGTGCGACTCGATGAGACTCTGTGACCCAGTGCGACCGTGCAACTCGAATAAGACTATGATCCAGTGCGACTGTGCGACACGATGAGACATTATATCCCATTATGACCATATGTTTCTCGATGAAACTCTGTGATCCAGTGCGACCGTGCGACTCAATGAGACTTTGTGATCCAGTGCAACCGTGCGACTCGATGAGAATCTGTGAGCCAATGTGACCGTGTGCCTCGATGAGACTCTGTGATCCACTATGACCATGTGTTTCAATATGTCTCTATGATCTAGTGTGAGCGTACGATTCGAAGAGACTATCACTCATTGCAATCATTTGACATTTCAATAAATATGTCTTGTTTTTACTACATCAATATAAGACTCGTTTTGGAAAAAGGAGATCGAATCTATACATATTACTCACTACTCACTCGGGTTTTCCAATTAACGAAAGAAACACGAAAAACACAAGAGAAACACGAAAAATTCACTATATATATATCTGATTTTTTCTACAGAACGTGTTTAATTACAAGCTTCTTTATTGACAACAAATGATTTCAACCTATGTGCGGCAAATTTGATACCGATTTCAAGCTACTTGCGACAATTTGATGTCAATTTCAAACTATTCATCCTTAATTTGATATAATATAGGAGAACAATAATTTTTACGTCACAGAAAAAAGGAAAATCGAAATACTTTGGGGTAGAGAGAAAAATTGTCGACTAAAAGACTATGACAATATGGAGTAATCAATATTTAAAAGTAAATTTGAAGTTGTGACTTTTTTTAAGAAGAATATGATTGAAATTTTAATAGCAATTCAAATGTATTTTTGAAAATGCTCCATTTTAGTATGTCATTTTTTTTTACAATTTTGAAATTATTATCCCTATAAAAAAAACCGACCGAAATGCATCGAGGTTAAGAAAAGGAAACTATAAGGCCGATTGGGCCCATCTGAAGTTGTACTCAAATGCCCATTGAGGCCCATTTTGGATGGGAATGATTATTCTAGCGTTAGCTCCCGGCAAAGTGAGACCATCCAATGACTCTTCTCTCGGTCTCATCTCATGCTTTGCCCTGTGGAGACGTAAGATACGACCCAATGTGAGCAGAATCTGTTCATTCGCTTGCTTCATGCAACCCAAAATTCTCCTAGTTGGGGTATTCCTTACCTAATGTTCAAATATGTCTGTATGTACGTACGTATGAGTGTGTGTATACCTATATATACAGATATTTATATCGATTCTTCCGTAAGAGAAACCTAAGAAACACACATCTGAGCTTCCAAAACCCCAACAAACAAGACCCGCAATACTTACGATGTCATTGAGCCCTCCGAGAGAACGGACCAATGGAGCTGAGAGGACGTACGGCCTTTACTGGTGCTACCAGTGTCATCGAATGGTGAGGATTGCATCATCAACCCCGTCAGGGATTATGTGCCCTCGATGCTTGGGGCAATTTGTTGTCGAGATTGAGATGAGGCGGCCACGAATAACGTTTAGTCATGCCCCACCTTTCGATGCTTCTCCCGACGCTCGCCTTTTTGAAGCTCTCTCGCTCATGTTTGACCCTCCCATCAGAGGATTTGGCGAGGACCCATTCCTCAGAGCAAGATCAAGAAACATTTTTGGCATGGAACCCGAAACAACACATCGACCACATCATCGACGCAGGCACAGCCTTGAAAGCGGTAATAATAACGGTAACAGGAGAAATAATGGTCACAATACCTGGGACAGGGAAACCGAGGGCTTGCCTCCACCGAGAAGAACGGTTGTCATTTTCCGACCTCTTGATCCTATCAGGCCCGGTGGAGACATGGAACCACAAAATCCAGCACCACGTGGGGTGAGGCCTCGAGACTACTTTTTAGGGCCAGGCTTAGAGGAACTGATTGAGCAGCTTACCCAGAACGATAGGCCCGGACCGCCACCAGCACCAGAATCCTCAATTGATGCAATACCAACTGTGAAAATCACATCCGAGCATCTAAAAAAGGATGGGTCACAATGCGCAGTGTGCATGGAGGAATTTCAGGTCGGTGGGGAAGCAAAAGAACTACCTTGTAAACATATATACCACAATGATTGTATAATCCCATGGCTGAGGCTACATAACTCTTGCCCCATCTGCCGCCATGAGGTGCCAGCCAATGCCAGCGGTGATTCTCGGGAAGGGGTTAGACCTGTCCAAGAGGCAGCGCCTGACAGAAGGCGCTTGAGGTGGAGGCAGCTAGAAAATATGTGGCCTTTTAGGGCAAGATATCAGAGGGTTAGTCCAGAAGAATCTGCACTCCACAATTCTCGAGGTAACAGGAGCTTCTTCTGATGATTTCAGGTGGATCCCTCTCTCCGACTAAAGTCTACATGATTCAGCCAACATATGAATTGACCATCCATAGCTTAAGAACATATACACATTATGAAAAACGAGGTCCTAGAGATGAAAACCAACTAGTTAGACTTGTGGAAATACAAAAATTATTGCAATAAAAATGCTTTATTATGAAAAAGAACATAATTAACTGAAATCTCTGATAAGGGTACGAAACACGGATCTCAACATGCAATGGCTTCCATAGAGAGCCTATCTTCCAGTAATCGTACCACGAATTCAATGAAAACAATCAACCAATAGCTAGTAACACAAGATATGCTTCCTATGACTTGAAGAATTCTAAAGAGTAGTCAGTAACCTTACCTGAAACCTTAAACTGAAATGATCTCAATTCTTTATGCAGTTGAACCGCAATGCCCTGTCTGTAATATCCTTTAGCTTCTTAAAAGCGACCATTTGAAGAACGAGCAGCATGTTGAAGGTTAGGTGATATATAAAGCGGATGACAAATGTACAAAGCAAACATATGATCCGCCGAACTGTATGCACGATTCTAATTCAATCACAAAAACTATTCTGAGCATAACATATTCAGATGTAATTTCCAAAAAGATGAAAACTGTCTTCAGAAACGCAGACAACCTCTCAAGAGCTTACTAGCTTAGCCATTACTAAAGAAACCCATTGACATGACATCTTATATTAGAATGCTTTCCATCTTACAATATCAAGAAGAAATTATGACATGATATTCAGACAAACAGGATCACCAAAAGAAACGTCTCCTTTAGAAGGCTATATACTTCACTATCACATTTCACCATTCTGATTCATCGAGACATTCAAAACCATCGCAGATCGCCTAATCACAGCCAGATCGAAATAGGAATCAGTTTTGATGGGTTTCAGGGGCATCCTATGATAGCAAAAACCTAGTAGACATGAAATAACTCGAGGGGAACTACCACAACTCGAAACAGTGAAATCAAGAAAATTACACACGAGCTAAAACATGATAAGAACATATTAATTATTGGAACATACAACAAAATTTTGGCGGTCCACATGTTTCTTCTTCCTGTACTCCATCCATGACAACAATTAGATTACAGATATGTTTCGCTAATCTGCGTAATGCTTCTAATTCATAAACCCCTAATTACGCCAATTCCGGCAACAAAGTTGAAATACATAAGTTCAAACAGTGAAGACGAGAGTATGGACACGAGAAATGCACTGAAAATTTGGTTTTAGCAAATAAAATCGGACCATTACATCCTACAACAACGAAATTATACTGCCACCTTTCAGGATAGAACCAACGGCAACTAAAACGTGAATGTTTTATTTACAGTAGCGATCGGCCTTCTTCTTGACGCGATCATCGAGAGCCTCCTCAACGGAGTTAAGGCTCACTTTTGGAATGTAACCGAACTTTTTAGCCTCCACTGGAAAAAGTTCCTCGTACTTCTTCTTCTTCGCTGCATCAATGGCGTATATATCGTCTCCACCGGCGGCGGAAGTAGCTGATACGTCCACCGCAGCTTCTCCGTCGGCGAATGAAGGATTAGATCCGCCCTCGGAGCCGTCGAGCTTGTCCTTGTTCTTCTTCTGCTTCTTATGCTTCTTGTCGATCGATTTCCGAGTAGCCAAAGAACCTCCTTTGAACGTCAATCTCCCTCCTTTAACTCTCTCGTAAGGATCCGACATAGCTTAGCTCTCGATCTTCCTTCTTATCGATTAGGGTTTTTGGGGCGTCTGATTCTCTCTCCGGCTAGATCCTTAAGTTTTGATTTCGATATGTTTCAAGGATTTTTCGCCTCCCGTGCGGACACTAAAGTTCTAATATGGGCCTTACTGAGCCGATTCAGGTACGTATTAGAAAATAATAAAATATTAAATTCAATTTTAAAATTGTCAGATATATTTAAAGAGAAGATTTATGCAGGTTCTCGTATGAGGTGTGTATAACTTATGACATGTTAGTAAAACTCCTATTCTCATCCAAAGTTTGGGTACTTTGCCTATTTCTCCTTCCTATTCTCCTCTCATATATCACCTTTAATCATATTTCCTCCTCAAGTTTTCTAATTAATCCTATTCCCCCAATCCATTTAAAATTGTGTTAATTTTGACCCAAACCCTAAACACCCTAATTTTGATCCAATTTCATACCCAATTTTGACCCGATCCGACCCGACCAAAATTAAAATTAAATTAAATCCGGTTTATCCAATTATTAACCCGGTCCGTTTTAATATAATTTTGACCGGTTTACTCAATTTACTCAATCCATGAAATTGATCCGGTTTTGACCCGATTTTGTAGAAATTGACCCGGTTTGTTGAAATTGATCTGGTTTTTTCCCGTTTTTGTTGAAATTGACCCGGTTTTTTCCCGGTTTTGCTGAAATTTTTATCCGATTTGCTGAAATTGATCCGGTTCTGACCCGGTTTTGTTGAAATTGACCCGGTTTTGTCCCGGTTTTGCTAGAATTTTTATCTGATTTGCTGAAATTGATCCGGTTCTGACCCGGTTTTGTTGAAATTGACCCGGTTTTGTCCCGGTTTTGCTAGAATTTTTATCTGATTTGCTGGAATTGATCTGGTTTTGACCCGATTTCGTTGAAATTGACCCGGATTTTCCCGGTTTTGCTGGAATTTTTATCCGATTTGCTGAAATTGATCCGGTTTTGACCCGATTTTGTTGAAATTAACCCGATTTTGTCCCGATTTTGCTGAAAATTTTTAACTTATCCGATTTAAATTTAAATTTCATCCAAAATTATCTATTATAAAAAAAACTCATTGTAAAATGTACAAAAAATATAAAAAAAGTACTAACGTATTAAATAAGAAAAGAACATAAACAAATATCTTCAAATTGAGTTTCTCAACACCGTTATGATTCTCCAAATCGGATAAAAATTCCATCAAAATCGGGAAAAAATGGGTCAATTTCAACAATTTTTCCCGGTTTTGCTGGAAATTTTATCCGATTTGCTGAAATTGATCCGGTTTTGACCCGATTTTGTTGAAATTAACCCGGTTTTGTCCCGATTTTGCTGACAATTTTTAACTTATTCGATTTTAATTTAAATTTCATCCAAAATTATCATTATAAAAAAAACTCATTGTAAAATGTACAAACAATATAAAAAAAGTACTAACGTATTAAACAAGAAAAGAACATAAACAAATATCTTCAAATTGAGTTTCACAACACCATTATGATTCTGCAAAAAGATGTTAAAAACATGTTAGAAAAAAAAATATAACGCATGATCGGTGAAATACACGTTACCCAAAAGTATGGGGAAAACGAAGATGTATTTTGAGTTGTCAGCAAAATCGGGACAAAACCGGGTTAATTTCAACAAAATCGGGTCAAAACCGGCGGGTCAATTTCAACAAAATCGGGTCAAAACCGGATCAATTTCAGCAAATCGGATAAAAATTTCAGCAAAACCGGGAAAAAACCGGGTCAATTTCAACAAAAACGGGAAAAAACCAGATCAATTTCAACAAACCGGGTCAATTTCTACAAAATCGGGTCAAAACCGGATCAATATTCAGCAAATCGGATAAAATTCCAACAAAACCGGGAAAAAACCGGGTCAATTTCAACAAAACCGTGAAAAAACCGGATCAATTTAAACAAAACCGGATCAATTTCAACAAAACCGCTCAAAATTCCAGTAAACCGGGTCAAACTTATCATAAATTGGGTTGGGTCAAAATTGAGTAAACCGGTCAAAATTATATTAAACAGGACCGGGTTAATAATTGGGTAAACCGGATTTAATTTAATTTTAATTTTGGTCGGGTCGGGTCGGGTCAAAATTGGGTATGAAATTGGGTCAAAATTAGGGTGTTTAGGGTTTGGGTCAAAATTAACAGAATTTTAAACGGTGTGGGGGAATAAGATTAATTAGAGAACTTGAGGGGAAATAGGATTAGGAGTGATACATGAGGGGGGAATAGGATAAATGCGATACATGAGGGGGAAATAGGTAAAATACCCAAACTTTGGGTGGGAATAAGAGTTTTACCCTTTTTTTTATATATAATTGATATGGATGATTCACAAGCATTTTAATTAAATAATTATTCAATTTAAATCAATTTGATTGGTTAAAAATCTTTAGATGTTAATCGTGATTTAGACGGATTAATTGGTCTTTTAGGAGACGAATTATATTTTTTAATTTCTTTTTAAATTAATTATACAAAACAGTTTCCAAATTTGTATAAAAATAAAAAAATCAAGTATAAAATATTAAAAATTTATAAACTATAATAATAAAATTTGATATAATATTTAAAGATATAGTTTTACGTTCATATTCATTTACATGATCCATTTATCCTTTTTCTATTCATCATCAACATTCAAATTGAATCAATTTTTTTATAACCTTTTAAAATTTAAAACACTGAACAATAAAATCGAATTTGTTTAATTTTTCTCTAAATATTAAAATGCCGTCGTTTTGAAAAACAAAAAATGAATTCAGCTTCACTGATCGGCCGTTGGACGGTCGCCGTTCACCAAACGTTTAGATATACATATAGACGAACGAAAGTAGATGATAACTTTTATACCATACTATAATATATAGGTTAAGTTTAGTTGTAATTATAAAACTTGTGACAACCGAAGTAACAATAAAAGGTTTCGACTTATTTAGTTACTCTCGTTTATCAAAAATAAATAGAAATACTTTAATTCACTTCGATTGTAAATATGACCGAAATGTTCAACCATAGTAGCAACCAAGAACGCATGTTGTTTACAAATATTTTATATATTTTAAATTAACAGTGGCACAATATATCTCTAATACGAATCAAATAAACATTTATATATAATCTAATTAAATTGAATTTTTTTTTTCAAATTTTAGATACACTGTAGTTGAAAAAATTATCTTATATATTATTCCATTAATATTTCAAGTCATAAATAAAATTAAGCAGTATCTCTACAACCATGGCATTGACAAAAAAAATATTGTGAAATATAATCGTCAAAAATATTCATGTCTGAATTTCAGAACGAAAAAGCCACTACATGAAGTAACCGAACCTTACAGTCGCTTCGGCTGGTGGCGAGTACCGGCGTGAAAACCTTCCGTGTACGCTGTGTTCTTGTACATAACCTGCAATAACCAAATACCGAAATCAGTATAAACCAGTCTTTTAACCGTGAAATCCATTATGTAAATTTCCCGGTTTAATATATATATATATATATACACATATATACTCACAGCGAGGTGGGTGAGATCTGAAGCAAGGCGTTTTCTGAGCATGTCTGCCAAGATGGTCCCGAGCTGATCACCGTGCTGCTTGACACTATCTTCCTTGATCTGTAACGGTTTAATTACCGGTTAGGAATTAAACCAAGATGATCAGGAGATTGGTTTAGTAGGTTAACCGGTGAGGTCTTACTTCAGACAACAATAGAGATGATGTCTTCTCCAATATCTCTTCAACGAATTTCTCAGGGTTCTTGAATGTTGAAGGGGCTGAATTTTCAGTCTTCACATTACCAGACGGCTTGCTTGCTTTGGCTGAATTGGAGGAAAACAACAATGGAATCCCAACAAATGGACAACTCTTGGTAATTCTCGTGATAACACAAACTAAGTATACGATAACTGTTTCAATCAAGTCTAATACGTAATTCTTCCTTGTGAAGAAATGGATTCTATAAGAGATCTATAATTTGAATTAAATAATCATTTCGCATATTGTAAAACAACCTAAGAAGAATTCATTACTGCTATGTACCTGGGGCAGAGGCAGTTTTATTCTTGTTGGGCGCATTATTTACAGGAGGGCATGGAGTGGATGTAGCCATATTAGGAAGATCATGAAGAACAATTGAACCAGATGGAACATACGCAGCTAGATCAGGAGGCTGATCTTTACCAATGGGCGGATTATCCTGGAGAAACAAAAATTTACAGTTCATGAAATTGCTCGAAAGAGTTGTAGAACAAAGGCTTTGAACCAAAGGTTAAGAGTGTTTGCCTCGAGATCAACATAAATGGGGTCCCTCCCTATTGACCTCAGAAACTTGTCAAGATCTGCCATGCCGAGGGCTGGAAATAACGATAATAACCGGTAATGTAACAGCTAAATGTAAAGGTAAAAGTTGCAGGTAAAGTTTCAGGGATCAATACAAATTAACAATGAAACGTTGTAAAGACTAAAACTTACAAATCGACACTTCATTAGACAGCGGGTGAAAGATGCAGCGTGCTTGGTTCTTGAACCTTTTGTCTAACAGCAGTGACACTTCTCTTTAACAGGGCAAATAAAAAAGAGAATAACAGTAAATATAAATCGGGAACTACACAAGGATAACATATTTCAGTGCAGAAAATAGATCAGTATGTGGAAATTACCTTGCTGATTCATTTACCACAGCAAATGGGGTAACACATCCAAGAGAAACCTTGAATTAGCAGATGCAGAACAAGTGTTAGAATATGATAACATTAACTGAATCAAAATCAACAATAATATAACATGGCCCAGCATTAATATTAACGCGTATGGACAAAACAAAATGAAGCAGCTAAAAAGCTAGAAACAAATACCTGCAATATCTCCCCCAATGCTTCCTCAGGAGCCATTCTGATTCCTCCTTTTCCCAGACCAAGCCTCTGAGATAAAACTGTTTAGATTAGAAGTCACAGGAACACCCATTAAAATTCAAGAATCTGTAGATTCGCCAATCTATTGACTTCTTTCGCAAGAAAATGTGGCCGCCATCAGGACAGGAAAAGAGAAACTCGTTTACCTTTCATATCTACTTTCGTATCGACCATAGCAGAAACGATGTAAAAACGGTTTTTCTTGTCCTGCAAAAGAGAAAAGAGAAAGTAAAATCAAACTATGAGACCACAAATGGTTTTCGTCCGGAGTCCTGGCCAATTGTGTAATGCTATTAATGGTTTCAACATACCTTTAAGAAGAGATTTTTACTGAGTGTGCCATCGGTACTGCTAACATATTTTGCCTAAATATTTAGAAAATAAAAGAATGAGGACTCAAAGCTCAACGGGTTCATGTATTACATGATATAATGCAGTTGATTATGCACAAACTTGCTGGCTATTTGACCTGTGCTTCGACGGTTAAAACAGCTGGATGTTCAAACTTGGAATAATCAATCTGAAGCTCCTGAAAATCCACAAGAGTATCACATAGACAAATATATCACAACAACATAACTTTTTTAATTGCATTTCCTAAAAGATATCGAAGTCTGCATTTGCCTTGGACATAACTGAAAATAAGAAAGCGAGTTTATAATAGCAAATACAAACCAGACAGATTCATAAACCAAATTTATATTTGCAGATTCACTGTTACTGGAACCAAATCCAGAAACTAAATACGCAAAAGCTAATTTGACGACTACGGAGAACTGAGATTACTTCTATACATCCCAACCGATTATTTAACATATGATTTCGAAGATATAACATATACCCAGGTGAAATCAAGCAATGAAATAAATACTACTTCTAGCAATTCCAATCTATGAACTTATCGAATCTCTTCGCACGATCTCTCAAAGAAACGATGATAACCAAAACGACGAAACTGAATCAATAAAATCCAAATGAAGGTTAAGATAAAATAGAAAACCTGTAATTGAGCAAGCAACTGGTCCTTCGAGAAACCCATTTGTTCGTATCAGAAACACCGATAGAAGAACTGGAACAGAGATGGCGCACCGAGGCTGCAGTGATGTCGAAGGCGTAGGTTTTCGTGCTCTTCTCGTCTTCGTAATTCTTATTGGCTTAGACTTAGGAATCGTACACTCTTAGTGATACAGAGTCTCTAACTCGGCTTGAGTTTATTATTAGACCGGACCATATCGTGTATAGGCCCATATGAACGCTCCTTATATATTTATTGGGTTTAAAACTTACCTCAGGCCCATATCTCAATAAGCCAAGACGCCCACTTTTAACGATATTTCAACAAGGAAAATTTTAAAAAAATGATTGAAGACTTTATCATATACATATTTATATTTATTAATTTATAAAATTTTCTATTCTAAGATAATATTGCGGTGTAAAACAAATATTTATTTCATGCTTATACAATAATAATTTTTTAATTATATAATTACGATGATAATGATTAATTATACTTATTCGTTTGCGTGGGTGAATGGCTTAGTATGAATCTATTAAAACGATGGAATATTGGTGTATAATAATTAGTCATGGCTATACATTCACACAATTAGTCATAATTTAAACAAAAAGACATAATAATGATATTTTATACAAAATGAACTAATTATTTCAATTCATTTGAAGAATTAGACTTTCACGGAAAATCATTCAACATGTTTATTTCTAATTGAAATATACAATTTTTTTTTACATTATAACTCATTTAGTTGTCAGATACTTCACCACAATCCACCAACTTGCATACGGACTTCTAAATTTAAACCCTTATTACTAATGCAGTGAATGTTCGGTTAAAATTTGATGACATGGATGCCATGTAGGCAACCGCGTCATCAAAAAAGTCAAAATAAATAAAAATGTTGGATTATTTATTTATGATTACACATTTCACACACGTAATCATATTTTAGACAAAAGAACTATTAATTATGGTTTTTATGTAAAAGGTACTAATTATTTTAAATCATCTAAAGAACTAGACTTTCACAAAAAATCTCATTTTTGCCGTCCAACATTTTTATTTCTGATAGAACTATACCATTTTTTACATTAGAACTCATTTAGTTGTCAAGTACTTCATAATAATACCCAACTTGCGTATACACTTCCAAATTAATACCTCGTTACTAAACCCATGAACTTTTGGTTAAACCTCGATAACTTGGATACCACGTAATCAGCCACGTATCAAAATATATAAAAAAAGTTTAGTAGAAAAATATAAATAAAAATTTTGAAAAACATAAAAATAATTGTTCTATCTCATTGGTCCATATCTCTCTACCTCTCATGGAAATTAATTTTTTTGGGTTCTCTCTCTTCATCCCACCATTAATTCCGAAGGAAGCCAATAACTTGATAAATTCCTAGAGTCCGAAAAAAGCCTCGGTGGAGAAGTTGTGCCATATATCATTGGACAACCTTCGCAGATGACGAGATATTCCGGATATTATCCAAGATTATATTTCTTTTTCATTTGATATTGTCTATGCATATAAGACGATCTTTTGTAACTAATAAAATAATCTGAATTAATTCAACATATTCTTATCAATCAAAATGTAGACTCATAATTTATCATTTTCCCTCTCTACACCGTCATCTTTGCTCTGCTTCCCCATCTCCGTACCTCCTTCGTGTAGAAGAGAATTTTTTATGTATGTTTATTCGTAAAGGAGCGACCGTGCGACTCGATGAGACTCTGTGATCACCACTACAACCATGTGTTTCAATATGACTATGATCTAGTGCGACTCGAAGAGACTGTTAGTCATTGTAATCATTTGAAATTTCAATGTATATGACTCGTTTTGACTACATTAATATAATACTCATTTTGGATAGGGAGAATCGAATCTATACATATTACTCACTACTCATTCGGGTCATTTAATTTACAAAAGAAACACGAAAAAACATATGAGAAACACGAAAAACTCACTATACATGACTATTTTTATGCGAATGTGCTTAATTTCAACCTTTTTTGTTGACAACAAATGATTTCAACCTATTCGCGGTGAATCTGATGCCGATTTCAAACTACTCGCACCGAATCTAATGTGGTGTGGAAAAATATTAATTTTCTCGTCACAAAAGAGAGGGAAATCGAGATGCTATGGGGTTATCAATATTTTTAGGGTGGATTTGAAGTTAAAACTTATTTTTTTAGAGAAGGGTAGGATTGAAGTCCTAATAACTAATAGCAGTTGAAAATATATTTAAGTTTTCCCTCTTAAATACTACTAGAAAAAATCTGAAGTAATTTCATAATTAAGGACAGATTATCTGTCCCTGTACTTGCTCTTAATCTCGGTAAAATTATGGTTGGAAAATCTGTCAACATCAGATCTTTTCCTTATTGCATGCAGTGAAAAGGATAGACTATTAGAGTGAAGGACAAAGGCTTTGAATGTTTATAAATGTTTGGTAATCGACCTAGTTTTAGAAGCGGCTACAAAACACTTGTAAATAATCATCGACAAATAAAAGCGCAATAAATAGATATGGTTCATTTGTAATTTTTGGCCTCATATTCTAGGCGTGTCATCCTTCAATAATTTTCTTTGATCCACTCTGAATGCATCGGTTTGGCTTCTATCAAAAATTATGTCGGGAATTTGACCATTTGTTGACCAATTTTCGACGAAATGATCCATTTAGAAATGTTTTTAAGAAAAAATAATCAATTAATATAGTATATAAAACAGAAAAACTAAGAACTAATATAATATATTTAATAATATCAAAAAATGTATACAAATCAATTATAAATTAAAAATTTTAATTATAAAAGTAAAATCTAATTGTGGTGGTTGCGAGTTGTTTTCATTGTTCATTGTCGTAGTTTAAGTTCCAAGTGATTGTAGACATGTTTAATTTTAATATCTATTGATTCTGTTATTTCTAATTAGATTCAAATTCTATTTTTTTTTCATTTCAACTCTATCATCGTTGGTTGTTTCAATATCTTCTATTGCTTTGTGGACTAAATTATCAATCGTCATCACATACATCCAACGATATAATTTATGTAAATTTTTAGTTTGGAATATCGTCATTGCTATTTGATATTATTGATGTATATTCTGCATAGAGAATTTTCATTGTAGCAAATCAACACATCATTGTTGACTTTGATTTTCTATAATCACAAGCATGAAAGTTTTAATCACAAGTGAAGTATATCAGGCTACTCGTAATTTTCATTATGAGATATTCACAAGATCTATTAATCACACTGAGTGATTATCAATTGAAATCCGTGGAATGTAAATAAATATTGTCAAATTTTAATCTTGTTATGTAATTTAAAACTATAATCTCTAATCGATTTACTTACATATTGTTTGATCCATGATATAACCATTTATTTTAGTTTTTGAAACTGAGCTCAATTTATCTCACATATGTTTTTAAGATATTATCAAATATCATGCAATTGAAAAGTAATATAAGATATTTTATTGATAATCACAATTGAAAAATCTTGAATTATGTTAAATGTATATAACCTCTCAAAGAGCCTTACATATTCAAAATTGAATATATATATATATATATATATATATATATATTAATGTGTAACATGTTGATATCGTTGTGATAAATACAACTCGGTCGATGAAACAAAATATGTTTGAAACATCTGATACATGATTGTATACAAAACACTACCATTAAAAGATCTATCTATATTTCTGGTGTGTGTTTTAAAAAGGGACTCAACATAGTATATCGTAAAGAAAGATATTTCATCATTCATGTATTGCTATGCAATTCAACATTTGAGTTTAGATTTTTGTTTAAACTTTTTCTTCAGATGAAATATGAATCGTTCAAATGGCTACATCTAACAAAATTGAACTCGATCTCCTACTACATCTTCATGGAGAGAAATATAAGATGTTTTATAATACCAAAGAATTATGGAGTAAAAAGCTTATCTAGATTACACAATATAGTAACTATATTGCATTTCAATCTCTATAATGTTCAAACTTAAATTTTTCGCACATAAATCACATAAAAATAATTATACACCTAAAAAAATGTAAAAATAGATCATTATAAATGAACATATTAAAATTAAAATTATTAAAAAATAATATATTATTATAAATGATATATCTATAATTGATTTATGTGTATTTTTTGTTCGCCAACTCTATAAATGCTATATGAAATAATCTGGTATGAAAAATTGATGATCATGACTTTTTATTCCCCAATAACTTTCCCAATTGAAGTTAACACACTTTCCAATAGTACATGCAAATCCATCGAAACATTTTACATCATCTTTCAATCATTTCAATAACTTTTTTTCATCATTTTACGTATCATAATTAGTGTTTTTTCATCATATGTTAAATGTAACTCATTTCACAACAAACATATATCTTGTGGCATAAAGTTCTAATGCATTGAAACATCTTACGCTTGAATGCACAATCACGAATCATGTAACTCATCGATTAATATTTGAAGGAATATATCAAAACTTATTCCATGATTATTAGGATCGGGATTAAATATTGTTAATGAAAAAATCTATTTCATACACATATCTAGTGATAAATTATATGAGGTTATCATAATAGCACATAAGTGCGAAGTCCTATATGTAAGTAGTTGTGAACCCCGCTTACATTATTTTTTTAATAACGTACGGTTGAAACGTATCATAATAAGACAATTTAATGTTTTTTAATGCTGAATAATGGGAAGAAATCCTAACCAACAAATATAAAAGATCATGAAAGGATCCTACGGGTTGTCTAAATCAAATATAAAAGGCGAATTAAGATTTTTATCGAAGAAACCTAGAAATGAAGGGATAAAATTGATGAAAAAGAGAGTAGAGAAAAGAGGGTAGGGTCACCATCATCATTTGATTGTGGTTGAAAGGTCACTAATGTCACTGAAAACAACATTTCCATCGCTCGCTCGCTTAGAAAAGAAGGTGAGATACTTCACCGTAGATTCTTTCGTATCAATGGTTGTCTAAATCTCCTCCTAAATGAATTTACTTGAAGCAAATATTTTATGGCTTCAAGATGAATGAGAGATTATCTATGGAGAGCAACATAGATGAGTTTCTAAGGATAGTGGCAGATCTGGACAATGTAAAGTTGATATCTCTGATAAGGATCAAGCTATTCTAGTGCTTATGTCTCTACCTAGTCAATATGATCATCTGAGGGATACCTTGAAATATGAGAAGACATCTCTAACTTTGGAAGAAGTTATAAGTACTATACATTTGAAGGAGCTTTAGTTTAGTGTTAACCTAAAATCTTATAAGGTCCAAGCTGAAGGTTTTTTGTCAATGGGAAAATTGATTCCCGTGGAAGAACAAATTTTCAAGAGCATAGTAATGAAAAAGGAAAACACAAACACTGATCCAGTTCTAAGTCTAAGAAGGGTTGTTGGTTGTATGGTTCAGAAGAACATTATAAGAAAAACTATCCCACATGAAGATCTGATCAAAACAAATCCATAGACCAAGGAAATATTAGAGGTGAGGTTGCTACAGTAAGGGGAATCGAGATGGATGTTGTATGTCTCAGATGCTTTATCTACATCAGAGCAAGATCTAGATGAATGGATTCTAGATACTGGGTGCACTTATCACATGACTCCACAGGTAGGTTCTTGGAGTTGAATGAAGATGTATAGGGTTTGTAAAGATGGGAACAACATTGTTTCTGAAGTAAAGGGCATTGAAGATAATATAAATTCAGATTGATGATGAAGGTAGGTTCTTGGAGTTGAATGAAGATGTAGAGGGTTTGTAAAGATGGGAAACAATATTGTTTCTGAAGTAAAGGGCATTGAAGATAATATAAATTCAGATTGATGATGGAACAATGGTATTGTTAACACAAATGAGATATGTTACATAAATGCATGTGAATTTAATCTCATTTGGAACATTGGAAGACTGTGGTTGTTAGTTTAAATCCTCAAGAGGCATTCTGAAAGTTATTGAAGGATGCAGGCTTGTGCTGAAGGCGAAGTTGGTTCATGGCTTGTATTTAGTGCAAGGAAAGACAATTGAAGTAAACCCTTATCTTCTAGAGAAGAACGCAAATGAAACAACTCTTTGGCATAGTAGATTAGGCCACATTAGCCAAAATGGTGTTCATCATTCTATGAGAATTGTGTATACGGAAAAGTTTAAAGGGTCAATTTTTCCACTGCACAACATATGACCAGAGATGCACTTTACTATATTCACATCGATCTCTGGGGTTCTCCAAGTGTACCTCAATCTCTGGGAAACTGCCAATATTTCATCAAATTTGTTGATGATTATTCACACAAGGAGTGGATGTACTTTCTTAAGACCAAGGACGAAGCTTTTGATAAATTTATTGAATGACTAAGAGTGGTTGAGAACTAAATAGAAAAGAAGGTGAAGAGACTAAGAATGTATAATGGGCTTGAGTTTGCAACAAGTTGTTTGATAATTTGTCCAATGAGAAAGGAATTTTCACACACAAGACTTGTATATATACTCCGCAACAAAACGGAGTTGCATAACAGATGGACATGAAAATAATGGAAAGATTGAGGAACATTTAGAGCGAATCAGGTTTGCCTTAGGTTTTTTGGGCAGAAGCAGCACACAATGCGGTCAACTTGATTAACATTTCTCCTTCATCGACCATTAACTATGTTGTTTCTGAATAGAGGTGGTCAATGACTACTCCATCATACAGTCACCTTAAGATATTTGGTGTGTTACTTATGTCCACAGTGATGATGGTAAGTTGAAATTGAGGGCTAAGAAAGGAATTTTCTTAGGGTACCTAATAAGATTTAAGGTTTCAAGATTTAAATTCTTGATGAGAAGAAGTGTGCAATAAGAAGAAATGTGACTTTTTGGGAGGATGAAGTCTACAAGGACTTATTCTCAAAAGAGATGTCATGTGAGATAAATGAACAAGGAAGTAGTTTAAGAAAAATGCTTGAGTTGGAGGTGGTGTCGAATGACATGTTTGGTTTGGGTGAAAACTCTAAAGAAGATTAAAATGATATTTCAGAAAAAATTGAGGTATATTTCAGACACAAAAACGAGCCTCATGGTTCAATCTCGTGTTAAATTTGAAGTATCTGGTCTAAAGGTAGGTTGAATAACTACTTGCTAGTAAGAGATAGGCCAAGACGTAGAGATATCATTCCAGCAAGACGGTTTGATACAAAATACTACTTTGAACAAGCTTTGGTATATTCGTAAGATGGTGCATCCGATGAGGCAAGACAATATGTTGATTGGGAAGATTGGCTGAAAGCAATGAAGGAAGAAATGAATTATTTGATAAAAAAACTTGGGATTGGTGTAGAAGGTAAGAAATCAGAGGCTTATTGGGTCCACGTGGGTCTTTAAAATGAAACCATGTATATCTAGATTCGAAAAGCCAAGATTCAAGGCAAGCCTCGTGGCAAAAGGGTTTTCAAAAAGAGAAGTAGTTGACTATAATGAGATCTTCTCATCGGTAGTCAAGCACGTCTCCATAAGCTACTATTATCCTTGGTGCTTCAAGAAAACCCGGATCTTGTGCCACTTGACGTCAAGATGGTATTTCTTCACGGTGAGCTCGAAGAAAGGATTTATTTGAAGCAACCTGAGAATTTCATAGTAAACGAAAAAGAGGAAATGGTATGTCTTCTAAGTCTCTTTATGGATTTCAACAATAACCGAGACAATGGAACCAAAAAAGTTTCCCTCGTTCATAACGAAAATTGGTTATGCAAGGAATAAGTATGAAAAAATGTGTGCATCTGAAAGAGTGGGTTGTAGATTCATATGTTTGTTTGTTTTTATTCGTCGATGATATGTTGGTTGCTGCAAGGGAAAAATGAGTTATTTTAGAACTAAAGACTCAATTGACAAGTTTGAGATGAAAGATCTCGGAGAAGCCAAAAAGATTTTTGGTGTAGAGATTCAGAGGAACATAACCGAAGGAAGTCTTGATCTATCGCAGAGAAACTATCTGAAGTTCTATGTTGCAAATGAGGTCCACTTGAAAAGGGATAAAGTGTACATGAAAACAATTTCCATACTCAAATTTGGTTGGTAGCTTAATGTACACCATTATTGGAACAAGGTTGGATTTAGCTTATCCGGTTGGCATAATCAGTAGGTTTATGAGCAGACCAATCAAGGATTATCGGCAAGGAGTCAAGTGGGTCTTGAGATACATCCGAGTCACATTTAATACAAAATTTTGCTACAAGAAGAATATTGTTTTTTAGACTCAAGGGATATTGTAATTCTGACTTCGCTCTAAATCTAAATAGCAGACGATCGATCACAAGCTTTGTGTTCACAGCTGGTGGTAACCCAATTTCCAAGAAGTCGGGATTACAAAAGATAGTAGCTCTCGACACAAATAAGGCCGAGTATACGGTTCTACGCTTAGCAATATCAATCATACGTTAGTGCTGACCGCTCAACAACATAGGATCTCGAACCTTGCTGGAAGGTTAAGGAACGAATCCGGTCCGCTAAGTAGTAGATTAAGCTTTGGCTAATGAGAATCTGACCGGTCGTTAGCCATCT
>CM071872.1:28849492-28876275 GCA_036759665.1 Gynandropsis gynandra | reverse complement strand
TGTTAATCACTGCTGGAAGGTAGGGTTGCATGTATCCATGGTTAGGAGGTTTAGGCTCGGAAGAATCACTCCTCACCGTAGAGCATGAATTTCCCGTTGTCAAGAGTAGGTTATAGATCTATGATCCTTAGTCGTTCATCTATGCAATACCCGGTATCCCGTACACCCGTAGTATTCATCATATCTAGTCTCATCCTTAACCTAGTTTCGTTGTCACCATTAGGATAGTTTTAGGAAAATTATGACCATATCACATCTTATCACCTCTCGTCTTAGTTTAGTTTCATTCTTAGTTTAGCTGTTTTAGTCCCTGAGATCGACCCTGGTACTACAAGATCCGTATACTTGCGGTGAAGTGGACTAGGATAATTATAACTCGTGTTTCCACACGTCATACATCCAATAATTCGGCTGATAAATTCATAAAAATTTTGCCTGTCAACAAGTTTAATGGAGCATTGACCTTGTTGAGGGTAAAGGCTGAGTAATATAACTCAGTTCTGTGATTGACACAAATGAATGCGATAGGAGGAATCTCAAGTCTAACTGAAGAATTGTTAGGTGTAGACTGTAAGATGATACCTAGGAGATATGTGCAATTGAAAAGGTGTCAAAGGCATCTCAACGGATAATGAAATTAAAATTTTCAATGATAGTTGACTCGATTTCTTTGAGGTGTGTCAGAAAACTTGTGAGATGCAGTTAACGATGTTTCAGTTCCAAAAAAAGGTTGTTGTTTCATTAACGAAACCTTTACCAATAGGAGCTGAATACTTGGCTATCTATACTATTTTCTCTTGAGGTTGCTAAAAGTAACAAAAGGAAGAGAAATTTAAGAAAAAAACTAGGGAACACATTGAAAAACTCTTCTAGGGTTTCGAAATGTGCTTCGGAAGTGTTGGACTGAGCACAAAGGGAAATACTCAATTTGTGTGTGTTGTTTGGTAGTTTAGCGGTGGCTATTGACAAGGGGAGAGAACTGAGAGTGTAAACAAGGGTGAGAGATTGTAGATACCGGAAATACAAGTGAGATTAAGAGTGTAGGATTCGATAAACATAAGTGAGTGTTCCACCTGCACTTGGATAATTGTACGGTGTATCTGAAAAAAATCTTACTGTAACTCTTTGTTATATTAGATTTTCGAGTTTCAATCCTAATGAAACGTAGGGTTTTCAAACCGATGATTTGAACTTGTTAAACAATTCTTGTGTTCATCTTAGTTTCAATTCTTAGTTATTTATTCTTTTCTTATATCAAATTTTTTGTATATCAAATTTTTTTAATAGTTAAAACCGAAAGATATGAAATCGACGATATTTATTTAATTGGAAATTCGATCATTAAACAAATATTATATGTTAAATTGAGATGAATGCTATACTTTTGAGATAGTAAAATCTTTTTATTATTCATCCATTGACATATATATTTTTCGAACTACATAAAATTCTGTTTTATTATTCAATAATTATTTATTTATGATCAAATACATTTTTCAGATAGATAAAGATCTAATCAAATACTTCTATCCTCTGTTTTCACCACAAAAAATGTGCATATTTTTACTGGGACTTTAGTTTCGCTTCACCCTAGAGGTATAGTTTTGGTTGATTTGAATCGTGTTACTTTTATATAATTTAAGATTTAATATTATTTAACATAAAGAGAAGGTATGAGAAANNNNGTAGGGAAATAATGCCACGTGATATGTTACGTAAGATCATTGGCATTGTCTTGTCTGAGAGAGTCATGTGTCAAAGTACGGTATTTCATGTAGGACCAACAAAAAGCCCATATTGTGTTGGGTGCCCAAACATTCCCGATGTTTCTCATGTCTTCTTCTATATTTTCTTGTCGTATATGTTGGCTATTTTTTCACAAAGAGGTTGACATTGACAAAATTTACTCTATAATCATTTTTTCTTTTGTCAAATCTAGTAATTCAAAAAATTTATATGTTAATTTTGTCTGTTAAAAGATATTAAATGCTTATCAATTAGTCAAATTGACAACTAAAAAGACAATACAAGAATTTGTGAGTGAAATCAAATAGGACGAAGCATATAGTATATATATATATATATAGAGAGAGATGGACTAAATTCAATGGTTCTTGGTCATGGGGGCATATGAAAATGTGATACAAGGATGGGACCCCATGGCAAAGGACGCAAATCCAAGAACGACGAAGACATGCCCATGTGAGTTTCTGGGAATTATACCGTTGATTTTTTATATAAGTGTTTAGATATATTTAGTGGAAATGTGCAAATTTACCATTTATACGTTTTTGTTAGTTAGAATTCTAATTAAAATAAATATTTCTAAAAAATAAATATTTCAGTATAACATAAAAGTCCGACCCACCAACCTTGTCTGACCCTGCGACCCTATGACCCTGCGACCCTGTCTGACCCAGTCGACCCTGCGACCCTGCGACCCTGTCCGACCCAGCTGACCCTGCGACCCAACGACCCTATCCGACCCTGCGATCCAGTCCGACCCAGCCGACCCTGCGACCCAGCAACCCAGTCCGACCCTGTTCGACCGTCGGAATTGCCATAAATCGTCGGAAACTGCCAGAAATCGCCGGAAAATTGCCAGAAATCGCCGGAAAACGGCCGAAATCGCTGAAACTCACCTACAAATCGCCGGAAATCGCCAAACATCACTGAAAAATCGCTAAAAACGCTGGAAATCACTGAAAATAACTGAAACATTGTTGGAAATCGCTCGAAAATTGCTGCAAACCGCTCAAAATAGAAGGAAATCACTCAAGAATGGAAAGAAATCACTCAAAAATTGAAGGAAATCGTTCGAAAATAGAAGGGAAACACTCGAAAATGAAAGGAAATAGCTCTCTACTTTGTTTCCCTCCTCTCAATTTTCGTTTTCCCTCTTCTCATATTTGTCTTTCTCTCTTTTGTATGTGTTTTTCATTAAGGGCACATATGTCTTTTCTCCAATTTTTTTTCCATTAGATTTAAAAGGGTAGTTTTGAAGTGTTTTAGCCCTAAGAGGGCATTTTTGATATTCTCCCAGATAAAACAATAGACATGTTGCATATGGTTTATATTGTATTATAATTTAACAATTTATTACGTCATTTGTAAAGTATTTTTTATTAATCAGTTTATTATTTTCTGTTATTTTATAATTATTTTTTTAAATAATTATGTTTTTGTTTAATATTTCTTTTATTTATTCTAATTAATCTACCATTCCTAATACTATAAATACATGAATCAATTTTGTTAATAAAAGTTTACATGCCTTTATTGTTCATAGAACTCTATATCTATTTTTCTCTTTCGAACTTTGTGTTTTTACAAACCTTAATTTCGTCGAGCCTTTGATCCCTTCATCTCACCATCTCAAATCTAATATTAAACAGTGATATAAGTTCAAAATATCAATATATTTTGTTATTCGTTTAAATCTTGTTTCCCTTTCATTTATTATTGTTCTTAACATCAAATTTTCATCTAAAATTGTAAAATATTCGCTATCTATCGTTACCTTCGATTTCTAGCCAATTCGATTCGCGTATTCCGATCAATGATCTATGTCATAATTCTCTTTTGGTTTTACGTATTAAACAATACAAATTGTGTACTTTTGATGACAGAAAAGTTTAATGAAAAACAAAATTATAATACATAGAGATATTCGATAATAGACTTAAACGATTGCAAGAACTATGTCCTGTTACTGTATGATTGCATAATCCAGTTTAAATCATCCATGTTTGAAACTAGGTAACATTACAAATGATATTTTATTTGTGGATTATTTTATAAATGTTGTGTATAGAGATATCGCTAATAGCATTGTTCATTCGAACACTGATTTAAAAACATCAAATAACGTTTTTGAATATTAAAGTATTATGTCATGTAACAAATGTCTTGAACATGATCTTAAAATTTACATAAAAAATCTTTCATTACAAAACACATTACGTTTTCAATTGACAAATCTATTTAAAACACATAAGTTTATGTTGAAAACTAATCTTTTCAATGGATACCGATACATTTCTGGCCGTTTATAATTTTCAATTGAAAAAAATTCGTTACAATTTTCAATTCCATATGGCCAAATCTATCCGGAATTTGTTGGTAAAGGTGTTTTCGAACGGATTCTGGATGGTCGTGGTACATCCGAAAAACTACCGTTCGTAATGGAATGCCGTCCGAAGAATGAGCGTTCGTAATGGAATATTGTCCGAAAATGCGGATGAATTTTTAAAACGTAAGTTGTTTGTATATACGTATGGATGTCTTCGTCCGCAATGTGTCGGAAATTTCAACCAATTTCCGAGCGAATTGGATATCAGAAAATACGTTGGTCTATTTTCGGATTGAAAGCCTATCCATAAACATTGGGGACAGTCTGGTCCGTCCAAAAATTATAGAAAAATATTTATGGACGAAATAAATCTCTTAAATAAATATGATTCTACGCGGTTATCTCATTAACAATTTTATTATTTTCGCATTTGATGCAAGGACAAATCAACTTACTGATTTCTTTGTAAATTTTTTTATTTGCGTCATCATCATGATTTGTGTAATGCTTTCCATTAACTCATTCAATACATCTTAAGGTTTTGGATCAATTCTATTGTACATCCACTGTATTGAAACGATAATATTCGTTCTCAACAATAATGTCATTATAATAAGAAGCAAGAAGATTATATAGAGTAGAGTGTTTGATAATTTTGTGGCGAATGAAGGTGGAGTGTGGTCTATATAAGCAATTTCCAATGATTTTCGGACATATTAGGTACTTATGGGGATACATTAAAGACTAAATACGAGGTATCCTTAAACCATCAACATTTTTCGACGAGCTATCCATAAACCGTCAAAAATTTCAAACGATTTTTAGAAGAATCCCTAGCAATCGAAGGTTTTCAAAATTTCCAGACAGACACAATGACTTTCTGCAAATTTGTGGATTGATATCCGCCTCGTCTAGAAATTAGCGGATATACGATACATTCATCTGGAAATACTCTGATGCACTTTAGATCTATCTGCAAATTCCATACAAGCAACAATACCATCCAAAATTTGTGGACGTATAGTTGTCATGTCCGTAAGTTATGGACAAACTCATATGGCATCCAAAAACCATCTGCAATTATTGATGGATTATGGACAACATTCCGTCCGTGAATTTGTGTACGAATTATGGACATACTGCTATATTCGTCTCTAATCCATCCGAGAATTTACAGACATATTCGGTCGTTCGAAAAATCCGTTTAGAATATTGCTTTTTCTAGTAGTGAATGTTGTTGGTGCAACAACGAAAATTCGTTTATATTTATCAACAACTCTAGACATTTGAAACTTATCAATATACATTTGATAAATTTTGGCTGTCATTATCTGTTGACACTTATCAACGACATTTTTTTTATATTCATTAATAGATTTTAATGTAAAACCCATTGAATTCTAAAATTTACTAATGGAATATCTATTGATCATAATTTGGAAATTATCAACGGATATGATGTTGATAAATCGTAAAACATTTTTCGTGAATATCATCTTTAATAGCTCGTTGATAATACGAAGAAGATTTTTTAAAATATTGGTGGATGTGTGTTGATAATATATAAACAATTGAATTTTTCAACGAATGTATGTTAAAAATATTGCGGGTAAAATTTTAAAAATATGGAATTAAAAGAAAACTTTGTAGATTTTACAATTCTTTTACAAATAAAAAATTTTAAATATCATCTAATCCATTGACTTGTTTGTTCTTCACCCGTTTAGATTCGAAAATCCTAATTTATAGGATGATGTTGCCTCAAAATGACATGTGGGATCTTGTCGAATGGGTGTTCTTTCATCTCCGATGGGAGGTCCTTGAATATGTTTTTATGGTTGACTAGTTATAATTTTTATAATGTTTTCTATAATATGCATCTTGGTAGTATAATTATGAAGAATTCCATCAAGTTGCTCGATGCGATGTTTTCGGGAGTAAGTCTTCAGAACTAAAAGGGATGTGGTTGTGACAACCTCTACCATGTCTTTTAATAAAAAAAGTCTTATGATCAAACTGGTTGCAAAATAACAAAATTATATTAATGGCGAAGATAATTAGTATTATGAAATTAAATTTTAATAATAAATTTTATTTGTAAAATGTTTTGTCCTTTTGAAGTAATGTCAATGTTTCTAGAGATTACTCAAAGATTTGTAATTGTTATGTGATATTTTCGATCATAACCTAAATCTTCCGTTTTGGAAGAGTATCGATAAATTTATGTTCACTGACATCTTTCTTGATTAGAATGGACTTCTTCTTCGATGTGTTTCGACAATAAATTTAAGAAGCATCAATTTTTCTTCTCATTTTTTGCGTTATAATTAAAATTAAATCAATTATTATATTTTTAGTTACTTTGATACATTGTTCTAAAAGTCGTTGCCTAGTTTCGTCTGGCGCTCGGCGGTCGACGACTGCCCAACGACTGATAAAGTACGGACTAGTGAATTTAGATTTTTTTAATTTATTTTTGTCCAAAATAATGTCAATTTAATATTAAGAGAAAGTATAAGACTAAATTTGATCTGACACAAGTAATTTTGCTAATCTCATACTCAAACTCTAAAAAATTGTAAAAAAGTTGATACAAACAATTAAGAAAACAAAATTTTAAAAACAAAAAATGTCTAGGTGTCGACTAGCTACCGACTTATCTGTCTACGTTTTATGCGTTCATCGACGTTCGATTAGTGGCTAGCGAATTTTAAAACATTGATTTTCTTTATTAAAAAATTTACATATTCATTCGTTTTTTTCTTTTGACCATCTCAAGGACCTTTTGACATATCAACATTCTTTTCCTTTTCACTTTGGCTTTGAACTCTTTAGACTCCTAATATTGTGTAAGACAATTCTAATTAAAAAAATTACAATTCTTCTTATAGTTACGAAATGATTCTGCATGGCATGGCATGTGTGGTGTCATATGTTGTGATTCATATAATTTCTTTAATCTGTCAATATTGGCATGTAGAACATCCTTTTTTATGACATATTTTTTCGTTTGATTTGAGTTTTTAGGTTTAAGTTGTCTAGCTCTACAAAAACAACAATGAAAATGTTTATATCATCTTTTCAAAAAATTATACAATTTTTTACATACACATCAACCTTTTCATGTCATATTACGAGAGATACAATGATCTTTGACATAACATAAAACGACTTAGGTGCAGTGTTATCTTTCGGCAAAACATCATGTAAAGTCTAACATATTTGATCCTTACAATAATACGTGGCGTTGCATTTTGTATTTCTTTCTCATCAATCTAGTTACAAGTGATAATTGTAAATGATCTTCACAACTTTCATATAAAGATATTTTGTTGTATCAAGTAGATCATTAAACTTATTAGTTTCAACATTTGATTCTTCTTCGTTTATATTTCCATCATTTATATTAATTTGATGATCGGAAAAACATCTCCAATCATTTCTATATATCGAGTACAATCGTTAACTATTTTCATTCGTAATTTCAAATATCATATAATTGGTATACACGTCCCTATTGATTATCATTATATTCATATCTTCATAAAAATAAATCCAAGTAACTACGTTCTACAAAATTTTTCTCCGTCTCGAATTTTCCTTTTCATAAACCCTTGTTTCATCATGCCTGTTATCCCTTCATCTGGCATCTCACATCTCACCATCGTAAATCTTAGATCTCAAAGCGTGATATTATGTTTTTTTAGTTAAAAGGTTATTTTAAAATTAAAAAAATATTTCTTTGTGGGAATCTAAGAGAACACGCATTGACATTAACTCCTCCCGTTTGGTTTTTTCAATTTACAACCTTTTCCTGAAGCTTTTGTCTCCACTTTGTAACATTTATATATAAATAATGTATCAATTTATTACACTTACCTCTTCAAGGAAGTGGGGTTTCTAGCTTCTTTTTCGAGCCACATGAACAACTCATAAATTGCAACATTATGATCAGATGTTCTAGCTCTGATTATTTAAACAAAATTATATTTCATCCATGAACCTAATTTTATAATTTAAAGAAAATATTGTTTTTATTGACGTATATTAAATTATTTTGATCACGCTCTTATACACATTGTCATTTCTTTTAACACTTTTTTCTTCTTAATATTCAAAACTAATTGTTATGACTAAAATAGTATTTTTCTCTTCCTGTTTTATGGATTGTTAAAATGAAAGAATTATAAAGACAGATTCTGTTACGTGGATAAAGAGAAAATAGAAAACAAAATTTAAAAAAGTTAAGAGAAATCGTGAATGAAAAACTAATGCGCTGATAGTCTTTTCGATTAGTTTATCTACATTTTGTAAGAGAGAAAAGGTTTCACATTATTTTTTACATCTAAAAAAGGTAACGGATCATGTGGAAAACTATTAAAATTAAAAATAGTAATGTTCTAAGATGTTATAGTGATAAAATAATGATTAAATGCATTTTTGTGTTTTTGTATTTCACATTTGAATAATTACTGTATGATACAATGTGAGTGATACATCTGAGACCTGTATAAATGAATGATAGAAAAATGAAGAGAGGGAATGTGAAGGGATGCAACTATTAAACGAAGAGACAACCCTTCGGATTTAAATGACACAACCCTTCGAATTTGAACCGAAGAGACACAACCCTTCCATCAACAGTCACAACCTTATGAACAATCATGACTATTCAAGGTTAACCGAATTTTGGCTCCTAAGTGCTCTATAAATAGAGACTTGCCATTGAAGAAAAAAAATCGGTTCTGCTCTCTTCTAACAAAACAAAATACAAAGTAGATTCGCCAGAATACAATTCTATGATCGTTGAATCCTCTAGGCGGAAACAAATTTTGTCTTAGGACACTGCTAGCAGACCTCGATCAAACTTTCGGTATTTATATTTATTTGTTTCTGTTTCTAAATTCATTATATATTATATTATATTGATACTGTATAAATGATTGTTCCTACAATGAAACCGTTGAAAAAAAATAAAGAAAGAAAGAAAGAAATATTGGCTTCATCATGTGATATCACAAAGCCAAAATGCAGAAATGTATATTTAAGTATGATTCAAGTGAGTTTAACCATGTATTTGAAAAGCAACCATGAAGACCATCTTCATGAAATGAACAAAAAATTCAGCAGAAACTCCATAATCTGATGTCTGCTTCTTCAAGAAGATCATCAATGGCTGGTGTCAAACAAGGCGAAACTCCATTGAACATGAACTGATCAGTCAAGTACTTTGGAGATTCTATTCCATCAAAGCAGTAGTTATACCACGACGACTCCATGAACGGGACGATCTGTTCATTGCGAATCCCGAGAGACTGGGTCATCGAGACAACATCGTACTGATCATCAGATGGTGAAGAAACTGTCAATGATGACGACGAGGAAGCAGAGAAGGAAGGATCTAAGACACTGTTGGCTGCTGCTGAAGCCACTCTCTGTATGGACTTAGGCGACATAACGGTGTTCTCTTCGCTGGTTGATGAAACGTAGAGAGAGGAAGAGATTTGAGGGAAGTTGAGATTAGCCGAGGCGCCCTTGAGGCAGAGAAGTGCGGCGTCGTAGGCCCTAGCTGCGGCCTCGGGCGTGGAGTATGAGCCTAACCAGATCCTTGTCTTTTGATTCGGTGCTCTGATTTCTGAAACCCATGATCCCCAGCTTCTCATTCTCACTCCCTTGTACTTCTTCTTGTTCTTACACATGGATGATGACAACGACGTCGACGAAGATGATGAGGACGACGGCGGTGAAACTCTCTTCCCCATGTCCTTATTCTGTGCCTTCACCATTGATGAGCTCCTGTAGCAGACTCACAGACAAGAACACTGATGACTCTGGCACTACAAGAAATTTGTAATATATAAATATATATATATATATATATATATATATAATAGATGCGAGCTAATTAGTGTTGTTTGGTATCGGAGTAATCTCCAGATTCAAGCAAGAGAAGGGCAGTGGAACTTGAAGGAGAGTACGGTGAATCCTATATGTAAAAATGGTAAGAGAACCAGTGTTGCATTCTCAAAGGAAATAGCATAATTCACACACATATATATATAGATATAAAAGAAAAAGTGAATTGACAGGTATTTTTTAAGGATTATATTACTCACATCCCATATGCTCCTTATCATACAGATCACATAAATTTCTTATATTTCTTTAACCTAGAGGCTCTTGACGCAAAATACACATTTGACTTTCCATTATTTTTAGATCCTACAACAAAAAAATTAAATGAAATGAAAGGATAACATCTAAAAAAGATACAAGGTATGGTAAAATCTCCTCCAATTTATACATTCAATTGAAACATTCTTTTAAATACATATATATATATATTAGATATGAACCCATTAATCCCATTTATAAATTATTAGAACAATAGAGTAACTCATTATGGTAACATGAATGGTTTTTACAAACATCTGAGTTGTTCTAAGAGGTGACAGAGAAAAAAAGAAAAAGAAGGGAACTTTGGATTCTGTTTGTAGGAGCTATAGCATGTGGTTTCTTAATTAGATTTGAGGCAAAAGTGAGAAACAAACAAATACAAGGTTTAAGCACAGATTAACTTAATTAGAAAATTAAATCAAATAATTTAAAAGAGGTAATTAATTAATAAAATCAGAAGCTATAACCTTAAACACACAGCTGTTGCTTCTCTGTCTTAAAGGCTATATGAAACCGCGTAGTATTTACTTTTTTTTTATGTCCCTTTTCCACACGCAAGTGAAGTCGAGATTCCATTTTTTTGTCGAGATTCCATGTTAAGGGCTCCTCGGCTAAGCAATATTTGTTCATAGAGGTTTTAATGAACCCTAGGCAATATTTGTGCGCTATTGATTCCACAAATTTATTGGGATTTAGTGCAAACTTAACAAAATTTGGTGGGTTTGTGTATTTGAATTCTCTCGGCTATGTATTGGGAAGAAAAATTGTTTTCTTGAAAGTGTTCATCTCACCTTTTCATTTATGCATTCTTTATACATAACTTATATTACATTACATAACTTATATTACATTTAACTTATATTTTAACTCGATTTATCCAATTTTAACCCGATTTCACCCAATTTTAACTCGATTTCACCCAATGTCATTGAATTTCAACTCAGTAAAATTTGGTGAATCGAGTTAAAATTGGATGAAATTGGGTTAAAATTGGGTGAAATCGGATTGAAATTCGGTGAAATGGGATGAGATCGAGTTAAAATCATGTTAAAATTGGATGAAATTAGGTGAAATGGGGTGAAATCGGGTTGAAATTCGGTGAAATAGATTTAAAATTGGGTGCAATCAAATTGAAATTCGGTGAAATTGGATGAAATGGAATTAAAATTGGGTGAAATCGGGTTAACATTCAATGAAATAGAGCTAAAATTGGGTGAAATCGGGTTGAAATTAGGTGAAATCGAGATAACATTGGGTGAAATTGAGTTAAAATTGGGTGAAATCAGGTTGAATTTCGATGAAATTGGGTGAAATCGAGTTAAAATTGTGTGAAATTGGGTTGAGATTCGGTGAAATTGAGTTAAAATTAGGTGAAATCGTGTTAAAATCGGGTTAAAGTTGGGTGAAATCGATTTGAAATTCGATGAAATTGGGTAAAATCGTGTTAAAATTGAGATAAAAACCGGATAAAATACGAGTCAAAATCGAGTACTCGGAACAACAGTGAGAGAAGTAAATGATATATGGGTTAAATGAGTAAAATCCAACTAAATTAAACCCCAACCCGAATTCACATTACTAATTATAGTTATGTTTATCTGTTGCATGGTATATCTCAATTAGTGAACATCATGAGGTGTTTATTAACGAGGAGGCTAAGAGATAGTTAAATAAAAAAAGTTAAAATTATGGGATTTTAGGTGTTTAACTCAAAAATTAATAAGTAATCATTTATAAATTCTTTTCAAGTTTCCTTAATTTAGTGACGTCACGTGACGTCGTGGTAAAATTCAATGGGTCGAACGATGTTGACTCGTCCGAACAGATCCAAACTTTTTGGGTGTTACGGAATTGGAGTTGATATTATTAATCAAATAAAATCATGTATCCTTGATAGAGATTAGCTTTGATAATGATAAATTTGGAAGTGGGGTAACAAAATATGCTTGAATTTCACAGTGACATGGTAAAAGGTGTTAAGCCATCAATTTTGAAAACTGATATTGCAGGTAAATCCATATATAAAATCAAGAAGTATTCCCAATGAATTTTTTTTAAGTAAGTCAATGGTAGACAATACTATAAGTGAACTGATCACGAAAACTTTTTATCGGGCTCAGCTCATGTTCATGTGACCTAGATGTCCAAGATGACGATGAAACTAAAGAGCATGTGGATGAAAATTAATGACACATTTTTTTTATCTAATTCATCATTTATATCTACATGTTAAGTTTGATCAATTCCTCGTAAATTATAGTACCCTTAAAGAATAATGGAACTTTCAAAAGCGAAATGTCATGCTTAGTCAAAAGGAAATGATATTAAATCATATGAGATACCATTGTTCATCTCACAATTCATGACAACACTAACATCAATAAAAGAAAATTGGGATAAAAAATACCAAAGAGAACGATAAGTCATTAATGAAAGTGAATAATGCAACAGACGGGCAACAGATCACTGTTGGTAGATTGTAACGGATGCCCTTTACAAAGTCTGTCTTGGATGTCCGTTACAAATCTGCAACGGATGCCCGTTACACATTGTAACGGATATCTGTTGCCCTTCCGTTGGAACGAAAATGCGCCAAAATTGAAAATTTGCAACGGGCATCTGTTACAAAATGGCGGGAAATGGCAACAAGCATCCATTACAAATTTGGCGGGAAATGGAAACGAGCATCCGCTACAATCCGTTAATAATTAATATATTAAAACTTCTTACATAATATTAAAACCTAATTCTATCACATTTCATCTAAATTTTTGGGGCCGATGTCATCCCCGTGGTCACCAGCACCTCATGAAGGAGTTGCATCGGAATCGATAACCGGTTCTTGACGCGGCGTTGTTTCTCCCGCCCGACCGGATAGCAATTTTATGATGCTCTCCATGTGCCGCATCTGTGCTCGAGTTTCTCGAAGTTGTACTTCGAGATTCTCGATACGTCGTTGTTGCGTGTAGCTCTCTTGGACCACGAGAGGTATCGTCGTGGCGTCCTCGATGAATCCTTTTACAGTGCACCAAGACCGTATAGACGCCCCTTGTACGGTCTAACCGACTACAAAATAAACAAAGTTATAGTTAGAATTTTTAGAAAATTTTTGATTTACTAATCTAAATATAAATAATAAATGTTTACATCCAAATAAATTTTATCCTTTTATAAAGGAGTGAACTAATCAGGAGTTTACCGCAAGTTTGTGATTGCTGTGTGAGCTTATCCGACACATCTTTCACGGTCCTTTCCGCTCGAGGGTCGAAATGTTCAGGTTCGTCGCTTTCTTCCCCGACGGCTGGTTTCTTTTTGGCGTGGGTTTTCACTACCAGCTTTAGAAGAGTCGGCTCTTTTCCTATTCGCTGCATCTGTTATATAACATAAACATAATTATATAAATATTGTAAAAAACAAAAAAATTAAATAATAACTATAAGAGATTTACCAATTCTTGCTTTCTCTTCGAGAATGATTTTGATCCCGAAGTGTGGCGATGCGGACCATCTCCCAGAACCTTCTCGCCGTATCGATATTTTTTGGCCTTCTCGCTCTTTGCCTTGAAGTCCTCAGACTCCCAATGTTAGACGATTTGATTGAAAAACTCGTCCGTTGCCCATGTCGGTTTGAGATTCTTGGTGTAGTAGTTGTGCTTGGCGTTGTTCATCATCAAGCGCATATATGCTTGCATGTCGCGCATCCAAGCCGTGTAGATGTGCGACGTATCCTTCTTCCGCCATCTGTATGAGTGCTAAAAAATAAATTATAATAAATTAGTTTAGAACATATATAATTAGTCAATTTTAAATAAAAATTTTATAATACATAAACTTACGATGAAAGTACACCACCATCGGCGGCATATAACTTCTAGAGTAACTTGCCATGAATAATATAGTTGATACTGCAAGGACCCTTGGATGATGTTGTTGTTCGTATGTTTTAGAACATCATCCACATCAAACCTGCACATGAAAATGAAATATTTAGATAACATTTATAATTTACAACAATATAAATGCATAACTTGAAATTTTACCCTAGCGTCCCGACAAGACGATCAGGATCGATAATGGGAAGGGTGGGACGCCCGTCGAAATTATCGATTAAGGAGTCGATATCCACCATATCGTCATCTTCATAAAATATCAGCGGTGCCGATATTGGTGAAGGAGGTCGATATGGTGGCGGTGGAGGCGGGCCTCCCTGAGGGCGACTTGGGCGGTTGTATGGAGGGCTTGATATGAATCGTCTTGCCCTCATTTTGTGATTAGTGTTCATGAACATGATTGTTGTGTGTGAGAGGAAGTTTTTTAAAAGTATTTGAAGTGTTGTTATACATTCCACCTGCATAACATAAAAAACAAATGAATACTTTATAATAAACACAATTATTTTTAATAGACGTGTACACGAGTACTTACGTAATCTCTCAACCACTAGCCATAATGTTGAACTTTCATTTTCTTTGAGTTCATTTGCGTTTTAGATGAGGATATGTACCAATTACTTCTTCATCAAATATCATATATAATGAAAATATGTTAATATTGTATATATATACATATATATTTAAACGATTAAATATTGTTTTGCACCTTTCAAAAGGTAAAACTCTTGACAATTTAGTAATATATATGTGTGGACGTGATTATACTCCTCTGGTGTTAACCAATATTCCGTAGATTTACATCATGTACGTCCAATCGGTGTAAACATCTCAGGAATTGTGCCAAACTACGGATTATATTGATACAAATAGTTTGTGTGATCATCCGCTGCACATCGTTCTTTCGTCTAAATATGCAACTTGAAATAAAATATGCTGAAATATGTGATTTCTTCCAACAAGTATTGTTTGACAATAGATCCTTCAACCCCTTCTTTGTTTTTTGATTTTTCTTTAAATGAAAGAAAAACCTTTGGAAAGGATAGATCCATATGAATTGAACTGGCCCACCGAGTATTGCCTCATCTGGCAAATGTATTGGCAAATGTTCCATGACATTGGACAATGAAGACAAAAAAACTTTTTCTAATGAACATAATACTTCAGAGATATTGTTTTCATTAATTCCAAGTCATCCCTTTTTAAATTTCTTGAACATATATCTCTGAAAAATATACTAATTCCGCATAGCACATCGTGAACATTCTGTGGTAAGAGCTCAACAAATGCAATTGGATGAGTCGCTGCATGAAAACGTGACAATCATGATTTTTCAACCCGATAAGCCTCGAACCAACAAGATCCACACACCGAGTAATGTTTGATGCATATCCATCTGGAAACATAATGTCTTCTTTTAACCACTTAAATAATGTTGTTTTAGCCAGACCAGACAATCTGAATACTGAGACAGATGACCTTCCATCTCTTAATTCCAACTCAAGTCGTCGGCATATAGTCTTCAAATCTTTTCTTGATTGTATAATTTCCTTAGTTTTACCCGCCACATTCAAAACAATATTGATGATGTTATCGAGAAATTCCTTTTCGATATGCATAACATCTAAATTATGACGTAATATCAATGATTTCTAATATTGTAGTTCCCAAAAGATACTACGTTTATACCAGTTATGCCATTCACCTTGGCCTTTTGGTTTACGATGCCCACGATTTTCACCGCATTCTATCGATTCTTGTTAATCGTCCATTGTGTTCACTATTTCATAAAGGATTTGTGTTCCTGTTTTCATGCATGGTGCCTCTTCTTTTTGTACCACATTCTTTCGAAAATGGTTTTTATCTTTCCGGAAAGCATGTCCACGAGGAAGTAATCTTCTATGACAATCAAACAAACATGGTTTCTTACCATGTGCTAGTCGAAATGAATCTGTATCCTCCATACAATATGGACATGCTAATCTCCTATGCGTGCTCCATCCAGATAACATTCCATAAGCAAGAAAGTTGCTAATTGTCCACAACAAGACAACTTTCAACATAAAATTTTGTTTCGGGCTCACGTCATAAACAATAATTCCTTCGTTCCATAAATATCTTAATTCATAAATTAATGGCTACAAAAAGACATCGAAACTTTTCTTCGGATGTTCTGGTCTTATAATAAGCAACGTCAAAAACATTACATCTCTTTTCAAACCCATATCGGGAGACAAATTATACGGAGACAAAATCACCGGCCACAAAGAATATTGACTTCCAGATTGTCCTTATGGACTAAAACCATCGTTGCACAGACAAAGATAAACATTTCTCATTTCATACGCGAACTCAGAAAATATTTAATTGAAATCTTTCCAAGCCTTACCATCCAATGGATGTTGCATTATACCTTCGCCCATCAAGTGTTCTGCGTGCCCTTTCATTGCCGCATCGGTTTTTTTATTCAAATAACCTTCTCAAACTATTTGCTACAAGCATATAAAACATTTTTTGTATGGTACATATTTACGTGAAGATGGTTTTTTTTGGCCGAAATCTACTTGCACCGCAAAATTTGTATTCCAACAAGTCTTTATCATTTCCCCCAAAACAACATGCAACTGTTTCTACAAATATCAATTTTCTCATGTGGCATTCCCAAATCTTTTCAAACATTCTTTGTTTCATAGTATGTCTCGGGAGCTTGATTATTTTCCACTAAATATTCACGCATAGTTTTATAAAATGAATCCATGCAATTTTTAGCAACATTGTAGTCTGTTTTTATACTCATCAATCTTGAAGATAAAGATAAGTGGGACTAACCTTCACGACAACCTCCATATATAGGTTTTTCTCCGAATCCAATAGGTTGAAGAATCGGCGTGCATCGATGTTCGACATCTCTTCATGCGTTTGTTCATGAACAACTCCAGGAAAAACATCTGACACCATTTCAACATATGGATTGGTCAATTATGCTTCATAAATAACTTCTTCATTTCTTTCTACTTGTGCTTCTTGCACAATATCTCTAACGCCGCAATTTTCACCGTTAAATAACCAAATTTTGTAATTCTCAACAAAAACCACCTTGTAAAGATGTTTGCAAACAATTTCTTGACTTCGATGATTCATGTTTTTTCGTAAATAACCAATCCTGCATTCTTGACACAAAGGTTTCATCGATGAAAAACTCATGAATTGCTCCAATTCGTGTAAGAACTCTTGCATAATCTCTTCGGTTATAAGATCTTTTCTTCTATACATCCACTCTCTCTATCTATATACATCTCTATTTGAAGAAGACGACATTTTGTTGAAAATAAAATTTGTTGTTGATGGCTTGATGCTAAAACCTTGATAGTTATCATTAATAGTGTTATTTGCAACGGACATCCGTTGGAAACCTCAATGGATACCCGTTGCAAGTTCACGTAAAATTATTCCACCGGTAATCCTAGAAATTAACAATTTCAATGGGCATTCGTTACACTATCAAACAGACATATGTTACAGTTTGCAACGGATGTCCGTTGGATGTTTTTTTTTGTGGTTTTCTAATGGCGTTCCAACGGATGGGAGCAACGGAAGTGAATCGTTGACCGTCTGTTGAAAGTAGCGACAGATTGCAAGGGATGGCGGCCCGTTGGAAGTTCTCGGGTATCTATTGCAATCTGTTGGCATTTTTCATCAACTGACGGATCTGTTGGTCAATCCGTCGCAAATGCCGTGTTTTTTTTCTAGTGTTTAGTATGATTGAATATTAATCATCTATACAACATGGACACGAAAACGAGAAAATTGTTTGTTTGTTTTCAAACTACACAACATCTTGTAAGTAGGAAGATAACTTATTGTCCACATCAATATGAATTTAATATGAACATTTTAATTTATTTGAAACATCATATGTTTTAACATCGTATTTCCACATATAATACAACTCATTCATATAACGGTTGTAAAAATATATCATTTGTTTCGAATTGATCCGACCAGGTTTGAAATATTCAAAAATAAGAATTCCTTTTTTTTTTCAAAACATATCGTTGGTGGAAAATTATATATTGAAACAATTACGGGTCACAAAAAATATTGTTTACTAGATGCTATTAGTATAAAATATAAGATATTTCCCATGGACATATTTCCTTATGTACTTAGTCTTTCATATCTCTAGGATCACAATATTATTCTTGTTATGATGTATATATATTTTGGTATGATTTCAATAAAGGACAACAAGATTATTTTACCAAGTTACATGGTATATGAGCTACCCTAAATTTTTCCTTTCCTTTTGTCCACCGCCGTAGGCCACTCTCTTTTTCCTTTCTCTTGTTATCTGCCGCCGGCCACCCTCTTCTTCTTCTTTTTTTGTTTGTTATCCGCCGCAGTCGTCGTCCCTTCCTGTAGTCATCATGGCTGCATCGTCCTCCGAGAATCCATTCGGGATCACCAACATTTGATCCCATATCCTCATTACCCTAGACATGGAAGAATTGAACTACAACTCATGGCGCGATGTGTTTGAAACTCACTGTGAGAGTTTCGGCGTTTTGAGCAACATTGACGGCTCCGCCCCACCGGACGCTCCTCCATCTGATGAATGGAAGTGCATTGACGGCCTTGTGAAGATTTGGATCTATAGGATGATCTCATAGTCCCTCCTACAAGACATCCTTAAAACGAAGTCCACGGCTCACGAGACGTTGCTACGACTTGAATGTCTTTTTCGTGATAACAAGGAAGCATGAACGATACACCTCGACAATGAACTACGCACGATCACCATTAGTGATCTCTCGATTCATGCTTACTGCCAAAAGATCTAGAAGATATCGAATCTCCTTGCCAACCTCGAGGCACCGGTGAATGAACGAGCCCCCGTGATGCCGCAGCATTCAGCACTAATTGCGCAGACCATGACCAGCGCTCCTAATGTTCAGTGCCCCGACGGTTTGTCTCAGGTTGTCCCTACAGCAGCCGCTGTCCTGGACCTCATTCAGGCGTTTAATGCCATGAAGGTCACCAACTCAGTAGATGCCTCGTGGTACATGGACACGGGAGCCACCGCACCTTATGTCACAACCAGATATACTCGATACTACTTTTCATTCGAGCATTAAACCGCGTGTCTATGTCGGTGATGGATCCTCTATTCCCGTTTCCACTATTAGCTAAACGATCTTACTTAAACCCAACCGTAGCTATGACCTCACCAACGTTCTTGTTTCCCCATCCATTATTAAAAACCTCATTTTGGTATGACAATTTACTCATGATAATAATTGCTCTATTGAATTTGACGCTTTTGGTTTTTCTATGAAGGACAAGCTAACTTAAACGACTCTACTCCGCTCTGCTAGCTCGGGTCATCTCTATTCCCTATCACCCACGGTCTCATGCACTCGATCGGCCATCCTCACTCGCGTTTGCCTTTCTCACCTCAAGTTCCACTTGGCACCGCCGTCTTGGACATCCCGGGGAGTCTGTTTTTTCGTTTTCTACGTTTTTTGGGTTGATTTTCTTGTAATAAAGACAACACAAACTCTCTTTGTCATGCGTGTCAACTTGGGAAACACATTCGATTACCATTTAATAAATCAAACTCCGTTGTTCAATCCTCTTTTGATGTTATTCATTCCGATATTTGGACATCTCCCATTCCAAGTATTAGTGCATCAAATACTATGTGCTATTCCTCGACCATTTCTCACATTTTGTTTGGATCTATCCTCTTTGTCGAAAGAGTGATGTATTTTCAAAATTCCTTCATTTCCACTCCTATGTTCAAAACCAATTCGGGAAACACATTAAGGTTTTTCAATGCGATCACGGGGGAAAATTTATAATACGTCACTAAAACGATTCTTTGATTCAAATGGTATTTTGGTTCCTTTATTATGTCCTCAAACCTCACAACAAAACGGCAAGGCCAAGCGCATGATCCGCACCACCTTATTCGTACCCTACTCTTCCAAGAATCCATGCCGCCTCATTTTTGGGTGGAAGCACTACATGTTGCTGTCCACCTCCTCAATCTTCTCACGTCCGCTTCCATCCAAAATGAGATACCCTTCACCAAACTTTACCAAAAGTCGGCCTCGTATGATCACCTTCGTGTATTTGGATGCTTATGTTACCTAAACATTCATGCCATCTCGACCCACAAACTTTCCCCCGCTCGACGTCATGCGTGTTCCTTGGATATCCGAGTCATCACAAAGGTTTTCGATGCCTTGATATCAAAACTCGCTGGATCATTATATCCCACCACGTCGTTTTTTATGAGAGCACTTTCCTCTCACCGTATCCACCTCTCCATCGGCACGAACCTATCACTTTCTTGACTGCGAAGAAACTCCTTCGCCCATCCTTAGGTCCCTTCTCCAGTCACCACCACTGGCCACAACGCCTACCCAACCCACAGCCGCACAACCCAAAACCTGAACCCACTCCATGACCACCTGTAGCCAAACCGGTCACTCCAAAAATATCCGCGTCCTCACCCTTCAAACCACCTCAATCTCCCCTTTACCAACCACCCACCTTAGAGCCTTAGAGGATCCTCATTGGCGAGGTGCTATGCAAAGCGGATTTGATGCTCTTATTAAAATTGGTACTTGGGAATTGGTCCCTCGTCCCAATGATGTTAACGTTGTGCGTTCCATGTGGCTTTTTCGTCATAAGTTTCATGTAGATGGCTCCTTAGCTCGGTACAAGGCGAGACTTATCGCAAATGGAAAATCACAGCAAGTTGGTGTTGATTGTGATCAGACTTTCAGCCCGATGGTGAAACCCGCTACCATTCGAACCGTGCTAAGCATTTTTGTGTCTAGAGGTTGGCCGATACATAAATTGGATGTGAAGAATGCGTTTCTCCATGGGAATCTCAAGGAGACGGTCTATATGTTCCAGCCCCCGGACTTAAAGCACAAATACACCCGGATTATGTTTGCCGACTCAAATAGTCATTGTACGGCCTCAAACAAGCACCGGGGGCATGGAATCAATGGTTCACGGCATCCGCGTTCAAACTAGGGTTCAGTCAAAGCCGATGTGACTCATCCCTATTTGTCCTCCGTTGCAACAAGGATCAGGCCATGCTGTTCCTCTACATCGATGAAATCATCCTCCCTGCATCATCTACTCAACTCCTCCAGGGTATCATTTCATCCCTTATGTAGGAGTTTACAATGATGGATCTTGGCAACCTTCATCACTTCCTCGATGTTATGGCTCAACGAAATTCAGCGGGCTTATTTCTCCATCAGATGTCCTATGCGGAAAACATTCTCCATCACGGCGGAATGGAGTCATGTATCTTGTGCACAACCCCCGTCGACACCAAGCCAAAGCTGTCTGCGACCGAGGGATCTCCAGTGAAGGAACCAAGCTCTTACCGCAGCATAGTCGGAGCGTTACAATACCTCACTTTCATAAGACTCGACATACAATATGCAGTTCAACAATTGTGCCTCTTCTTACATGATCCCCGCGATAGTCACCTCAACGCCGTGAAGAGAGTCCTACGGTACATCAAAGGTATATTACACTATGACCTCCAACTTCGACCTTCTACAACCACAGGTCTTACGACTTATTCCGATGTCGATTAGGCAGGCTGCCTGGATATGCATCGCTCTACATTGGGTTATTGTGTATTCCTTGGTGAGAACTTAGTTTCTTGGTTGTCTAAATGACAACCCATGGTTTCCGATCGAGCGTAGAGGCCGAATACAGAGCAGTAGCTAATGTTGTTGCCGAGACATGTTGGCTTTGCAATCTTCTACTCAAACTCCACTGCCCACTACCCCGAGCAACCTTGGTATACTGTGACAACGTCTCTGTGATGTACATGTCCTCCAATCCCATGCATCATCAGCGTACTAAGCACATAGAGATCAACATTCACTTCGTTCGTGAGAAGGTAACCCTTGGCTCCCTACGCGTACTACACGTCCCGTCCGGACAACAATTTGCAGACATATTCACGAAGGGATTACCCACTTCACTATTCTCAGAGTTCCGTTCAAGCCTAATCGTTCGACCAACTTCCGCTTCGACTGCAGGGGAGTATTAGTATAAAATATAAAATATTTCCTCATGAATGTATTGCCTTATGTACTTAGTCTTCCATATCTTTAGGATCACAATATTATTCTTGTTATGATGTATATATATTTTGGTATGAATTCAATAAGGAAAACAAGATTATTTTACCAAATTACAGATGCACTGTATGGTGCAAAATTATATGTGCATAATGTTGGAGTATGCTTTAGAGACCAATCATTTGGATGTTTCTTCTTTGAGCATTTCTGATGTATCATAAAATGACATTCTATTATTTCATTTGATTTACTGTCTGCGTATATAAATAAATGAAATAATAACCTTAAAATATAATTTAAGATAGTCTTAAAACATCCCTAGTCGAGCATCACTGAGAATAAGAATATCAATGTTGCATTAAGACTAGGATGTGTAAATTGATATGAGATATCAATTTAACATATAGGTACATTTTAGAGAACAATGTACTGGATCGATCCGCCATGAGATTGCTATATGGATTTTTATATGAGTATCATAGCAATTCTCATAGTGATTATGGTATATGTAATCTTATGACTTGAGATCACTAGAGATCTTAACAAAAGCAATTGAATGCTTTGACACTATCAAACGTCATTCGTAAATGGGTGGACAAACAAGATAGTGATTGGGCATGCAATTTTTTTATGTAATAAGATGTTGGTTGATCAAGATAAGGATTTGTCCCTTCTATATAACAAGAGTGATGTCACGAGCTCACGTATTGAAATAGATGAGTATGATACGTTCCATGAATCATGTTCAATCTAGACATCAAGGATAAAAGGATTAATATACATAAATCACGAGATTGGTAACAGCGAGTCACAAACATTCTCATTGCTTAGGAAATAATGATGTGTTGTTAGACACCGCTCATTATTTGTGATCAACGCAATGAGAACCTATTGGGCCGCACACAAAGACAAATGGAGTTGGACATGTAAATGGACTAACCCTATTATGAATAGGATTTAGAATAATTCGAGTTATTAGGGCTAATTCTAATTGAATTGTGAATTCAATTTAATTAGGCCTAATTCGGCCCATTTGGATTAATTAGACAAAACCCTAATTAGGGTTTTAAGTTAAGGTTAAGCCATTTTCCCTATAAATAGAATGCTTAAGTTATGTTTTAAAGTACACAAAACAAAAAAGGAAAAGGCACTTAGCCCAAAATAACCTAGAGGCCGAAACCTTAATCTAGCAACTAGGATTTTCAACTTTGTCCAGATCTCCTCTGTCCATGTGGATACCTAAAAGGCAGGGGCAATTAGCTGCTGCTCGTGACTCACAGATCTAGGCCTTACGTTTCAATACACCAAGGTATATCCTAAGAAACCCTAATCAGATCTGCCTTCGAATCAGATATCACTAGGGGAAACCGAGAAAACTCTGTGTTTCTGCTGCGTGTTCTTTCCTCTCGATTTCCCTTTAGTGGTATCAGAGCATGGTTTCGAAGACCCTGATTGTCTTTCCTGTGATATGATTTTCATGCTAGATGTGTGACTTGTATGACAAGATCCGTGATATACATGTATACTTCGTGTGAATCTGAGTTATGCATGACTAGATTTGTGATATGCATGTTGATTTGCTAGATCTATGATATGCATGATTGATTTGTATAGATCTTTGATATGCATGTAAGTTGTTTCGTGCTAGATCTTTGATATGCATGTTGATTTGCTAGATCAATGATATGCATGATTTATTCGTATAGATATATGATATGAATGTAAGTTGTTTCGTGCTGGATCTATGATATGCATGTTGATTTGTATAGATCTATGATGCATGAATATTGATTATGATAGATATGTGATATGCATGATTTGTGAATCTATGATATGCATGATCTATGAATCTGCGATATGCATGATTTGTGAATCTGTGATATGCATCAATAACCGGGAAAGTAAGAAACGTTGAAAATCACATAAAATCAATATGATTGATTCCGATGATGTTTTCCACGGAGGGGAAGTGAAAATTTTGAGCAATTTTTTTGCTGACGGCGGTTAAATCCCTAAGGAAGTATATATCGATTCTCGATGAATCGGAATACAATACAATATCTATCGATTCTCGGTGAATCGGGATATGTGAATGCTCGTGATCGAATAAATGTTACCTAAGTCAGTCTTGACTAAGGACAAGAGGTTACATAATTATGCGCTCTTATGAGTTGGCTCTCTTTTACCTAGGAGCCACTTAGCTAACACTTAAGGTTATCACTTGCATCGTAAATAATGGGATCTAAGAGCAGTATGTCTCCGGATGTTAGTTCTTTTCCCGATTATGTTTATGTTTTATGAAATATGTTTGACTGCGGTGAAAATCCCTCGTGTGATTAACTCAAGTTAAATGCCTACCAATGAATAAACACTTGTCAAGAGTTAGATCGATGTGTGTAAATTTGCCAAAGTGAATTGCCACATCAATCCTAGCAAGACGCGATCGTATAATTGTGATATCTAATTGCTTATTGACTGGGTCGACTTAACTAAGATCTCAATGAGATTGGGACTTATAGGCATAAAGTTGGGTGTTTATTTATGAGATAAATTGGAACAAGAGTTGTTCACCTAACTATCCAAGAATTGCATGAGAACTCGAGAGTTGCTATTATGTGTCTGCCATTACTAAGAATATTATTTCTATTTCTTGTTTGGACAAGAAGGTTTTCTCATTTATAATAAAAGACAATTTTGCTCTATTTATTTGAATGATATGGTATATGGTGTTGTACATTTGATGAATGACCTTTATTTTCTGAACTTTGATATGCCTATCTATAACATGAATACTAAAAGGATTAAAACTAATGATTCTAATCCAACATATCTATGGCAGTGTCGCTTGGGCCATATAAACAAGAACTGCATCTTTAAACTCCACAAAGATGGAATATTAGATTCATTTGATTTTGAATCATTTGAAACATGTGAATATTGTTTAATAAGAAAGATGACGAAAGCCCATTTTAAGGGACAAAATGAAAAGGCAAGTGGTGTATTAGATCTCATACATACAAATGTATGTGGACCTTTAAACACACAAGCTAGAGGTGATTTCTTGTACTTTATTACCTTTACTGATGATTTCAGTAGATATAGATATGTGTATTTGATGAAACACAAATCTGAATCTTTTGAAAAGTTTAAATAATTTAAAACCAAAGTACTAAACCAACTTGGCAAGAATATCTAGAAACTTCGATCAAATCGAGGAGGTGAATATTTAAGCTAAGAATTTGTTAACTATCTGAAAAAGTGTGGGATTGTGTCACAACTCATTCCACTAGCTACATCACAATGGAATGGAATGGTGTTTCTGAAAAGAGAAATCGAACTCTGTTAGACATGGTTCGGTCGATGATGAGTCAAACAATTCTTCCACATTCGTTTTGGGGACATACATTGGAAACAACTGCTTTTATATTAAACCATGTTCCATCTAAGTCAGTTCAAAAGAAACCATATGAGATATGGACTGGGAAACGTGCTAGTATGTCTTTTATGAAGATTTGAGGATGTGAGGTTTATGTTAACGATCATATGTCTAACAAACTCGACTCTAAATCAGATAAGTGTATTTTTGTGGGGTATCCTAAAAGAATTAAATGATACTATTTCTACAAACCCTCAGAGCACAAAGTGTTTGTTTCCCGCATAGGTGTTTTTCTAGAAAGAGAGTTTGTTTCTAGAAGAACTAGTGGGAGGACTTTACAACTTGAAGAAATTCAAGAACCAAAAGAAAATACTTGCTGACACTAAGCAGACACCACTAGTTGTGGAACCAGAACCACAATTAGGTTAGGAACCGGAACCACAAACTGATGTAGAACATGCTCACGAGACACAATTGTGCATCAGTCTATAAGATCACATCGTGCGCCAAAAAGATATGGATTTCTGGTGACTCGAGATGGTGATGTAATGCTCATGGAAGATGATGAGCCTACGACCTATAAAGGGGCCATAACGAGGCCAAATTCTGAGAAATGGCTTGAGGCCATGAAATCTGAGATGGACTCCATGTATACAAACCAAGTATAGACTTTGGTTGATCTACCTAAAAGGGTGAGACCCATAGGTTGTAAATTGATTTTCAAGAAGAAAACTGACATGGATGGTAATGTTCATACCTATAAAGGGCGTTTGGTAGCATAAGGTTTTTAACAAGTTCATGGTATAGACTATGACGAAACCTTTTCACCAATTGTGATGATCAAATCCTTAAGGATTTTGCTTGCGATAGCTGCATACCATGGTTATGAAATCTAACAAATGAATGTCAAAACAACTTTCTTTAATGGGACGTAGGGGTGGGCACCCGCGGGTACCCGCGAGATTCTCGCTACCCGCACCCCAACCCGTCCCGCACGGGTAACTACTTTTACTATCCGTACTTACCCGTTCTAGTAAAAAAACTCAAAATTAAAAAAAAATCTCAAGACGCAGAGAGTGGGAGGCGAGCAGTTAGGGAGGGAGAGCGGGTGGGCGAGAGGGAGAGGCTATCGGCGTGGGCGGGCAG